>JAZKJV010005510.1:0-358617 GCA_037367405.1 Ottelia alismoides | reverse complement strand
TGATGCCGGGGTTGCTGCTACACTTAGCGGACCGTAAGGTCGAGATTGCGGATTGATCGTTTCCTGGTATCCCATGAGGTAACGGGGTTGTTTCCGCTGACGGACGCACGAGCTCTGCGTCGGGCTCACTCCGATCACAGTTCGATCTTATGGTCTTCCGGGGAGGATGTGAGATCGACGTCTTTCTTCAGATTTGAGCGTTCTTGGTTGCTGGAGGTGGGCTTCCGCGACATGGTGGTAGAGTTTTGCAGAACACAGAGCTGGAGTGGTCGATATGGGCGAATCTGGCTCAGAAGCTTGGTCTGCTGCTGAAGCGTCTGATTCAGTTCAAGAGATGTATATGTGAACAGAGGCAGAGTGCGAGGGCAACTGCCTAGGAGGTCATTTCTCGCCTCGATGCGATGGAAGACACGAGGGAGCTGTTGGCTGCTGAGGTGGAAGAGATGTGCGCTTGTTTGTATCAGGTGCGTTTGGAAGATAAAAAGGTGGTCAAGTGGAGGTAGAGGTCGAGGCAGAAGTGACTGAAGGAGGGGTATAACAATACACGATTTTTCCACTTCGTGGCCAGTGGTAGAAGGCATCATAATCTCATTAGGAGCGTTGAGGTGGGAGGAGTGCGAGTGTCAGGTGACACAGAGATTGGTCGGTAGCTCATGTCACATTTCATCCCTTTGTCTAAGAGAGCGAGAGGGCAAGGCGGGGGTGGCGTGGGTGAGGTGTGTGATGCATCTCCACCCAGAAGGCTGAAGACCTGGCAGTGCCTATCACGGAGGTGGAAGCTAGGTGGGCTCTTATGTAGCTAAATGCGGATGGGGCATTGAGTCCGGATGGGTTCTCTTTGTGCTTTTCCAGGGAATTCTGGGAGTGTGTGAAGAAGGAAGTAGTTGCGGTCCCACGTAAGTTCGAGGAGGGCAATCGGGGCTTTGAGCGCCTGAACAAGGCGTTCCTTTTTCTGCTGCCGAAACTGGAGGGGGTTGTTCGTATGGAGGATTTCAAGCCTATCTCGATGTCCAATGCGATTTACTTGCTCATGGAGGGTCTTGGGGGCATCATATCGCCTGAGCAGACAACTTTTATGCCCGTCAGGAAGATGGTGGATTCTTGGGTCCTGGCCTCGGAGTTGGTGCTGGACTGGAAAAGGGAGATGTGGAAGGAGGTAGTTTGGAAGGTGGATTTCTCTAAAGCCTATGACTGCATTGATTGGCGATTCCTTTGGTGGTCACTGCAAATGAGAGGCTTCTCGGACAGATGGATTGGTTGGGTGAAGAGGTGCATCACAACGACGTCGTATTCGATGCTTGTGAATGGTAGACCAGAGGGGGGTTTTTTCCAGCCCCAACAAGGGGTGCGACAAGGGTGCCCGCTTGCACCGCTTCTCTTTGTTATTGTAGCGGATGCGTTGGCAGTGATGATGAGGCTCGCAACGGCTAGCAGTTTCTGCGCTGGGTACATGAGAGATAGCACTTCCTTCCCCATTCTGCAGTACGCTGACGACATGGTGCTGTTTATTGATGGGGACCCGGAGCATGCGAAACATGCCTCATGTATTATGGATATCTTTGGGGAGGTCTCGAGCCTGAGGTTGAACAGAGAAAAGTCCAAGGTCATCCCGCTTAGCGTCACGCAGGAGGAGATTAGTGTTCTTTGCCATGTTTTGCGCTGTCCGGAGGGTTCCCTTTCGACCACGTATTTGGGGCTCCCTTTTGGTTGCTGGACAGTTGCGGGTGGCGGATTGAAAGGTTGCTATTGATAGGGTAGAGAGTAAGGTGGCAGGGTGGAAGGCGAGAACGCTCTCCAAGGTGGGAAAGCTGGTCCTCCTCAAGCACGCTCTTTTTGCTATCTCGATTTTCTTATTCTCCATGTATTTGATGCATGTGAGTATGCAAAAGAGGCTGGAAGGGATGATGAAGTGTTTCTTTTGGTCAAACGGAATGCAGGAGGGTGGGGGATTGCATCTGGTGGATTAGGACACAATGACGTTGACATAGAGGGAGGGAGGCCTGGGAGTCCGTAGAATTGAGCTCATCAACAGGGCCCTGCTGGCAAAGTGGGCCCTTAGAATTCGAGGGAAGTCAGATGATTTGGTCTGTAAGTTGATGCGAGGCATCCATGGGGTCAAAGGTTCGTGGAGAGCGGAGGCGTGTAGGCGACCGTCGTTGCTCTGGAGGGCGGTGTCTACTGCGTTTCCGGAGATGGGTGTGCTGGGTGATGGGTGCGGCTTTGGTTACTGGAAGGACGATTTGGATGGGGATGGATCCTCTCAGGGAGAGGTATGCCATTGCAAGGGACAAGAGCGCTTTGGTGCATCAAGTTTGGTTAGTGGGTCTTGGTGTCCTACCTTCGCGACTGCTTTGTCAGACCAACAGTTCGATGAGGTTGTGGCCTTCTTGAGGGATCTAGTGGATGTTGATGGCCCCGATGGGGGTAGGGACCATTTTGATTGGAAGGAGGGGACCTTTACAGCAAAGAAGGCCTATCAGTATTTCAGCAGGTTGCCTGGGCCTCAACAGGAGGAGGCCGCTTGGGACTACATGCTTATCTGGGCTAGCAGGGTTCCAATGCGGATCAAGGTCTTCATGTTCTTGGCACGACGCGAACGACTGCTTTCAAAAATGCGCAGGACAAGGCTGCTGGGTATCGGAGACATCCTTTGCGATAGATGTGGTCTTGAACAGGAGGATTCATAACATATCTTTTTTGGCTATTGTACCTCAGTCGCGGTGTGGAAACATGCCTTGGCTTCGCTTAGTGGACAACGTGTCGTACTGGAGTTCATCTAGAGCGCTTGTGGCAGAGCATAGCCCGAGAGCTAATATAATACCCTGCTATCCTTCCTTTGAGGATCTCAGAGATGCTTTGCTTGCATCGCTTATTAGAACGGAAAAGCGAAAGACTTCTAGCTACAAACAACCAAGTCTCGAGGAAGACTTTCCCAGACAAGCCGATAGGACAGAAACCTGCCTTTACTAGTCTAATGCTCCCCCTCCAAACCGTACGTGCGGGTCTCCCCACATGCGGCTCACGCCATTCGAGGTGGTCCAGAGGGGGGAAAGGGGGGGGGGTTCCACTGCTCGACACAAGAATGATGGTAGGCTTGGCTGCCGGACTCCTCCCCCGTTGACTCGTTCAAGAAAACCCAACTCCTCATAGAAACCTCCTCCTGCATCACTCGGCAGGAAAGAAAGGAAGCCCTTAGTGCTTTCGGCTGTCTCTTCAGCGGGCTTTCCAGGGCTAGTCCGTGCTTTGGGCCATTTGGTGCGCTAGAAATGAGATCTTTCGGATCCATTTGTTTCTCGATGAGAGGGTATTAGGGCACTATAGGGCACTGATGCATCTGTGGCAAAACATGTAGCTCTGTTTTACTGCTTTTGGTTATGTTGTAGCATATATGTAATCAGTATCTTGTTTGATTGAATAAATTTGTCGTGGGTTCCAATCTTGGGACTGCACCCTCTTTCTCCTCAAAAAAAAAAACTCGTGCCATATCCCTGTCCACGCAAAATCGTTAGCTGCACCGTAAACTGAAGTAATCACCAACTGAAAGCAGTCCGATCTCCTTTTTTGCACCAGAGTAAGCACCCTGTCAACCTGTCATCTATGTGCGAGTTCACGAAATCAAAGAGCTTCTCATTACAGTCAGTCAGAATGCCTTGTGATCACCCGACTGAACTAATGACAAGATACTTAGCTAGCTTGTCCCCTTGTTAGCTTCTCCACACTGTTTCCCAGTTTTGTGCATAATGGTGCAGACTTACTAAGTATACACCTGACTATCTTGTTCAAATCACATCTGAAATTGGATAGTAAATGGTTTACCAAGGTGTGGTTGGTTTTTCTCTCATATCCTTATTTACATACTCTTGGTTTTCGCAGGTTAATGCAGCTGTTGATGTCGTGACTCAAATGTTTGATTCTGGTTTAGCTCCATCAAGTAGAATTTTCGATTTTATTCTATGGACACTTGAGCACAATGGTGAATATGATTTGGTATTATTTAACCTACTATTTGTCCTTTGCTTTCATTTATTTCTTTTAAAAAATTTCAACTATGAGGATGCGTAAGATCTAAAATAATCACAAGGGAGAAAGTTCAACTGCAGTGACATCACGTTTAAAAAAAGTCCAAAAACTGCATTGTATTTAGTATGATAGCTTAATTTGCTGGTTATTTCTTCATTTCTTCATTCCATTTCGATATTGTAAGAAGATAATAAGCATTGAACGCATTTGAGCAACAAGAGCATATGAGGTTGTTGAGGAAGGGTATCTTCTTTAGCTGTTACACTTGGTTTACTTGACCTTTCCTTTGTAACCATAAATTTGTGCAACTGAGCCGGAATTCATGTATACTTAAGAAGTAGGTCTATTTTTAATAATGTGTTACCATAATGTGATTATTGATAGTGTCGAGAGGCTTGTTTGTTGAAATTCAGAAGTGCAAATTCTTGAGGAAAAGCTTTTGAAAGGACATCATAACTGTCCAATATTAGAGAGTTAAATGCAGACCAGCTGACTATTTGAAATAAAATGTGGAAGCTCGGAGGTCTGTGCGAAACTTGATGTTTATTTTTGCGTTGTCAGCCTCAAAGGCCAGGTTTGGTTTTGGGACATTGAAGCACTTTAGTAGCATCATAACTTTAGATATATGTTTTTTTTGAAAGTGAAAACATTGAGTGGGTAAACTACTCATTTTTAGTCCCACATTTCTTGTGGTTAGACTTGGGTGTGTTAGAGAGGTTTTATCAAAAGCCTCATACTTCATATAATCTTTGAGAAGATTATAGTGAAGATTTGACCCACATGGTTCACTTCTCCATGGAGTAGAACGACCCTTTCGTCCTTCTCAAACTACATAAATTGATTTTTTATTGTTCATATATTTTATTCTAAGATTTTGAAATCCGTGTGATGGGGTGGCTTATAAAGCATGGACCAGCAGATGCTGTGGACATAAGCACACTCAAACGCAAGTAGTGGAGCGCCAATAGAGGTGTTAGGGTTTTTACTCTTGGAAGTGGAAATAATCGAGAAGGCGTTGTACATGGCAATGCAACAAAGCTCTAAGATGGATCCAACAATGCATTGTCGTAGATCCACACAAGAAGGCTGTAACGATAGCAGTGCCTACCGGCAACCGACGACCATACACAAAGTTTGCTATGCAGTAAAAGAGGCAATGCCTCGACTAAGCTATAAAGGGCAACGATGCGCCATGGCTGAACAAGATGACAATGATGGGAGGCATCACCCATGGTTGCGGTTGAATGTAGACATGTGTATAGGTTGCTCTAAGGACCAGCTAGGAGGCAACATAAGGAGATTTTGGTTACTGGTTAGTGGCAGTACCATTACCTGCATCCCTAGAAGAAAGTGGCAAGTTATTTGGCCCTATTGCCACAAAAAAGAAGACAACAAGGAAGTCCTTGTGCAATTTAGGCCCAGATTTGGGTTACTTTTTTTATTTGATTGTACCTGGAAGGGCCCATATACCCAATCACTTTTTCAAGAAAAGGCCAAGGTATGTATGTGTTAGAGAGTTCGTGTATGTGGGTAATTAGATCTCTCCATGATCCAATTACCTCATGCACCAATGTTATTCCCACATCGTGTAGGAGTGGGACTTGGTCATATTGGTGGGGATATATAAAAAGCCATGCACCTCTTGTATTTTGAGAGAGAATTCAATATAGAAATCAGCCCTTTAAGGCAGTTCTCTTGTGGTTTCATCCCGCTCCTTATGGAGTAGGGTTACATGTAAATACCCATGTTCTTCATGGTCCGTTATCTTTCAATCTCTGATTGTGCTTCTGAATTATCGTTTTCTATGTGGTATTGGAGCGGGTAGGTTCTTGAATTTATTCATCTTGAGATCCAATTCTTAATTCGATCATAGTTGTGTTCAATATTTTCTCAAAGATAGGAGGTTTCATTCAAGGGTTTGTCTTTTGCATATGTGTAATATCTGAAGATCATCATTGTCAAATTCTCGAAAATCTAAGGTTTCTACAACCCTAGAAAATTACCGAGTGTTTGCTGTAATATGAAGCGGAGCATTATACGACAACAAGTATCTCTAGATGCATGCTTCTCCATTGCACGATCTCTACACAAACAATGCCTCGGTGCTCGAATCCCTCTCTCCAGGTAGTCAGATTCAGGGCACTACGAATCCCAAGCGCTGCAACTCCCTAGATGGCGATGCTAGATCCGTACCACGTACAACTAGCTAGCTCCCCCAAGGTGCATCCTTCTCACGCACCACCTTCTTCGGATGCACAACCAACACACCACCAGGTGACACGCATCTCTCACGGTGCCCCTTCATCATCCAAAGAAGAAAAGAAGCTGCACTTGCTTGCGGGACCTTCCCTTAACTTGGAATGGTGAGAACCCAATGGCAATCTTCTTGATCTGATGGGGATGACCCTTCCGAAGCAAGCACATTTGATGCGATCGTACTCCAATGAGATCACCATCCAACACTCAACACTTGAGCACCTCATTCGTTGCGACTCTAATGACAATGCAAGGCTCCCATCCTCCATGCGAGGCTCCTATTCTCCCGTATTATCAAAGCATGTCGACGGGGCTCTTACTTACTCTACTAGTAATGATGATCACATCATCTTTCTCCTCGATGGTCGCATCATGTCGACATTGATTCAAACCCTATGATTGGCGCTGATGGGTTCCTAGGAGAGGAACTCTATCTCACAATGGTGGCGCTCTACGTGGGTTCCTCTTGGAACCCCTTTTTTGTGTGTATAATGAGAAGTCTCCATCTATACTCCTATAGAAGAATGGAAGGGTCCCTTTGGCCCGCCGTATTTGTTTCTTGTTAGGCCTACTTTTGCCTATGGGCTTAAGAGCCATGTATCGATCGAAAGCAAAATAAGGAGAGAAAAAAAGGTAGGAAAAAAAAGAAAGAAACGATTTAAAAAAAGCTATGTGAAAATAGAGATTGTTGTTTTAGTTGTCCTCTCTTTACTTGTTCTCCCAACTTGGTCGAGCATCATATTTTTTTGACAAGTATGGTAGAAAGAGAGTATTGTGTAGAGGATTCAGACAGATTCAGATTCTACCATTTGTTGGAGGCACTCTATGTTCGAGTGACTCATCTTGTTTGAGTTCTCCAGAGAGAGACTCAGTGCAACTTCCATCTACAGTAATCTTGAATTCCGATACAGATATTCCAATAGTTTCCTCAAGTGATCATGAACTCCAATACAAATATTCCCACGACTTTCTCTGATGACTCTGAATTCCAATACAGATATTCCTACGGCTTTCTCCAATGACCGTGAACTCCAATATAGATATTCCTACGACACTCTTTGTTTGGCCCTTTAATGAGATGGATCAGTTTTTCACATGTTGCTCAACCTTCCAATATGTTACGGGTTGGAGTTTTGTGGAGAAGTCTCATTCCAATACCGATGACTCTGACAAATGTAGATACGGAGCATACAAGTTAGTCATTGATCCGAATTTCTCTACTGATCGTCTTCTAGTTCTTGCTCACCAACATGACATGAACAACAATGTCCTCAACAAGCAACCAACAAAATATGCCTTGAGTTGATATTGTTTGCAGTGTATTGTACTCGGTGAGTGCTCTCTTTATATTTATCCAAGCTAAGCATTGCATGCTCCAACTTTAGGGGGAGAGTTATAACGTTCGTGTGTGTGGGTAATTGGATCTCTCCATAATCTAATTACCACACAGATCCATGTTAGTCTTACATGTGTAGGACTTGGACTTGGTCATATTGGTAGGGCTATATAAGAAGCCCCTCACTCCTTGTATTCTTAGAGAGAATTCAATATAGAAACCGACTCTTTGACGCGGTTCTTCCGTGGTTTTGTCCCATTCTTTATGGAGCAGAGTTCCGCGTAAATACCTGTGTTCTTCATGATTTTTTATCGTTCTATTTCTGATTACTCTTTGGCATTATCATTTTCTACGGTGCGTAAATAAATAAATGGAGGGATTTATCTACAAAAATAAGAAAATTTTAACTAATTTAAAAAATAAGAGAAGAAATAATTAAAAAAAGAATGGGAAAATGAAAAAGAAAATAAAGAAGCTTGTTTCATCCCATATTTTTTTCTTCTCTCAACTTGGTCATATACCTCTATGATTGTGAGAAATATGGAAGAAAGTTTGAGCGAGAGAGCTGTTTAAGGTAATATATTTTCTACTTTTATGTTCTCTTTCTATCCCTAGTATTCACATACATATAGAGGGTCATGCGATGCGACATGAGATTATGGATTTTGATTAAAAAATGGTGGTTGATTTGTTGAAATCTAAGAATGCAGAAGCGATTTGATAAATAAAGCATGAAAATATAAAGAAAGATAAATATTGACACAAGGATTTACGTGGAACCCTACTCCGTAAGGAGCGAGATGAAAACATGGGAGAAGACCTCAAAGGGTCATATGTGTCAATTGAATTTCTCAATGGGTATAGGGGGTGTGGGGCTCCTTATATAGCCCCACAGACAGACCAGAGTCCCACGGTTAGTAGATGTGGGACTAAACATGAGTGGGTGGTAATTGGATCCTGGAAAGATCCAATTACCACTCTATTACATTTTCCAACGCTCCCCCTCTAGTTGGAGCTGGCAACTGCAGCTTGCAAAAGGGAAAAAATTATACAACACATCTTCTCAAGATACATAACAAGAAGATGAAGGATATCGAGAATCCTCAAGCGCATCACGGAAGCGTGTCGATCACATCGTATGCGGTCGGGGCAACTAGTCGCACCAGATGCTAGATGCGGCAGAAATTAAAATTTTAAAACTAAAGATGAAACCACATGATCACGAGAACACTTCTCGGATCGTTTCATCAAACCACAAAGAATAAGGAATACCTCTTGAAGCGTGGTTGTGATCGCGATATCCCAAACGAGAGATCCTCCTGTCTCAAGTCTGACCCACGAAGAACGCACTTGCGGGCACGATGATGAGTCGCGTCCTTCCCGCAATCTTTGACGAAAAACCAAGCGTCAAAGGCGAAGGCAAGATGCTCTCCTTCTCAATATGCAAAGTGGACGGCCGCTTGAGATTGAGAGAGAGCCTAGTCGAGAATGAGAGAGAGAGAGTAGTAGTCTTCTACAACTCTAGATGATGTACCTTGGAAGGCTACCCTAGCCCTCCTTTTATATTAGTTTAGGATCCAATGGATCTCAATCCATGGGACACATGGATCCAACGGCCAGGCTTGGTCCATGTAAAATCAATGGTTATGATTGTTGTTGGTTAAAACCAACAACATTTATTTATGATCAAATTAAATATATGTTGCAACATTATCAACACATTTTTAATTTTACATAAATAAGTTAGTCGAGATATTAATTATCATAATAAAATGGAGATAATATTGCCTCCTAAAAACAAGGGGCGTCATCCATGACTTTTTCATGGGTGACGCCACCTCATAAATGGTGGCTTTATTTCTCCTTTTTATTATATTACATTATCTTTCAATTATCACAAAAATATCCACCAAATTAACTCCAAATTAATTTATGAATATTTCAATCATGCCATTGAATATTATGTGAATCATATTCACATCCCAAACTAATTTGTAAATGACATTTCCAGTTAATTAACAAATGTGAATCCAATCCACATTTAATAATTAACAAATGTTATTTACTAAATTTCTCTCTCTTGAATATATGTATATTATAAATCATATTACAATACACAAATATTGTGGATAATAATATCCACATTCTCTAATCCTTGATAATTAAATCCCATTTAATTATCTTGGATAATCATTCTCACAATATGAATCATATTCATATTAAGCTTGATAATTAAATCTCATTTAATCATCAAGTTCTTCTTGCTTGGATATGAATTTCATCAAATGATTTATCCTCGAACCATTTCAAGAATAATGTGCTTTCTCCGTAGATACTTGGAGATAAGGACAGGGCGATTGTATTATTCCATGTATAGTGACTTGGATATTGAGATCTTATCTCAAATCCAGATCTTACGAACCTCCCACAGATGCTTGATTAAATCAAGACCGCAAATCTAATCTTCTCATTGTATCTGAATCTCATTCAGACCAATGTCCAACACTTGGACTAAGATCAGATTGCTTCTCTACTGAAAGGAGTCACTAAAATCCAGGCCTGTTTCATCACTCCCTCGGAATGGAAACATCATGGATATACAATCGTTTATGATCACATCACCCTCAAGTATTCCCAATACCTGTACATCCTGCATACGGGAAGACCCATGGTCAACCCGAAGATCAAGATCAATTTTGTACTTTCTTCTTCAGGGTTTGATCACTAAGTTTCTTATTTGATCATTGGGATTTGGTATCGATCATATACTTTCCAAAAGCATATATCATACCTAGGTCTTGATCATATACTTTTCAAAAGTATATATCAAACCTACAAATTCAGTCAAGCTTCCAAAGCGAGACGACCGTGCACGGAATTTGATTCCTCCCAATATCTCATGAGTGAGCTCATGTCTTCCGGTTTAGTAGTGAACCTGTATGATCCCTTTGAGAGATCGTATTACTCATATGCCCTTATATGCACACCAGCTCGTCGGTGTATAGACCTTGGTTAGGTCATCAACTTATTGGCCTGCCAAATGTACATACTCAGACATATAGCAATACATCTGTCTCCGGTCAGAGGATGCGTGCCTATGCTGTGACAGCATTCAACATAGGACTTTGGTTATCTCGATCTCGTTAAGTCAACTCTTTGACCTAACTAATCTGACACCTCTTAATCTCTATTCCTATAGAGAGGACCTGCATCAAGAGGTCGGTCAGATATCAGCTTATGTGAGAAAGGATTGCCATCTCCTACTCAGCTGGAGATCACATCTTAACAATCATTTGACGGTGCTTGATGAGTCCTCAATCTAACTCTTTAGATATTCATCCAAGCACCAGCCTCTATAATTCAATAATTGAATCAACAACTGTATGATCATTAAGATAGCCATCGTACATAACCTTACTTGTACAGAGGGACCTATTATGCAAATTATTTATTCTTCATTTCAGATCAGAGAATGATATTTGCAATAACATTTATTGCATAATGGCTCGCCGTGGGCTCACATGTCCAACAATCTCCCACTAGCCCAAAGAGCCATTAATGGGCTAATCATTTAAACCTACACTCATGTGACAATCATAGACTATTTAGAAATAGCTAGGTAAGCTGATCATTCACTCTGTTCCTAAAAGACTATACGAAGTCCTTTTACGACACTTGCATATCCCCAGTAACAGTGCTCGCATCCAATGCGAATGTTGCATCTAATGCAACCAATACTCAACCTAGTCAAAGCAGTTATAGTGTCCTTGACACTATTGCTCAATAACTATTATAACCAGTTTTTCCATAATCCTTATCAGGATACCCTTATTCCGGGAGATCACTATCTCACAAGGTATCCACAATTGAGACCTTTTTAGATCTCTATCTAAAAGTCTTAATTTCTTGAAGATAAGACTTAGAGATCATCTCTAAAGCCTTGTCATCTTTGAAGATATCGTTATTACTGTAATCAAGTGTTTTCTCTCCATAGTAGGATTAGCAACACTTTACTACTCCCACTGCATGGCAGATATCTGACTTTTATACACATTTATCATACACTTAGCTTCTCGTAACTGATGCACATGTGCAAGCAGTTTTAGCATTCACTTCCTCAACTCTTTGAGGTGCTATCCCTTTAGATAGGTCAGTACCAAATCTCAAGGGATGGAAGCCTTTCTTGGAATTTCCAAGAATGGAATATGTCCAAGGTGTACTACAAATGTGACAGTCCCAATACCCTCTTTTCTTTGCTTCTGAACAACTTCAGAACTAACATCTAAGAGGTATTCTTGAGATCATATCTCAAGGTATGGAATAGCCAGTCTATAAAACACTTATTATCATCCTTATATTATTCCAAATGATTAGGATATTATCTACATTTAGTACGATGAACACAATGGCACTCCCACTAAGCTTCACATGGTACATCAAGGTTCTATCTGAAATCATAACACTTATGATTTTATCAAATCTGATGTTCCAACTATAAGAAGCTTATTTGAGTCCATAGATGGAGTTCTTTAGCTTTCACACCTTACTTTCCCCAATCATGAAACCCTGGGGCTACTTTATGTGAACATCCTCAGAGAGGTATTCTTAGAGGAATGCAATCTTGACTTACATCTTGAAAATGCAATAGTCAAGTTGTGTAGCTAAGGTTAGCAATATTCTGATGATTTTAAGCATGGTTTCCGAAGAGCAAGTCTCATTGCAAGCAATGTCTTTTCTTCCGGTGTATAGCTCATGGCTACGAACCGAGCTTTGAAGGTCTCTACCTTCTCATCAGGTTCCCTTTCTCTTGAAGATCCATTTACACCTTTATGGGTCTTACCCTTATAGGTGGATCATCTAGGGTCCATATACAACACTTTGTATATGAAGTCTACTTTAAACTTTATTGCTAATATCCATCTTTCCATGTCATGATCTTCAGGAGCTTCATCACATGAAGTCCGATCATTATCAGCATTAACTGACACATGGAATACATCCTCAAATTCATTTGAAGAGGTATTAGTGCTTCATCTTTAATAGTCCCTTTTAGTTTCTGATTTCAGGAGCCTCATCATCTTCTCAAGATTAGATGAGTTCCTACACTTCATTTCTTCTTGATTCTCTAGAGACTCAGCCTCTAAGAATCACATTCTCAGAGATGAGATATTTTAAGAATCTCAAGGTCATAAAGTAGATATCCCATACCATACTTTATTTTCCTAATGAAGTAGCACTCTCTAGTGCTTAATTCCAGCTTACTTGCTTGGAATCTTATTAAGGATATATAGTGTAGTCTCTACTACATATATATACCAGGAAACTAAGGGATAATTATGCTAAAATTCATCATTGATCAAATCATGTCACACATGATCCAATTGTATCTTCTACAACTCCATTGAGTTTAGGTGTGTTAGGAGGGTTGAGATAGAAATGATATTCATATCTTCATAAGGTATTCTTTGAATTTATCTAATAGGTACTTGCTACCTTGGTTAGATCGAATTCATTTAATCATCCTTCAAACTTTGGTTCTAAACCAAAATTGTGAAATCTTTGAACATTTCAAAGGTTTCTCAGGTGAAGAGAAGAAATCTCATATCATACATAATCATCAATAGATATCACATATCCATAATGTTTACTATGATATAGATGATCTGCATACATCAATATGTATGAGATCTTGAATACATCAACATCTAACACCATTCCCAGAGAAGGGTGTATTGGACATTTTACTTTGAATACAATATTCACATGTATGTAAGATTTGAAATTTTAGACATTCTAAAGTTTCATATCTTACTAGTCTATTGATCTCATCAACAGACATATGTCCAAGACTTGATGCCAGATCATTGTCAAATGATCTTCATCCTCTTGTTGATCTAATAAGGTTTAATTTTCAATATTAGAAATCTTAATGAACCATTCATTAATTTTTCTAATTTTGTGGAGTTCACTAGATGTTAGATTACTATCTGAAATATATCCATCATAACTCTTTATGATAGTTCTATCTCAGAATTCATGTTTATTTCCAACATTTAGAAACAAACAATGAGGGTATTCTAATATCTAGGTCATAGAGACATTCTCTAAGACTAAGGGCTCTCCCACTGAGAATATGAAGTCCATCTATCCAACAGAGATTGCTGCAACAATTACATCAATATCCATGTAGATGACTATTAAACCTTAAGATCAAATTTCTAATCTTCTAATATATATATATATATGCAACCAATTGCAAATGTCATTAGAAGATTGGGATACAATTATCAGACTTAATCTTATGAAATAAGAAAGTTAGAGTGTATGATTAAATGTAGATTATTCTGATGCTCTATCTGAGTCCTTCACTAAGGATTTTAGATAGACTTGATAGTCATACTATCAATACATCAACTTATTGCAGTATTGGCATTCATCCAACTCTTTGGATGTCATATGGAAGTTACAGAAGTACAATCAACTCTTTGACTTTCCTTCTCACATGGGTCCAACCCATGCTTCCACTGTGCTCTCTTCATCTATAAACAACCATTGTTCAAGACAAAGAATCTCTTATGTTGAACTCAAAAGATTTCAATATAAGAGAACTTCAACATTTATACAATATAAATATTATGAAGCTTCATGAATGACTAGAGTATAGACAGTAGAATGATGACACTCATCATATCTACATGCATCTTAACTCTTAGAGATTTAGGTTTAGGTAGGTATTCAAACATTTTGAATACATCATCTCTTTCGAGCCACCATTCTGCATAAAGCAGAGAACCATGCCATTCATGATTAAATGTCTAGAGCACATATGTATGCCAAAATATCTTCTTTGATTTTATAAGGATTATTCGACAATTACGGTCACCATCGACATGTCACTTCCAAAGTACACTCGATGAAAGATCAAGACTATAGAGACATACAAACCCTAAGGTGATGTCTTATTGTCTTATTTAATTGTCACTCCTCATTATGTTGAGGAAACTTGCATATTGCAACCACATACATTATGTGTCCAATTGCAAGTACAATATCTGGATCATGAGTCCAATCCATGATATTTTACTGGTTATCATTGAGTATATCATTGAGTGGGTTTAATGAAAGATTATCTGAAATAAGAAATTTGCTTAAGTGTATATATATTATATATACATATTTTACTTTGATTTAGGAATTTTTATATCAAAGTTGTCTTACCTTGTCAATAATGAAAGTTCATCCCCTTAATCACTTTCAATGTAAGAGATATTCTTACCATTATATCTCCAGCAAGATTTGGGATCTCCTTTCCAATCTTTGTTACATCCTAATAATATGAGAACTTGCGACTCCGATAAAAAGAAACGGGAACTCATTCCGCCTTGCAAGTCCAACTTGCATTCCCAATTCGGTCTTTAATACCCGGGCCCACCACCCCTAAGATGATGTTGACTCGTCATTAACTGAACCAACCGTCAACAAGCTTAATACTCTCTATACGCAATCCAATATCGCCCCAATAATATGAGGACTCGATACTGGGGTCACTACGTATACGGCCTTACTCTTTCGAGAAGCAAAGAATCCGATCCAATTAAATCATATATAAGATCTGTCACTTCGGACAGACGTCTCCTATATACAACAATTGACGACGGAATTCTTTGCCTTGACGGGAGACCATGAATGTCACTTATGTGATCCTCCACCTCATATTCAAATTTTATAATTAATTATCGTAAATCATATTCACATAATTAATTCTTCCAAGGGAAATAAACATCTATTCATAATAGAGTGTTAATTGGATATAATTAATTTAATCACATTAAATTAATCATCAATCCAATCATCAATCAACAAACATGTCTTTTACTTGAATAATAGGTATATTCTCAAAGTACGTATTATTCGAATTTTAATAATTAGGAAAATACACATTGACTTTCTCCGGCATTATACAGTCCCTACCCGCTGTCATGGCCAATACTGACGAGAGTAGGACGGACCACATACGTTGCAACCCGCGACCCCAATGCTCTCCGACTAGGCACCATATCCGCCTTGGGAAAGGATAATACCAGATAGATCATCATGTACTTTGAGATGCTCATCGGTTTTTCAACCGAAATTATACCATATAATATACATCAACAATTTTTGATTATATTATAAGGAGATATGCCAAACAAATCCCCAATCCTATTCAAACGAGAGGGTTTTTCATGTAAAGTTGTCCTACAACTATTGTAGGATAAACTATGGTTTTTCATGAAAGCAATGTTTGTTGATGAACCAACGATCAAGATCTATTATCTCATCATTGTGGTTTAGGCAAATGTCATTCAATGAAATAATTATCTCTTTAAATATTTCACAAATATTTATCACTAATTATTCTAGAAAATTAACAATTAATTTTCATCATGATAATTGAATGACTTATCACAAGGTTCAAGATCAAAAAATGTTAATTTCCAGCAGTGACCCCCAATCACTAAAATTAACTTATCTTGATCAATTTAAATCCAAAAAATGCAAACTCAGTTTCCAAAGATTGCCAATTTGATTTATTAAAGAACCCAAGTGATAATTCACGCATTTCAAGGCGGATTAAAATCGTAATTATCTCATTAATCACGTTTAAATCCGCAGTTCCCGCAACAGTGAATATAGGCATATTCAAAAAGCCATATCTTGAGCAAATGAAGTCCAAATTTCACAAACTCAAATCCTGTGGTTTCCTTAATTAATGGGGAACAAAAACCAATTGAAAATTTCGTGTTTAAACATTTTAAACACTACTGAAAAATTCAATTAGATAGAGGTGCGAAAATTGAAATGCAGTAAAAATTTCGCAACCCTTTCAAGAACCAAATCGTCTAAGGTCTATGAATCATATCCAAAACCTTATTCAACCTATGGCTCTGATACCACTTGAAGGATATTGAGAATCCTCAAGCGCATCACGGAAGCATGTCGATCACATCGTATGCGATCGGGGCAACTAGTCGCACCAGATGCTAGATGCGACGGAAATTAAAATTTTAAAACTAAAGATGAACCACATGATCACGAGAACACTTCTCGGATCGTTTCATCAAACCACAAAGTATAAGAAATACCTCTTGAAGCGTGGTTGTGATCGCGAGATCCCAAACGAGAGATCCTCCTGTCTCAAGTCCGACCCACGAAGAACGCACTTGCGGGCACGATGATGAGTCGCGTCCTTCCCGTAATCTTTGACGAAAAATCAAGCGTCAAAGGCGAAGGCAAGATGCTCTCCTTCTCAATATGCAAAGTGGACGGCCGCTTGAGATTGAGAGAGAGCCTAGTCGAGAATGAGAGAGAGAGTAGTAGTCTTCTACAACTCTAGATGATGTACCTTGGAAGGCTACCCTAGCCCTCCTTTTATATTAGTTTAGGATCCGATGGATCTCAATCCATGGGACACATGAATCCAACGGCCAGGCTTGGTCCATGTAAAATCAATGGTTATGATTGTTTTTGGTTAAAACTAACAACATTTATTTATGATCAAATTAAATATATGTTGCAACATTATCAACACATTTTTAATTTAACATAAATAAGTTAGTTGAGAGATTAATTATCATATTAAAATGGAGATAATATTGCCTCCTAAAAACAAGGGGCGTCATCCATGACTTTTTCATGGGTGACGCCACCTCATAAATGGTGGCTTTATTTCTTCTTTTTATTATATTACATTATCTTTCAATTATCACAAAAATATCCACCAAATTAACTCCAAATTAATTTATGAATATTTCAATCATGCCATTGAAATTATGTGAATCATATTCACATCCCAAACTAATTCGTAAATGACATTTCCAGTTAATTTATAAATGTGAATCCAATCCACATTTAATAACTAACAAATGTTATTTACTAAATTTCTCTCTCTTGAATATATTTATATTATAAATCATATTACAATACACAAATATTATGAATAATAATATCCACATTCTCTAATCCTTGATAATTAAATCCCATTTAATTATCTTGGATAATCATTCTCACAATATGAATCATATTCATATTAAGCTTGATAATTAGATCTCATTTAATCATCAAGTTCTTCTTGCTTGGATATGAATTTCATCAAATGATTTATCCTCGAATCATTTCAAGAATAATGTGCTTTCTCCGTAGATACTTGGAGATAAGGACAGGGCGATTGTATTATTCCATGTATAGTGACTTGGATATTGAGATCTTATCTCAAATCCAGATCTTACGAACCTCCCACAGATGCTTGATTAAATCAAGACCGCAAATCTAATCTTCTCATTGTATCTGAATCTCATTCAGACCAATGTCCAACACTTGGACTAAGATCAGATTGCTTCTCTACTGAAAGGAGCCACTAAAATCCAGGCCTGTTTCATCACTCCCTCGGAATGGAAACGTCATGGATATACAATCGTTTATGATCACATCACCCTCAAGTATTACCAATACCTGTACATCCTGCATACGGGAAGACCCATGGTCAACCCGAAGATCAAGATCAATTTTGTACTTTCTTCTTCATTGTTTGATCACTAAGTTTCTTATTTGATCATTGGGATTTGGTATCGATCACATACTTTCCAAAAGCATATATCATACCTAGGTCTTGATCATATACTTTTCAAAAGTATATATCAAACCTACAAATTCAGTCAAGCTTCCAAAGCGAGACGACCGTGCACGGAATTTGATTCCTCCCAATATCTCATGAGTGAGCTCATGTCTTCCGGTTTAGTAGTGAACCTGTATGATCCCTTTGAGAGATCGTATTACTCATATGCCCTTATATGCACACCAGCTCGTCGATGTATAGACCTTGGTTAGGTCATCAACTTATTGGCCTGCCAAATGTACATACTCAGACATATAGCAATACATCTGTCTCCGGTCAGAGGATGCGTGCCTATGCTGTGACAGCATTTAACATAGGACTTTGGTTATCTCGATCTCGTTAAGTCAACTCTTTGACCTAACTAATCTGACACCTCTTAATCTCTATTCCTATAGAGAGGACCTGCATCAAGAGGTCGGTCAGATATCAGCTTATGTGAGAAAGGATTGCCATCTCCTACTCAGGCTGGAGATCACATCTTAACAATCATTTGACGGTGCTTGATGAGTCCTCAATCTAACTCTTTAGATATTCATCCAAGCACCAGCCTTTATGATTCAATAATTGAATCAACAGCCGTATGATCATTAAGATAGCCATGGTACATAACCCTACTTGTACAGAGGGACCTATTTTGCAAATTATTTATTCTTCATTTCAGACCAGGGAATGATATTTGCAATAACATTTATTGCATAATGGCTCGCCGTGGGCTCACATGTCCAACAGAAGAATGTCTCTGCTGCTGGTAAAAGACATCGCTCCAAGACAGGTCTGCAACTTTCAGGTCAACGGAACGCATCTATGTCGTGCCTGGAGAAGAGTCGCAATAGAAGAAGTCCAGAGAGGAGTAGTAGTCGGGTCGTAAAAGAAGTATATGCCCTGACGAAGAAGTCGATGCTTGGTGAAGACAGATGATATGTACAAATATGGAATATTGGTCTGTCAGTCGTGGTCAGGCAGAAGTAGTCATGAATCATCTTTGGCTCCCCCTTTCTCCCATACTCGATAGAATAAGGAGCATGTAACATCAAGTTGGGAGAAACAAAACGTGCATTTTTTTTGCTTCTTTTTTTTACAATTCATCTTCTTTTCTTCTTCTGTTCTCATTTTTTCCATACGATTTTTTATACGATCCCTTTTTTGAACAAAATATCTCGTCCCAAAAAGGGCCCAGCTTTTTTCTTTTTTTAAACAACAGTAGCAATCATTTTTTAGATTGCAAGTGACCCGTTGTCCCGAGAAAAATTAAACACTCAGGAGGGGGATCAGGATCCCCTTTTCTCTTCTTATTTAGGGTTCCCAAATGCAAATCCTTCCTCTCGAAGGCGCCGCCTCGATGGGGACAGGGTTCCTTCGTGGAACCCATCACCGCCACCAGGAGGCGTATTATCGACGCCGTTGGGAGCTCGGATATCGCATGAGGCGGCGCCTGGAGATGTTGCGACTGTAGGGCACCGCCGCGCGGATAGAGGTGGAGTAGGCACTGATCTGGAGGGACGGGGAGAGGACTCACCGCCTGCGTGAGGGTTGCTCTGACTGTCGTTGCTCGAAACGAAAGAGGAGGGGCGACGAGACTGCCATGCGAATGGGACCGGGGCTGCTGCAGAGCGCCGCTGCCTTGAGGGAGTGCAAGCCTCGGTCGGCTGTCGCTGATGTGCGGCTGCATCACTGAAGCCTGCTCATGTGCGGCTAGGGCTAGCGAGGGCTGGATGTCCTCAGTCTGAAGCCTTAAGGCTCGATCGACATCAGCTGATCTTTAGAGATGGAGGGCAGTAGCGCAACCGCTAGGGGATCTACCGCCGAAGGTAGTTTTGGAGAGGAGATGAGGAGCTGCCTTCTGGAGATGCAGCCTTCGCCGCTGCTGCCTGGACGCGGCTGCAGCCTGATCGAATCAGGCTGGAGATGACATGGCGGCAAGGGTTTTTCCTCTGGAGCAAGGATATGCGATTGAATGGCGGCGAACATAATTGTAGTGGATCTTCTTCTCCCGAATTTTGCACCTGCTTGCTTGGAGATAGCAAGAGGCTACTCGCCCGTTAGATATGCCTTGCACAAGGGCTGCTGGAATTAGGGTTACAGAAAACCCTATCTTTCACATGGAGATTGCCTCCGATCAGATCATTGTCGATGACGACAAAGGATATTTCAGAACTTTGATGACTATCCAAATAGATCTAGGGTTTTAGAAAAGCCCTAGAACAAGATATTTGAAAGAACTCTCTTCTTGAACAGATCTCAAAGAACAGATCTCAAAGATCACAAAACATGAATATAATAATAAATTGCATAAAAATCTTCAAAATAATCCCTAGAATCGACCGCTCTGATATCATGTTGAAATGTAAGAATGTGGAAGCGATTTGATAAACAGAGCATGAAAATATAAAGAAAGATAAATATTGACACATGGATTTATGTGGGACCCTACTCCCTAAGGAGCGAGATAAAACCACGAGAGAAGGCCTCAAAGGGCCATATGTGTCTATTGAATTTCTTAATGAGTATCGAGGGTGTGGGGCTCCTTATATAGCCCTACAGATAGACCGGAGTCCTATGATTAGTAGATGTGGGACTAAACATGAGTGGTTACATTCTCCAACATGATTAAATTAGTGTTTTTTTATATCATCTGATTTTGATTCCTTCGTAAATTTATTCTTATTTAAGTAAATCGGGATTAGATATGATGTAATTAGTTATTTAAGTTGAATAATTTTAGGGGTTTTGATATAGTGGTAAGGGTTTGAGTGTTTATATATTTATTTTTTGTAATTCCACCTTCTATATAATGGAGCTAATAGTCATTGTTTGTGTAGAACTTGGAGTTACATATTAAAGTTGGAGTTTTTCTCAGTCCTCTCTCTTACACATCTTCGTGACCTCTGTATGAGAAAACCCCGTACAACATATGCACTTGCCCTTCTTCCTCTTATCTCTTACTTTCAACCAATCGACGATTTTTAATTAACATCAATTGGTATCATCATATTGGGGCATAACTTTTGGACAATTTTCATGGTTTGGTGATCATATCTGATGCACACAGAAGATCAATAGAAGAAGAAGCAAAGAACAGAAGTCCTCATCTTATTACCGCACGCGGAATGAAATTTCTCGACATATGTATAGAGGTAGAATGAGTTTTTCCAAAGGTTACCTATTCATTGATGCGATTTTAAGCCAAATTGAAATTATTGCTAGATATAAGTTATATACCATCTCTAAGCCATCTCTATGTTCCATTGGATTTTGATGAACCACCGTCAATATCCTCCACTGTACAAGCACATGGTCATTCTCAATGAAGACACAATCCTACTACTGCTTGGGAACAACTATTACTGCTTCGATGGACTCATTCTACTACTGCATGGCATACTCTTACACTTTTGCAGTTATTCAACTTCATTATGTAGACATCTTCTCCATGTTCACATGTTTCCTCCTAGTGCTATCTCCTCCGCGTGCGTCTCCTTCAATGTCTCCTTTGAGTGGGTCGCCTGCTACTTCTTCGGAAAATTGTCCTCAGTGAAGATGTGTTGGTAACCTTTTTCAACAAACTATAGCTTTCTTAGCTCCAACTTGAGTGGAGTATTAGACTACATATTAGATGGGTAAAATTTGATCTCTCTAAGGACAACATTCAATTTTCTCAAGTTAAGTCCCACATTACTTAGTAGGGGAACTTGGGTGTGTTAGTTGGGCTATATAAAGAGCCCCACATGTCATGTATTCCCTAAAATCATAGTAAAGATCTAACTCATAAGGCCTTTTCTTCTGAGTAGTAGAACGGTCACCCTGACCATATCGAACCCTGTAAAGCTTTGTTTTCATGCTATTGTTTTGGCTTTTTTTCTAGATTTTGTTTTCCATAAAACCATGGTGGAGCTAAGCCACAATACCGGATATTTTATTCATGCTTCTTAAGAAATAAAAATGCCACATGGACATATATCTAGGCTCACATCCTCCAAGATCTCAACTTGAGAGATCTGGGACCAAACATTACCTAGTTACTAAAATGATCTTGATGAAGACCCATAAGTCACCTTAATATGTAGCGCTCGCAATCTTATTCCTTTGAGACTTGTAGCTTGACATTTTATTTCCTTACTATTTGGGTGATCTAGCTAGTAGTGAAAGTTACTTGAATCGTACAAGCTATAGTCGGATACAGAGAAAGGAAGTAGAGCAGGCTTTGAAGGTTATGAGACCTGGGAAAGGTGTAGGACCGGATGACATCCCTGTAGAAGTATGGAGAGTTTTAGGTGAGCGTGGTTTGACTTGGCTTACGAATCTACTCAATGTTATTTGGCGAAGCAAGAAAATGCCTGATGATTGGAGGAGGAGTATCGTGGTGCCTCTTTATAAGAATAAAGAAGACATTCAACATTGTTCAAATTATAGAGGTATCAAGATGATGAGTCACACTATGAAAATTTGGGAACGTGCGATCGAAAGAAGGTTGAGGCAAGTTTCCAACGTAAAAGAAAACCAATTCGGATTCATGTCAGGTCGCTCAACGAATGAAGCCATCCATTTGATAAGGAGAACATTGGAGATTTATAGAGCTAAAAGGAAGAACCTCTATATGATCTTTATAGATTTGGAGAAGGCTTATGATTCTGTCCCACGAGAGATATTGTGGAGAGTTTTAGAGAAGAGACAAGTACCTGTCCTATACATTAACCTCATAAAGGACATGTATAATAGGCCTTTATCTGGTGTAAGGACCCCGTGTGGGAAGACTGGATATTTTGACATCAACATTGGTTTACATCAAGGTTCTGCTTTGAGTCCATTTCTTTTTACTTTGATTATGGACAAGTTGACAAGTCACATTCACGATGAGTTACCTTGGTGTATGTTATTTGCTGATGATATTGTGTTAATTGACGAGACTAGAGATGGAGTAAATGAGAAGCTTGAGGTCTTGAAGACATGTGTTGGAGACTAAAAGATTTCATATAAGTAAGGCTAAGACGGAATATATGGAGTGCACCTTTGATGGAAGCAATGATGAAGGAATCGAGGTGAAGATTGGTGACGAGAACATTCAGAATAGAGATTCCTTTAGATATATGGGATCTATTCTGCAACATGATGATGAAATTGATGGAGATGTTACTAATAGTATAAATGCAGGCTGGCTAAAGTGGAGAGGAGCCTCTGCTGTTCTTTGTGATAAGAAAATTCCTTTAAAAATTAAAGGAAAGTTTTACAAAGCAGCCGTGGGACCTGCTATGCTTTATGGATCTGAATGTTGGCCTGTGAACTATAGACATGTGCAGAGAATGAGTGTAGCAGAAATGGAAATGCTAAGGTAGATGTGTGGACACACACACAAAGATCGGATTCGGAATGATGCAATCAGAAAGAAAGTTGGCGTAGCTCTGATCGAGGATAAGATGCGGGAAAAACACTTAAGATGGTTTGGACATTTGCAAAGAAGATCAGCTGATGCACCGGTTAGGAGATGCGAGTGTTGGGATGTTGAGGTAGCTAAGAGAGGGCTAGGACGGCCCAAGAAGTGTTGGAAAGAGACCATACAAAGGGATCTTAGTTTTGTGGATATAAGCCCGGGATTGACCCAAGATAGATCTGAATGGAGGCGAAGAATCCATGTAGCGGACCCTACTTAATTGTGGGAAAAGGCTTTGTTGTTGTTGTATTTGATTGATGTTTATAATTCTTATCTATGGGAATCTATATCACCCATCTTTTGGTGTAGGAATCCACCACACATTTTAGATAATTACTTTGAAACCTCAGGAAAAAAGTTGCTCTCAAATTTTCTATACTAACATATATTAGCTTTCATTTTTTATCTAACTGTTAGTATCCATACTGTAGTCTAAATTCTAAAGGACATCTTCACCTTGTAGTCTCTTTCTGCCATTCTGGCTTTTCAGGTCCACCCTATTTACTCTCTCATGCAGCAAATAAACGTGGTACCTGAAGAATGTACCATCCGGATCCTTATAAACTTATTTACCAGGATGAGAGATGTAAGTTATTACATATCATTTTTTGTTACTTTTCTCATCGAATAATAATATCTTTCCTTCAAAATCAAACCCAAAATTTTCCCCACACTAAGTGGGTTGGCTGATAATTAACATTTGTTTTGCAAAATCTGTTGTACTGTTATAACAGTTTCTAAATTGAGAAGGCTATTTATCTGTCTGATTCTATCTAATGTAATAACCTTAATGGCCTTATTTATTAACTTGAGAATATAATTTCCATAATAAAATGCTACTTTTTTTGCCGATTTTATAATTTCCCCATTGTCCTTGTGTTGAACATTATTTCGTAATTTGTCTTTGGAAGGGGAAAACTGCTAGATGCATGCCAGGGTGTCCTTTACCCTGCGAGGAAAAAAAGGAAAAGTAGCCCATGCCATATGACTCACATTCTCCATATGCAACATCTTTTGAATGTGTGATATGTTGCGTCGAAATAATAAAAAAACACAAGCTTAATTTTTTGAATTAATCTTGGGTTTGTTCTTTGGTAGATACAGTGGGAGGCAACTTTTCCATTTTACAGGACCCCAATTAATGTGGGAAATGGTCGTCTTTGGTTTTGATTTTGGTCACTGCCATCAATTTCTAATTTGGCTTGCATACCTAGATCTTTCAAATAATTTATGTTTTCCTTTGTTCTCATTGTGGCAGTTCGAAGGTGCTCACAACTTGCTTGAAGATTTGAGGAAAATGAAGAAGTGTCCGACTGCTGGCATGTATAATGCTTTAATGGCCGGCCATTTTAGGGAGGCAAGTATCTTTGGTGCTTGTTTTTGGAAAAAGTAATCTTCAGAATTGAAATTTTATTGGCATTGGCACATTGCTTTGATTCTTTTCCCCTTTTTAAATTATTATCTATGTTTTACAATTTTCAAGTATCTTTATATAATACCCATAATACTTTGATTATTTCGAATGTGTAATACTAGAAGAATGCTAGGACAATGTCAGCTCAATTTACGAAGAATTTATCGTGGTCCTATATCCTTATAGCCAGAACTTTTTTGTATTGGTAGTCACACAGAGGGAAAAAGAGTGCAAGCTTAGGGCCTGAAAAATGCTGTAATTGATCTCTATTAGTGCATACAAAAGGAAATTGTTCAATCCATTTTATCCTGATAAAAAGCTTGATGGTGTTTGTAAAACCTGAGGTTGCTGTAGGAGCTGGCAGTAAATGTCATTTTGTTGTGGTATCGATGGAAGGATGATGGTGTGGATTTTTGATCAGGGCTCTCCACTAAGAGGTTTGTCTTGATTGTGTTTATCATCCTACAATGTGCAAACATTTGGCTGTCATCATTCATCACCGAGTTCAACTGACTGGGGATTATCTTATGTTGCAAGACTAATGGGAAATTTTGATTCTTGCATGGAAATTTGACTAACTGAAATATTATAGCAGTAAACGTAGACATGGACTTATAAACATGTCTTTAACTTAACACTTTGACATGCATATATCACATAGCCGACATGCGATCTACGCCTTTTCTCCTGCAAACAAACATATATCGCATGCTAAACATGTGACATGTGCTACAGTTCCTGGAATGAAAAATCATCTGGCCTATGCTGGAAAACTCTATTTCCATTCCAATTGTTCCTTGCTTGATTTGAAAGCACATGGAACCATAGTTTCTACTGAAAAATTTATGTGACCAGTTTAAATGTTATTACTTTGCAAATATATAAACATCCTCTTAATTGAAATAAAATTTCAAGAAGTGACACAGATAAAATATTGTACAATTTGAAACTACATTATAGTTATACGTGTTCGACACTCAATACGCATCACAACCCAAAAAACTTTACATTACAAATCTCCCCTCTATTTGTCTCTTCCTCTGTTGGAATGTCTTTAAAACCTCTGGTTGATCAAAAGGTCTTAATCAACTGCCTTCATCAATCATCGATATTTGGGAAGTCCCTGCATTGTCTTCCTCGAAAATCAGCCGCCAACGCTCAACCAGTGCTGTAATTAGATGCCGGTTCAAGGTGATAAACTCTAGCTCTCTAACCCCTCCAAACCTGGCCTGCTCTATGTAGGGATGGGCGTGCTCGTCCAGAGGGATACAATTAAGGTTCAGGAAAGCGGTATGCGTTCGGACTGGTCACCGAATACTGATTAAGCGGTATGCGGGGGCATATGCGGGGTATATGCGGTTCTAAGCGGTTTTCTTATTTTTAATTTCAAAATAAATATATCTTTGAATAACATTACCACTGAAGTTATGTATCTAAGTGGAGTTAAAGAAGATCCTGTTCATGTTAGATGGGTGTACATATATACTTTTAATTGCCTCGTATTTAATCACAAAAAAACATTTACCATAAAAACTTTACATTATATGATTCGTAATAACAAAACTTCAATACACATGCATGCACTATATGAGCAAAACCTCAATCGACATATATAAAAAATATTCGATGATACATTGTATATAGTCGTGAAAATAATACATGAGAAAAACATAAAACATTGCATATACATAATGGTATAATGCATTGCAATTGTATAGAAATGCATGTCATATTCTAACAATTGAATGAAGAGACAAAGTTACAGAATTAAGGACCTGAATGTGAAGATTGAAAAGTTGGAGCTGCTGGAGCAGTATGCGGGATATGCGAGGCATATGCGGGCAACATATGCGGGGAGGGCGCATAATGTTCTGATTCAAGTAATCGGTGCGGTCTGCATGCCGCACGGGCATATGCGGCCGCATATGTGGCCCGTGCGATCGATTTAGTGAACACTGGATACACCACATGTGTCTCACGTCGACGATAATGTATCCGTGAGGAGGCCTGCATTTATAAAAGTTTACAAGACATAAGTAAACAAATATTGTTAATGGAGAAGGATTAAATAACTTACATCGCCTGCACGATACGAACGATGTCACTCCTGTTGTGTCAATGCGATGCATCAAAAGGTCCATGATCCATTTGCAATCAACATTCTTGAAATTAGAAAGCAAAAGAGGCAGGGAAAATAGTAAGCTATTTGTATTAAGTAAATAATGTAATGCAATGGAATGTACCCTATATAAGATTTCTGTAAAAAAAGCCAAACTTCCTCAAAGAACGGCATTTTCTTTTGTTGTGATCTTCACTTCCATATGTGCCGTATTTATTTTTGTTCCGTGCCGAAGGTCGCACGTTAGACGTAGAAGCTTGTGAGGCAGTTGCTTGTATTTTTATTAGGACATCATCGATTGCTATGAACCATGATACCACACACAACAGACATATATTTTACTGCAGAACATCCCTAACATCCATTTGATTATGAATCCTGGTTGACTATAAGCGACCCTTGACACACTTACATAGTTTATTGGGATGCACTTCATGGTACTCCAATGGAGGCCATGTATCCCGATCGCCAATTGAAAAACACCTCCCTGCATACTCCTTGAGTTGATTCTCCCATGCATACTGTAGAGATATATTTCATGTTTATGTATCTTTTATCTATTTCCTTTTCCCTTTATCTACTGTATGTAATTTTCCTATATGTCTCTCCCTATATAAGAGAGCCTAGGGCTCAAGGAATAAACAAGTCTCCTCATTTTCCCAACATGGTATCAGAGTAGCGGTCCTAGATCAGACTTCTCATACCCCTACAAATCCTAACCCTAGCCCCACCGCCGCCTCTCTTCTCCCCTCCTTGGTTTGGCGCTGCCGCTGCCTCCAAGGGCTGCCTCTACCGCCACCGTCATCCGCTATCTAAGGGGGGTTGCCATCGCCCTCTCCCATCTAAGGGGGTCGCCACCCTCTTTCTCTAGAGGTCACTGCCGCCCTCTCCCGTCTAAGGGGGCCGCCACTCTCTCTCTCTAGAGGCTGTTGTCTCTCTCTCTCTCTCACTAGAGGCCACTGCACCTCCGCCGTCATCGACTCCTACATAATGGGATTGGTTGCTTGAGTCTACATATGCAACCAAATCCCTCTATGTTAGTGTAGACAAAAGCTTATCTAGTCTACAACCCTAGTCTTCTCTAGTCGTCATATCACAAAAGCAAGGTAAATATTCCCCCTACAAGCACCTTCAGAGGTCCTGCTCCTATAGTATAGATGGATGGGTCGATCTACGAATTATGATCCATGCAATTTATGAGCCTAATGAAGTAAATGGGTAAGAAGCATATTCTTACCGAGGAAGAGCCGACGGAGAAGACATGGTTGTATGCCTCGTGGGAGGCTGATGATGCATATGCTCAAGTCTGGTTGTCTGATACTTTGATACCGGAATTGCAAACGATGTCTTGCATCAGCCCACTGCCAAAGCCTTGTGGGACATTCTTGCTGCCACGTTTTCACAGGCCAAGAATGAGACAAAAATTCTACATCTCCAGCACGACATATTCACTATAAAATAGAATGGTCGACCCCTGCATGCTCACTACACTGCCTTGCGGGGAACATTTGAGAAGCTTCACAGCTTCATGTCCCTCACGGCTACTCCAGAGCAGCTGAAATCATATCGGAATGCCACGTTGGTTGGTATTTTCTTGTCCTCCCTCGATTCACAGTATGAGGCCGTTTCTTCTTAGATTCCGTCGGATGCTACCGTTCCTCCCATGGAGGAGTCCTTCCATAGATTGAATCGGATCAATATCTCAAGCCATGCTCCAATGTCGAATTCTTCTACTATGGCAACTTCTCGTGGAAGAGGTGGTTCATCTCTGTTCTGTGGTTGGGGACCGCGTGGTAGAGGTAGGCATGGTCGTGGATCATCTTGTACCTATTACCATCGATATGGTCATACAGAAGATACATGCTATTCCAAGCATGGTTATCCAGCGTCTGCCGCATAGCAGAACAAACTCTACATTATGGTGCTCCGTCCACATCTGATCAATGATATGACGAGCTTGTGTCTCGACTAAGAGATATCATGCCCCCAGCCAGTACTGCTTCACCTGCCTCAGAGAGCAGCTCGAATTTTACTGCTACTGCTGGAGCTAGCACCTCAGGTAGTGCTCATACCTTTACTTCTCATCATGATTCATGTATTTCAGAATGGATTATAGATTCCGGTGCAATACATCATTTGTGGGAGACGAAATCAACTCATAGACTACAAGCAGGTTTCTACAGGAAAGAAAGTGGTCATAATAGATGAGACTCATTCTCCCATCACAGGACAGGGCATGATTACCCTGACGCCATCTATGCAATTGCAGAATGTGTTACATGCCCCTAATTTCTCAATGAAGTTACTGCCGATTAGTCAGATTACCAAGGATATACATTGTCGAGCAATATTTGACCCATCATCTCTTGTAATTTAGGATATTCTTACGGGCAGGGTGATTGGCTATGACCATGAGCAGGGCATGCTTTATCGATTGGTCCAAACACCATATGCTGGAGCAACCTCTCATTTTACTGGACTTGTCTCTCCTTACCTATGGCATCTGCGCTTCTGTCATCTCTCAGTTCAGAAACTGCGTCAAGTCCTTCCCCATTTCTCACCACGCTCGTCGTTCAATTGTGAAGCATGCCAGTTAGGGAAACACCAGCAGTCTGTCTTCCCTAGTTGCCAGAGTCGGAGTAGTAGCTCCTCTTTTGAGTTTTTCCATGCAGACATTGGGGTCCAAGTCATGTTCTCGATCATCAGGGATACATGTTCTATTTAGTTGCTCTGGATGATTTCAATCGTCTGTCTTGGGTTTTCTTGTTGAAGATAAATCGGAAACGAGCAATGCTATTATCAGTTTTATTAAAGAAGTTCAGAATGTTTTTTCCACCTCTATAAAAATTGTACGAACTAATAATGCTCTTGAATTCTATACTCATATACTATCTCAATTCTTTTCATTTCACGACAATCTTCATCAAACATCTTATGCTTACACGTATCAACAGAATGGTGTTGCAGAAAGAGAACATCGCCATCTTCTTGATGTCAGTCGTACCCTCCTTGTCCAGAGTTGTACATCACATTCATTCTGGGGTGATGCGGTACTCACAACATGTTACCTCATTAACCGTATGCCCTCATCGATGCTGGGGGAGAAGATACCTTTCTCCCTTATTTTCCTTGACAAGGAGTTGTTTTCTCTTTCTCCTCGTGTTTTTGGGTCCGTTGTATTCGTTCATCGATTGTCTCCAGGATTGACAAGCTCTCTCCTAGGGCTGTCAAATGTGTTTTTGTCGGGTATTACAGGACTCAAAAGGGTTATCATTGCTATGATCCATTACACTAGAGATATTATGTTAGTGCAGATGTCACATTTTTTGAATCAGTCATGTACTTTTCTGTTACAGGTGACAGGTTGACACCATCAAATTCAGATGATGAGGTCTATATTTTACCTCCACCCATGTACTCGCCATCACCTCCACCCATGATGACCAGTGCCTTCCCTAAGCAATGCATGTTGCTGCTCTTTCGCCAAATATTCACCTCTAGTGTGCTCCTCCGCCCACAACTGCTCTTCCGTCTCCGATGTGCTCTTCCGTCTCCGATGTGCTCCTCCGCCAACCGGTGCTCCTTCGTCGGACTTGAGCTGCATGTACCCCTATTTGGTTGCTCCTCCACCCACAACTGCTTCGCCACCTTCTTCTCCTCTGTTTGGCTGCTCCTCTGTCCACAGTTGCTTTGCCATGTACTCACCAAGCTCTGAATTTCTGAACATTTGCGTGAAAACTTTGAAATTTGAATTGAATTTTCAGGCTATCTTTTGCTCATGCATGATGCACCTCTACTAACATCTTCTACTTATGTATATTTGTGAACACCTTTTGTCGCATTTAGCCCTAAATACAGATTTCAGTTCAAGCACATCTGCTGATTATATTGAATGTAATTAGTTCAAGTAATTAGTTCATCTGCTGCATTTATCCATTTATATGTTTTTAAGCACATTTCCTGCATTTATCCATTTCTAAACACATCTGCTGCTTATATCCAATGTAATTAGTTTAACTGTTCAATTATTTTTTAGAATATACTGCATTTATCCATTTATTTCTAAGCACATCTGCTGCACATCTGCTGCATTTATCCATTTTCTCTAAGCACATCTTGCTGCTACATTTGAATTGAATTTGAAATTTCTCTTGGTTCGAATATTTTAGTTCAAGTATTTATTTATCCATTTATTTCTAAGTTTTCACTTTTCTTCCATATTATATTTTTTTGAAGCATAAATATCTAATGCTTAAATTTATTATTTTATTTAATTATTTTTATATTAAAATAATAGAAACCGTACAATACGTATATACTTCCGCTTGCCCGCTTATTCGCTTCAGACCGCCTGACCGACATGGACGGTTTTTTACATTAGCTCTCAGTGTTTTATTCATAGCATCTCGGCGTGGTATCAAAGCGACATTGCTTGTTGATTGGTATTTTTCGTGTTCGGGAATTCAGATATGCTGTTTTCGCATCGATCAATTGTCGTCATTTTCCTTGACGTGGTTGGTGTTGCCACTGCCACCATTTCTTGATGTCATGGGTCTCCCCTACGGGAGCAACATCATTTCTTGGCAGCGCTCCTCTTTGTTGTTTCCGTCACAATGCTGTTTCTTTTGTGTCTTGGACCTTTCGCAGTCGCTTAGGCTTCCTGCATTTTGGCTTGGGAGTTTTTTCAAGGCTGTAAAGACTTTTTATCATTGATGCTACCCGTTTTACTTGACCGTTGCTCCTATCTTATGTCCACATCCTAGTCGGTTGACCAGAGCAATATGTGCTATTAAAAGATCTTTTATACATATCGAAGTTGTTTCCATTTGACTCGCTATCAGGAAAATAAATGCAATAGCTAAATGTTGACGAGTCATGTCAGTTAACCATTTATTTAAAAAAATTAGTTAACCATAAATTCTGCGCTTACGAATGAAACCATATATATATATATATATAGGGAGCACTTGAATTGAGGTGGAACCTTTCCTTGATTATAGAAAGGTGTCATTTTAGGTCGTTGGATGATGAATGTACGAGTGAGATTCAAACCACTAGGTGGTTTTCGTGCCAACCAACATTCCTAGTATGTGGATGGATTAAGTTAGTGCTAATTTAGTAAAATACACGTCATCGGTCATTCTACAATTAGGAATAAACCGAGTGATGTACAAAATTTTCCAGAAATATCTTATGTAATAAATATTCGTGTTTTGAAATAACTGTTATCAATTTACAAACACTTGAGATATTTTACAATTCCGTGTTATAAATTACAAAAGTGTAACCTCCGATATTCGCAAAAAAGCCCAAATCCAATGAAATTTTAAATTTTTTGTGTAGACGTGTTTCCTAAAATATCGAATGCTTTGATCATGTGCTAATTACTTGATGTACACGTGGAAAACATTCCTAAATTTATGGAATTTTCGTTACAACTATATTTCCTAATATATTGGATGGGGTAAATTGCGAACACGTTAAATATGTTACATGTCATATGCATATTAATTTTAGTAGGTATTAAACCTGTGTTGTAATAAATGAATCCATATTAAACAAATACTCCATATTTCAAATTCATCGGGTTTATTACACATTCCATGTACAAAGTTTACGTCCATCTAATACCATGTCCAACATTCTAACAAAATGAAGACTTGTAATAAATAACATATGTTGTAATTGTAATTCATATTTTACATTTCTCTTATTCTTTTTACATTCGTCTCCTATTTTTCTGCAATCATTTCCAAATTGATGACATCTGTAAAATATGGTTGTTTCGATCTTTACTCTTCCTCTCATTGAAGTTATCCAAATGGTCTACATAATGTAAAAATATACTGAGATATTGTAAACAGAATATGGAAGCATAAAATGACTGTAGGTAATATAAAAATAACTGGAATGTCTTTGTACAAGTAGTGCAACAGTCGTTTGAATGTAAAATACATTATGACGTTGTAAAAATGAGACAGAAAAATGTAAAATGATCAAATGTATTGTAATTTGATGTCATGCATTGTAAAACGATGTAATCAACATCAATGAACGTGAAATATGATGCGTATATATTCAGATCATGCAATCAAAAGCATTGAACCTGACATAGAAAAGAAGTACATGGAAATGTAATAGTGTTAAGAAATAAACATGCGGAAGCGAACATGGAAAAAGATGAAGAATAACGAAGAACACGGGATTTTACGTGGAACCCTACTCCGTGAGGAGCGTGATGAAACCACGGGAGAAGCCCTCAAAGGGGCATGCTATGCATTGCTTTTTCTCAATGGATACAGGAGGTCTGGGGCTCCTTATATAGCTTCTCCAGAGCCTCCAAGTTCCACCACTAGACGATGTGGGACTAAACAACTGGGTGGGGTAAATGGATCTTCTCCAGGATCCATTTACCCTGCTACAACTCAAAGGGAGCACATCCAAATACTCCAACACTCCCCCTCAAGCTGGAGCATGCAATGCTCAGCTTGGACAAACAGAAATAAACTCAACTCAACACTACAGGACACTATGGACAATATCAACCCAACGCGCACATTGCTGCAGTCGAGGACGTTGCTTCTCATGCCGTGCAGGTGAGGAGGACGAACGGACTGGAGTGTGAGTCAACTGAAGACTCGGAATCTGACCATCGAGTCTGAAAACGCCTGAAGTCTCCTCGTCGGAGAACTGGATCTCTCCCATCTGGCTCAGAGAATGGTGCACTGATCTGGTGTACCTATGATACCACATGAACACCCTTGCCCTCAATGGCATATGGAATGGTCCTCTGCTCTGGAGTCCCTATGGCTCATATGAAAACTCTGGCCTGACAACAACAAGAAGAATGATGTGGACCACGAACAATTGATGGCAACATATGCTCATCTGAAAATGACAGCAAACTCGTGCGTGTCTGAAATTGGACTCGGAATCAATCGTCGAGTCTGAACAACTGTAGAGTCTGATCATCTGGATGGTCTGGAGACTGATATCTGAATCGGGAATCTGGATCTAGACCTGTGACTCTACATATATACTCCCCCTTTCTCCCATACTTGTCGGAAAACAGAGAAATCGACAAAGTTGAGAGAAGTCAACATAATGGGGAAAACAAAACATGAAGTTTGTGCTTTTCTTTTTCCCTTTTTTTTAAGCCGTCACATTTGTTTGTAAGCCGTTCCATTTTTTTTAAACCAGCCCATTTGGGCCCAAAGAGCCGCTCCATTGCACCCCCCCTTTTTTTTCGGGCCCCTAAAAAAACATAATAACTGGACCCCTCTCTCCTTTTCAAACATGACACGGTTGGGCACTTACACCCGAATTTTTTTTTCAAGGGCCATTGAGCCCGCTCGTGCTCCTTGGAGAAAACGTGCCCTGTAACCCCTTTAGGGTTACACCCGCGGGAATCCATTTAACCAAAAAAGGAGCGCCGCCTTTGGCAGCTTCGTGCGGGGCTGGCTCCGCCTAGATCCCTCACGCGATGGGGAGCATCGGAGCACGGAAGATGCGCGCAACCTGAAGGAGATCATCGCGCTGCAAGAATGGCGCCGCCTCTTGCCTGGGTTCTGCAGTGCGCACACGGAGGGCGTCGCCGACATCGGCAGCCACTGCATCGTCGAACTGGAGTGCGCCGTCGCCAAGACATGTGCGTCGCCATGGAGATGGAAAGGGGAGCAGCGGGGGAGCGCCTGGAGCGCGCGATGCACCTGGGCGCGTGGGGTTGATGCCCCTGGCGCGGTGGGGCTTGTGCGCGAGGTACGCCTGGATACTGCGCCGCCATGGAGCCTTCGTGCGAGGAGGGATTGTGCTATCGCACGACTGGAGAAGAGGCCTGGAGCCCGCCGCCTGGAGGATCTGGGCTCTGTTGCGCGACGCGGGGGAATCGGCGCATGGGCTGAGTCGCGTGCCGCCTGCGCGAGTCGATCGGTGGATGTTGGAACGCTGCCTCTGGTTGTCGATCGGTGGTTGCGAGTCGCACGCCGCCTGCGCGAGTCGCGGGGGCTGGCAAGCGCCGCCACTGGTTGCGAGAGGAGAAGGGTGCAACACCGTGGATCATCCTGAGGGCTGTGCAAGTGGCCCCTGATGCGCCGTGGATCGTCCTGGGGTGCGTGCAGCACCGCTGAAGATCTCAAACTAGGGCTCGCAGATCTAGGGTTCAAAAGAACCTCAAAAACCTCTCAACATAATGTAAGCTTGAACAATACAAAAATTCATCAACATCGAATCTCGAAAAATAAACTTGAAAACCTCGAGAATCGACCCGCTCTGATACCATGTTAAGAAATAAACATGCGGAAGCGAACATGGAAAAAGATAGAGAATAACGAAGAACACAGGATTTTACGTGGAACCCTACTCTGTGAGGAGCGGGATGAAACCATGGGAGAAGCCCTCAAAGGGGCATGCTATGCATTGCTTTTTCTCAATGGATACAGGAGGTCTGGGGCTCCTTATATAGCCTCTCCATAGCCTCCAAGTCCCACCACTAGACGATGTGGGACTAAACAACTGGGTGGGGTAAATGGATCTTCTCCTGGATCCATTTACCCTGCTACAACTCAATGGGCGCACAACCAAATACTCCAACAAATAGAATAGGAGTGCACGAAATTAAAATAAAATAGAATTTTACCGAATGAAAATGAACAGAATTAGAATGAAAATATAGTGAAGCCACAAACGATCTGATATTGGAATGTAATCGAGAAATCATCCTTATCGTTTGAAATCTGATATGAAAAGGTATAAAAATGTATAAAGATTGCAATGAAAAAATTAATGAGATTTTCAGTAGGGAGACGAAGAATTGAACTAAGAAAAATGAAAAAAATTATGAGCATGCATCTTCCATGCGCAAAAAATACTTACCTGGAAGTTTTTTTAATGGAGATCTTGAACGTGCCGCCAATGTTTTTGATGAAGTCGAAGGAGAATAACTCGAAAATAACGAAGAACATTGATGGGAATCTCGAGTAAAGGAGAACGCCATTCAAAAAATATGCTATATTTAATAATCAAATATGCGTAATCAGTATTTAGCATGATAATCGGGATTGAAAGGGGAGAGTGGTTTTTTTCTATAAGTAGCGTAGTGGTTTTTGTGCGGATTAATGGTTTTATCAGGTGCCGTTGATTAATATCGGATGGATGATAGGTGTCGCACCAAGTGGATGAAAATGCGATACCTCAATTCAAGTTTTTCCTATATATATATGGTTTCATTCGCAAACACAGAATTTATGTTTAACTGATTTGTTTAATATATATATATATATATAGCAGTTCTCGGTCGTGGTACCGAATAAATGACTACTGGAATCTGGATTTTGTGCAAACCGTGTTGTTCTTGCTTTGGAGTTGGCTGTGTATTCTGTATGGCTTAGAGGGTCAGATAATGACAACTGAAGAAAAGATGTTGGAGTCACCACGAAGATGAGTAAAAATCTTTTGGTCCAGGTTCCATTCCCAAATAGAGCAAAACAACTATTTAATTTTTTTTCTGCTGATGACTAAAAATCAATTGCCCTTTATAACAAGGTCATGTTAATGGAAAGAAATTCATACCCACCAAGGATGGTGAAGTTTAGGAGCAGTGAGATCTTCTATAAAGTTAACTTAACTTAAACCTTGGGTTATCACTTCTTCCTCTGACATCCAGGTTCTTGTACTGCGAAAGAAAGCCATGGCTAAAAGCAAGGCCTTAAATATCGATTTCGATCACCATTTCGGTATCGATCAAAACAGAATTTCGATGGAATTTCGGTGGAATTTCGACCGAAATTTCGGTCATTTCGGTCATTTTTTGTACTAGGACCCCCATATTTCGGTCATTTCGGTCGTTTCGGTCGAATTTCGATTTCGACTGGATATCGATATTCGACAGAAATTCGACTGAATTTCGCTGAAATTTGAGGCCATGGCTAAAAGAACGTGAGTTGCCTCGAGACGATTTGCTTGTGGTCGAGGTGAAGCATAGCCTTGAGGTGATTGATGCATTCACCTTACTTTTTCGGATGAAAATTGCCAATTAAGTAAACATATGTTAACACAAGATACCAAGAATTATATGATAAAATCCATTTTAAATGAAATTTCACTCTTTGTGATGGTGAACACGTCCACTCACATCATCAAATTGAATTAATACTATTATTAAGGCACTATAATCACGGTAAGATTACTAACATCATGCCAACCAAGTAAAACAACATAATCAAAGGTTAAAGCACACAGTCTTTTAAATATACAAAACTGGGGTATACACCTTGAGCTATACATGAGGTGTAGGTTTCGGCATTGCCTCGGTCAAAAAACACAATGTTTATTATCTATATATTATTTTTGGCTATTTTGTTTTTGTGTTATATAGAACTTGTCATTCTTAGTTTCTGGCTCCAAGAATTCTTTTCTAACCCAAGGATTAATAAAACCTTTTTAATTCTTTTAGTGCCTGATTTATGGAACGAGTTTCAGTTGCTGAACAGGTTTGAACTCATGATTGGTTTTGTCTACAATGATTTTTGACTGGTTGATAATGTTCAAATTATAGTTGGTCTTGTTTATACCATTCCATTTATTCTAGATACAATTGTCAATCATTGGATTTTCATTATTTGAATAACACATCTACTTTACATGTAGTTTGTGCATACGCAAAGTAAATTAAGTATTTGGATCATGCTTAATTTTCTACTTGTACCTCTTCAATGTATTCTATCATATTACCGTTCTATATATACCTGTCATTGTGTGTCAGATATTGTAAAGAAAAACAAAGGACTTCTTTTAGTATGAGGAACCTGCCCCCTCATATAAGAGAAGAAATGGTGATCAAAATAGTTCATGCGACTAAACAATAAAGAAGAAAATTGAACCTCCGATATGCTGCCTTACACCACCTCAAGCTGGGGCATAAATATATATTTTTTGAGATCAAAAGCATAAATATCATGCATGGTCAACTTGAACACACATCAATCAATTAGGTTTCGTGCTAGCGTCTTGATGAAGACATTGCTATTTGCTTACTAGATGACACATGTGGAGTCTAAAGGAGTCTTTTCTGGAGTCAATCACGAGTGTTATAGCAACCAATCTCCATATGTTTGGTCCACCCACTGAACACAACTAATAAAAATGGCAACATCGTTAGTGCCTTACATCTATATGGATCCCTTGATTGATACCCAAGTTCAGCAAAACATATCTAACCCAGTACCATCTCAGATGCTGACTAAGCCATAGCTTTGTACTCAGATTTGCATTCGACTGAGCAACCATTATATATTTCTTGCTACACCATGTAAGAAGATTGCCTTCAACAGTGTACACAAACATGTAGTAAATTTTCTATCACGTTAGTTACCAACATAATTTCCATCAAAATATCCGTCTATCTAGAAAGAAGATCCTTTCTTGAATATGAATCCTTTCTTGTGTACATCCTTGAGATATCTTAAAATGCACATTCAAGATGTAGGTGACAACATTTGTTTAATACTTTTTTTAGCATAGAGATATCCTGCACATCCCTGCCAAGGATTGTCATCCACGTAGACAAGTAACAAACCAATCCCAGTAGAGGAGCACCAAGGAAAAAGAACTGATAAACAGTGGACGTGGTAAATGGCATCTGTTCCACCTCCTCTTCCATCATCTGGGAAAGCTTGTGACATCAAACCATGGGACTTTGTTTAAGCCCATAATTCTTGTTATAAAGATGACTGTATGGTTGCTTCAGATTCACTTCCATGTGTAGGTCTCTTTGCACCAAGTTGAGAAAGAGACACGTTCTTCTAGAGTATAATGTAGTGGCCAGATGAGAAATAAGAGAAAAAGTGTCAAAGCAGTTGAAATCATATGTTTGAGTGTATCCTTCTGTACAAGACAACATTTCTGTCTCTCAACTCGGTCATCTACACAGTGCTTGATAGTGAGGACCCATTTCCTCTAGACTAATTAGTGTACATGATATGCTTTTCCTCTAGACCATGAAAAGGACATTAAATAGACTAGAATGATGGGGTTGGTCATTTGAAAATTAGGATTCATTTCTTGTCTCAAATATTCGCTCGTAGCTATATTTAAAATCATGTATGATTCATGACTTTTGTTTTAAGATAATATTGATCACCATGATGCATGAATTGATTTTATCATACTAAGTTATTTGTTGTAATTCTCGTTGTTTCAAATAACAAGACCGGTATGTATTCATTTTCTATAAGAGCTTGGTCTTATTTTGCTTCAACGTCCAATGGTAAATATGATGTATTTCACTTTTTTGTTAATAATATTATATACCTTTAAGGAGATTTATATAATTATATTTTATTTATATATTTAGGTTGGCCAAAGCAAGAGAAAGAAAGACCAAAGAACTTTCTCAAATGAGATGCATTAAGGACGAGGAAGGTCTTGTGCTTGCTGCTCAGAAGGATATAAAGACTAGATGAGAGCAGTACTTCCATAAACTTTTCATTGGGGAAGGAAATAGAGAGATCACTTTGGGTGATCCAGTTAGTAGTAAAAGTTACTTGAATCGTGCAAGCTATAGACGGATACAAAGAAAGGAAGTAGAGGAGGCTTTGAAGTTTATAAGACCCGGGAAAGGTGTAGGACCGGATGACATCCATGTAGAAATATGGAGAGTTTTAGGTAGGTGTTGTTTGACTTGGCTTACGAATCTATTGAATGTTATTTGACGAAGCAAGAAAATGCCTGAAGATTGGAGGAGTATCGTGGTACCTCTTTATAAGAATAAATGAGACATTCAAAATTGTTCAAATTATAGAGGTATCAAGCTGATGAGTCACACTATGAAAATTTGGGAACGTGTGATCGAAAGAAGATTGAGGCAATTTTCCAACGTAAAAGAAAAGCAATTCGGATTCATGTCAGGTCGCTCAACGATTGAAGCCATCCATTTGCTGAGGAGAATAATGGAGATTTATAGAGCTAAAAGGAAGAACCTCTATATGATCTTTATTGATTTGGAGAAGGCTTATGATTCTGTCCCACGAGAGATATTGTGGAGAGTTTTGGAGAAGAGACAAGTACCTGTCCTATACATTAACCTCATAAAGGACATGTATGATAGGGCTTTTTCTTGTGTAAGGACCCCGTCTGCGAAGACTAGATATTTTGACATCAACATTAGTTTACATCAAGGTTCTGCTTTGAGTCCATTTCTTTTTATTTTGATTATGGACGAGTTGACAAGTCACATTCAGGATGAGTTACCGTGGTGTATGTTATTTGCTGATTACATTGTGTTAATTGACGAGATTAGAGATGGAGTAAATGAGACGCTTGAGGTCTGGAGACATGAGTTGGAGACTAAAGGACTTCGTATAAGTAGGGCTAAGACGGAATAGATGGAATGCACCTTTGATGGAAGCAATGGTGAAGGAATCGAGGTGAAGATTGGTGACGATAACATTCAGAAGAGAGATTCCTTTAGATATCTGGGATCTATTCTGCAACATGACGGGGAAATTGATGTAGATGTTACTAATAGAATAAATGCAGGCTGGCTAAAGTGGAGAGGAGCCTCTGCTGTTCTTTGTAATAAGAAAATTCCTTTAAAAATTAAAGGAAAGTTTTACAAAGCAGCCGTGAGACCTGCTATGCTTTATGGATATGAATGTTGGCCTGTGAACCATAAACATGTGCAGAGAATGAGTGTAACAGAAATGAAAATTCTAAAGTGGATGTGTGGACACACACACACACACACGTAAAGATTGGATTCAGAATGATGCAATCAGAAAGAAAGTTGGTGTAGCTCCGATCGAGGATAAGATGCGAGAAAAACACTTAAGATGGTTTGGACATTTGCAAAGAAGATCAACTGATGCACCGGTTAGGAGATGCGAGTGTTGGGATGTTGAACCGGCTAAGAGAGGGCGAGTACGACCCAAGAAGTGTTGGAAAGAGACCATACGAAGGGATCTTAGTTTTGTGGATATAAGCTCGGGATTGACCCAAGATAGATCTGAATGGAGGCGAAGAATCCATGTAGCCGACCCTACTTAATTGTGGGAAAAGGCTTTGTTGTTGTTGTTGTGATTTCTTTCATCATAGAAAAAAGAACAAATTTAGATAGCAAAAGATATACAATATCAGAAAAAGTTAGGTATTTTTATTCATTATATATTACATGTTGGGTATCATCCGTTTTTTTTGAGGCTCGTATCATCCGTTATTATATAGCTTTTCTACTGATCTTGGAAATCTCTAGTAAAAAAAATTAATTATAAAATACAATCTTTAAAATTATAATATTATTTATATTTATAATTATATTTGAGTTGGTACCCACTTAATGGTCTAGTGGTAGTACAATATGTCTACCACACAAAAGACTAGGTTCAAATCCCACTCTTATAGGGGTTGCATTAGGTAGTCGACAACCATCGTAAGAAAAGTCGAATATTTTAATATGGATTTGAGCAAGAATACACGTAGCTGACCCTACTTATAGTAGGAGAAGAATCAATGCATAATTATATTTGAGTTGACATTTCAAATTCGAAACAAAATGAATCGAATTTGAATATTCAAAACTCATAATGAATCGAATCTGAATTCAAGTTAGCAAATCCGTTTGAAATTCGATTCGAGTTCGGATTCGAAAAATTTTAAAATGAATCGAATATGAATCCGGGTGGATTCAAAGGTATTCGATTCGATTAACACCCCTAGCTAGGAGAGGCTTCAGGCAAGGGTGGACAACCGACGCAGATGGCCAGTTGAGGGGTATTTGAAGAAGAGGGGACGGAAGTTATAGGTGGTTTCCGATGGACTTCAACCGGCTGTGGTTGGTGAAGATCGATCAGAAATGATGGTTTAAAGATCACGCGAGGATAAGGGAAGTTGGGCGAAGGATTAGGCGTTAATAGATGATGGAGTTGGTTAATGGGGAGATTGGTGTAATGCGAAGAAGTTTTGGAGGTTGGCAATGCTGAACACCTGGAGGGTGTAAGCTGGAGGTTGATGAGATCCAGAGACCGTTGGATCTTTTGTCTCAACGGTTAAGATTTGGGCGGAGGGAAGCAAACATGTTTAGGCTTGATGGATCGGATCGGACGATCCAGATTGTGGCACTGTTGTACGGTCAGGATGGCATGGCCAGAACGATCCGAAAGATGGAAATAAAGAGGGGTTGATTGAATGGAAACCGTATGATAGAAAATGATCAGATGGCTTAGATCACATGCAGTCTGAAGTAAAGAGATGAGCCACGTGACTAAATCTGAGTATGCCACATGGCCTAATCAGAATTGAGGAAAATAAGTAAATTAGAGTAAAATAAAAAAAATTAGTTAGAGGGATAATTAGAAAAAGTGGTAAACATGAAAGTTGTAGATCTGGTATAGAAGTCAAAGAGATCAGAGGTCATTTATACATAGATAAAAATTAAATATTTATTAAAACAATATAAAACAGTTTTTTCTATTTTCTTTTGCTTATTTTTTGGGTTTTTTTTATTTTATGATATTTTATTTATACAAAATTTTATTCTAAATTTTATTTGATTTTTAATAATAAATTAAATATAAAATATTACACCATAACATGGCCTCAAATTTCAGCGAAATTCGATCGAATTTCTGTCGAATATCGATATCCAGTCGAAATCGAAATTCGACCGAAATGACCGAAATGACCGAAATATGGGGGTCCTAGTAGCTAGGAAATGGCTGAGCTACATTTAAAACAAATATTGGAATTATGTTTCGTTAATATCCCACACTTATCCAGTATTAATGAAGGCTTTAAGCTTGAGATTTTTTTGATGTTGAAGCACTAGTTGAGTGGAATTTTGCTCTATTTCTGTTTGTATGCGCTTCATTTCTATCAATTATCACATAATAATAATTTTTTATTATTATTCTTTTTGCAGAATGACATTCATGGGGCGTTGATGGTTTTGAAGCTGATGGAAAATGCTTTTGTAGAACGAGATGCCGAGACTTTCAGTTATCTAATAGCAAATTGCACGTGTGAAGAACAAATAGAGAAGGTAGACTATAAACTTACATGGTGGTGGTGAGTGTACTGGTGGAGGCTTCATAAAATGAAAACCGGAAGGGTTGTCCACTTGTCATATCATGTGAATTAGAACACAAATATTGTTGATAGAGTTGCCTTCTATTTATAGGGAGACATTCAAGAAAATCTTATTTAGATGTCTATAAGGTACAACGCAATTTAGAAGATACTACAGTGAATACAACTTAACTATTTATGTCATCATTTTGTGCTTTGCATTTTGCAGCATAGAAATGGCGTAGTCTTTTCTACATTTTGGATGGTAATTGTATTTTTTTAAGCTGAAGGATGACCACTACAAGTTAGTATTGATATGAAAATTCTTTGAACACCAGTTGTCTCTTCTCTTGAAGAGTACGTAAACACAAGACCTTGACAGTTGCATAATTGGGTTCATTCTGTTTATTCTGGATTTTTCTTTCAATTATTATGGCTTTGTACTCCTTGAGAGCAGGTCTAACTTAGATACATCCATGATTTATTGCCATTGGTTTATTGTTTATATTGCGTAGTGAGATGGATAAGTGCATCTCCCCCAGATCTGATACTAGTCTTTTGTTTAGTCCTTTATTGCTTAGAATTAGAACTTGTATGGGCTGGTGGGTCTATATAGACCATCATAACACCGTTTGTACTTGAGAGGGGTAATACAAATATCAGACTTTTGGGGTTTTGCTCCTATCTAATGTCTAGTAAAGTTATCATCATGACCATTTCGAATCACGTATAGCTTTGTTACTGATATTCTTGTTTCTAGGTTGTTTTCAGATTATATTTTTTTAATATAGTTGTTGAGTAAATATCAGACTTTTGGGGTTTTGCTCCTATCTAATGTCTAGTAAAGTTATCATCATGACCATTTCGAATCACGTATAGCTTTGTTACTGATATTCTTGTTTCTAGGTTGTTTTCAGATTATATTTTTTTAATATAGTTGTTGAGTAAGTTACTATAACATTCATAAGTTAACATTCAAAATTGGAGACGATAACATTGGAAGAAAGATTCTTTTATATACTTGCGATCTATTTTGCAACAGGATGGGGAAATTGATGGAGATGTTACTCATAGAATAAGGGTGGCTAAAGTAGAGAGGAACCTCTATTGTTCTTTGTGATAAGAAAATCCCTTTGAAAGTCAAAGGAAAGTATCACAAACCACCCATAAGACATGTTATGCTCTATGGATCTGCATGTTGGCATGTAAGCCAGACTTGTGCAGAGAATGGCAGTGGTAGAAATGAAAATTCTAAAGTGGATGTGTGGTCATACACGAAAAATCAAATTCATAATGATGCGATCAGAAGGGAAGCTGATGTAGCTCCTGAGGATAAGATGAATGAAAAATGATTAATATGGTTTGGTCACTTATAAAGGAGGTTGGTTGATGCTCTAGTTAGAAGATGCGAGATTTGGGATGTTGAGCTGGTTAAGAGAGGGCGAGGAAGAACCAAAAAGTGTTGGAATGACTATCCGAAGGGATCTTAGTTATTTGGATTTAAGTCTGAGAGTGAACTAAAATAGATCTGAATGGAGGCAAAAATTCCATAAAACCCGACCCTACTTAATTATGGGAAAAGGCTTTGTTGTTGTATTATTTGAATAAGTTAGTTCTATGTTTTATTCTTCATGATGTTTCATGTTTTATTCGATTATCTCTTACTTAGAAAGTTCCTCGAAATTAGTGAAATATATGCAACAATGTAAGCCTAAAATGGAGCTTTCACAAGGCTAAGCCATATTGTGAATGCTATACAAGGCAACCAAATGAAGATGTCGTTGTCAATGAAATCGTGCATGGTGGAGATACTACAAGGGTTCGATGTTCATGTATAAAAGCAGTATAAACAGTAGTTGCATGAGGCATTGTGTTGGTCGAATGTGAGATGATACTAGTGCTCACATGCACATGAAGGCGATGCCTTGCTAAAACTGTGATGTAGCTCGACATAGGTGGTGTTAGAATCCTACAATAATGTGATGGTGGAGGTGATATAATTGCAAGTGCTGCTTTTGAGGCGACAATCTAATGAAAAAGGAAGGTGACGCAACATGAGGATGTAATGAAAGGGGTCCCTCAAACATTCGTGATTGAACACACATAAGAAGAAAAGGGGCAACAATGTCCCTTCGAAGCATTAAGCCTACTATCAAGGTTTTAAGCTCATGGTTTCAAATGCCACATAAATGTCGGTTGCAACCATTAACAGACGTATCCGTAGCTTTTCCTTTATGATACAAATAGGGTACCCCATTTGTATATGTTGGCAGCATATCTAGCGATACAATGATTAGGGCATACATCTTCTTACATACTCTGGAGTATTGTCTTATATGGGCAATTCGAGGGGACATGGCACTATACTTGCATGCTTGAGACTCAAAGATGTCAATAGCTATTGCAACTTTGTGAGGAGTTCTTTCCACCAATCTTGAATATTCTTTTATTTTTTACCCTTTTAAATTTTAAATTTATGTTTTCTTCTCACTTTCATTATGTACCCTTATTATTATTATTTTTAAGATATGGATTTTTTTTATAATTATCTTAGATAATGGTGTGGTGGTAGTGCAGTGTGTGTACCGTCCAAAAGACCATGGTTCAAATCCCTCCTTGTGGAGGTTGCGTTATATGGCTAAAAACCAACAGAAAAAACAATCAAATCTTTCAATTCAATATGGATTTGATCAAGAATCTATGCAGAAGACCCTACTTTATTTGAGAAGGGAGAGGGTGATATACCAAAATGGGAGCCACCACGACTTGTATTAATAATAAAAGGAAAGAAAAGGAGATTACATTTTAGAGTGGGAGAAGTCTTATATTAAGAAAAGCAGGATGTCTAATCTTAGATTGGATCCACCACGACTTATATTAAGTACCCGTCCCTATTTAAAGTAGGAGAAGGCTTTGTTATTTATCTTAGATAAGGGATGCCACAAATTACTGCTGGCGGTGCTTGGTATGTTGCAAATAGGTTGTTGAGACCACCAACAATATCGCTGTGGTAGGTAGCTATGCATTTGAACATGCTAACGGTGCAACAGAGGTACCTCGCGGTGATGCCAAGGCGGATGATGCCACATGCAACACCACAACGGAGACCGGAAGAAATCAATGGTCGATGATGGCGGTGGTGATGCCAGGTGGCATACACACACACACACACAGAGAGAAGAGGGCCGACCTGTGGGTTTAGGATTCGGGGATACCAAGCTTCGGTTGAGGCCCGTCACTCTAATACCATGTGGAAGGAAGTAATAAAAAATAAAGGGAAAGTTTATAATAAAGATGAAATAAATAATCAAATACACAATAACTCTTAAAGAGGCTGTCAAAGATTTTGGCCAATGTTGATGCTCCAGGTCTTTGATCTGAGCATTTTTGTTCTAGGCTATAAACGGATATGGAACTAGGAGGTCCCTTGAGGATACATATCTTTCTTTGGCTTCTAAGATGATGGCTTATTTTGGCTAAAGAATATAGGGCAAGAATCTTTTCAAGGGAATGGTGCCTCCTGTCCTTGGTGCTCATCAGTTAGGAAGGATGCAAACCATCTTTTATTCACTTGCGGGGGTTTCAAACATATCTAGGAGTTGGCTGCTATCCTTGGCATTTACTGCTGCTACAACTTTTCTGTAAGTAGTTTACATGGAATCACCTAGTGCAGACATCCATAAAATCATGGTGGTGGCCACTGTTTGGGATTTTTGGATGACCATAATGTGTTTACAACAAGAAAGATTCTATTTTGAGAATGTTTTGGGGCATGACAAGGTTCTCATGGTGGCTTGACACTTGTAGTTTGTTTTTTTACATATTGTTTAGTAAACCGTTTAAGTGCACATCTTTTCAAAACACACCCTTTTTGCCCTAAAGACAGTGTAAGCTGAACGTGCTATAAGCATGCAGTGTTTACTAGTCCCAATAGTGAGTCTTAATGCATGGTAATGACCTAAGCCGCAACTTATTTGATGGGGGAACCAATTATTTTTCAGAGATCTCCACCTCTGAAATTCGAGTTTTATGTTGTTGCATGTTTGCTAATGTGCTGCCATATAGCAAACGGTTTGGCTTCTCATGAGAGGATGAAACATGTCGAAGTAGATTGCCGCTACACTTGAGATATGATCCGTAAGAGGCATATCTTTGCTTGAGCCAGTACCGTCAGAAAACGTCAATTGTGGTCAGAAAACCTTGAGTCATTTCCCTTGATTAGATGTATCTCCAAGATGAGCATGATCGATATCTGCGGTCCATCTATGGGTGAGTGTTACTGATCATGATTGTAGTGTATTATGTTTTTTGAACCTGGTAATATGTTTCTTTGATTCTATCCCCTTACAAGGGTATACATGTTATTTCCCCTTGCGTAACTATATAAGGAAATGGTTCCCTCTCTTTTAATATTGTGGAGATTTTTGATAATGAATGGAATAATTTATTTAAGGGTATGTATTTCTTATAAAGCGTGAAACCTGAGACCAAGTGGTACTAATTACATAAGAGATCCCAAAGTGTTACAAGACTTAATAAAATAAAAGTATAAAATAAAGGAGAAGATAATCTCATAGCTTCAACATTCCCCTTCGAGTTGGAGCATATCTGGCGATCACGTCTAGATTGGAAATCAAGGATGATATGTGTTCTTTGGCCACGCCATTGTGAATATATTTACAAGCTGAAGGTTTGTAGAGATATGCAGCGTAGTGATCTTCGTCCCAGTATTGCATCTTGAATACAGTGGCAATCAACCTCAATGTGCTTAGTGTGCTCGTGAAATACAATTTTCATAGCAATGTATATAGAGGATCTCCCTTTCATCATAGTATAAAGGGATGAGAGTAGCTGATAGAAGTCTAAGCTCATGTATAAAGGAGAGTAACGTGTAATTTTTCAAGTGGCTTGAGCCGTCATCTTGTATTCAACCTTTGCACTCGATCTACAGACGGCGATTTGCTTCTTGCTTTGTCATGTAACAATGTTTCCTCCAACAAACATGTCATTATCTGTGGTGGATCTTCTATCCTTAGGAGAGAGCTTATTTAGTGTATGTGTTGGTTGTGATATCAATGTGGTCATTGGCCCATAGAAGAGGCCTTTTATTGGAGTCCTTCAAGTATCGAAGAATCAATAGAGCAACCTGCCGATGATTATAGCGAGGCTTCTCCATATTTTGGTTGGCTCTGCTTACAATGTGGAAATGAGAAGATGAAAAAGTTGTATTCCAAGTAACCCTAGAACCCTCTTATATAGGAGAAAGGCTCTAGGGAGAAATTACATTAAGATGACAGAGAGAACATGAAATATATAAATAAGGACAAAAGATAATATTCGCTCAACACTCCCCCTCAAGCTGGAGCATATATATCTATCATGCTCAGCTTGGAACAACAATGATGGAAAGGACCCTTTGCAAGAGCTTTGGTAAACATGTCTGCAATCTGATCTCCCGAAGCAACATGTGAGGTAGAAATAAATCCCTTCTGTATCAGATCTTGGGTATAATGACAATCAACTTCGATGTGCTTTGTTCTCTCATGGAAGGCTGGATTATTAGCTATGAATAGAGCTGCTTGATTATCACACTGTAGATGCATTGGGAGAGGCACCTCAATAGTGAGGTTAGTCAGAACAGACTTAACCCACATCGTTTCTGTGCTCCCTTGGGCCATGGCCCTATATTCTGATTCAGCGCTGGATCTAGCAACAACTGTCTGTTTCTTACTCTTTCATGAGACGAGTGTGCTACCAACGAACACAGTGAAGCCTGATGTAGTTTTCCTATCCTCGGGACACCCAGCATAATCTGCATCTACACATCCAGTAACTGATAATGATGTATCTCTTCTGAACAGTAAACCCGCGCCTGGAGAGGACTTCAGGTATCTCAGGATCATACAAACTACATCCATATGAACTTGTCTCGATCTGTCCATGAACTGGCTAACCCTGCTTACAACAAATGATATGTCAGGCCTAGTAATAGTAACATATCGTAGCTTCCCTACCAGCTCCCTGTATCGTCTCTTATCTATCTCCTCGGAGTCATCATCATAGAGTCTAGCATTAGGATCCATGGGCTTAGTGGCTGGTCTACATCCTGTCATACCCGTCTCTGCCAGAAGATCAGTAACATACTTCCTTTGAGTCATAACCATACCATGTTGATTGCGGGCAAACTCCAAGCCAAGGAAGTAAAGTAGCTTACCAAGGTCCTTGGTCACAAACTGCCGTCCAAGGAAATCCTTTGCTACCTGAATACCATGTTCATCACTGCCAGTAACAACTATATCATCAACATAGACCAAGACAACAACCGTACCTCTCTGAGTTCTCTTAATAAAAAGAGAATGATCTGTAGTAGATCTGATAAATCCATTCTGTTCAATCAACTCTGAGAGCTTTTGAAACCAAGCCCTCGGACTCTGGTTGAGGCCATGTATGGCCTTGTGAAGTCGGCACACCATAGTAGACTCCCCCTCAGCAGCAAACCCTGGTGGCTGCTACATGTAAACTTCTTCCTGCAGATCCCCATACAAGAAGGCATTCTTTACGTCTAACTGGAAAAGAGGCCAATCACGCACCACAACCACTGCAATAAGAATACGTAACGTAGAGTGACGTGCAACCGGCGAAAAAGTATCCTGATAGTCCACTCCATATGTTTAGGTGAACCCACGAGCAACCAGCCTTGCCTTATATCTATCAACAGTGCCATCATCCTGGTGTTTCACTATGAACATCCACTTGCTCCCAACTACAGACACTCCAGGAGGAGCCTGCACAATACTCTACATACCTCTAAACTGTAAAGCTGCCATCTCCTCTTCCATAGCTAGACGCCAGTGACTACTCATCAGTGCATCTTGATAGGAACGCGGTATCTCTACCATTTACAATCCCATAATAAACCTCTGAAAGTCCTCAGAAAGGCGATCCAGTGACACATGAGAGGCAAGAGGATGCATAGTGCATGCACGCCTCTACTTTCGTAAAGCAATAGGAACATTCAGATCTTCAGTGCTCACATCCTGGACCTCAAGCTGCACATGTAAATCACCATTGCCATCAGAAGAACTCAAATGCTCAGAACATACTTGGGGCGTGCTGGATGATGGTAATGGCACAAGAGCACTAGGTCGACGTCGGTAGACCTGAGGAAAGAACGAAGGTGTAGAGGACGGTGGTGGTGGAGGAGGCGGAGTTGTCGGGGGAGATGTAGGAGGTAATGATGAAGGTGGTAGAGTGGAGATCGGAGGTGGAGGCATATATACCTCATCCCCATCATCAGAAGGAACAAACTTGTCACCTGTAGGAGAGAAGTACATAATAGATTCAAAAAAGGTGACATCAACGCTAACATAGTACCTTCGTCGAATCGGGTTGAAGCAACGATAACCCTTTTGGGTCTTAGAGTATCCAACAAACACACATTTGACAGCTCTAAGATAGAGCTTATCAAGACCGGGAGACATTTGGTGAACAAAGGTCACATAACCAAAGACTCTAGGTGTAAGAGAGAAAAGATCCGTCTGGGGAAACACAATCAAGAACGGGATCTTTTCACCTAGAACTGAAGACGACATACGATTAACCAGATAGAAAGCAGTTAGAACCGCATCCCCCCAGTATGAATGAGGAGCACGACTCTGAATCGAAAGAGTCCTTGTAACATCCGACAGGTAGCAGTGTTTTCTCTCAGCCACCCCATTCTGTTGGGAAGTGTATGCACAAGAGGTTTGATGCACAGTACCATGAGACGCAAGAAATTTGGCAAGTTGATTAGTACAAAATTCCAAAGCATTGTCAGAGCGTATATACTTGATTTTTGCAGAAAAGATATTATGTATTTCAATAATAAAGGACTGAATAACATGACTAGCATCCGACTTGTTTTAAGAAGAAAAATCCATGACAACCGTGAAAATTCATCAACAGCAACAAGATAAAATATATGCCCCTGATGATCAGGGACACGACTAGGACCCCAAACATCAAAGTGAAACAATTCAAACAGACCATGACTACTTCGACCCTGACGACTCTGGAATGTAGACCTATGATGCTTCCCAAGCTGGCAGGCCTCGCACTGAAAGGTGGAGCGAGGTGAAATCTGTGGAAGAACATGACACAGCTTTTGCAGAGGAAGATGACCAAACGAAGATGCCACATGTAGGGAGACACAGAACCAGTGCGAATGGACGAAGCACCTGCATATGGAGATTGCACTAGTCTGTAGAGACCTCCCTGCTCACGGCCAGTACCAATCACCCTGCCCGTTAGAATGTCCTGAAACACAAGAGCAGATGGATAAAAAATGGCACGACAATGTAAGTCTTTGGTGATTTAACTTATAGACAATAAGTTCATTGAAAAATCAGGAGTATAAAGAACATTCTGAAGGCTCATTGCAGGAGTTAGCTGCACCTCCCCCTGACCAGTAATAGGGGAATGTGTACCGTCTGCTATCACAACAGATTGTCCAGGTTGTATTAGACTAAAAACAGTAAACTGACTTCTATCACCACAAAGGTGATAGGATGCCCCTGAGTCCATAATCCATTCTGACAAATCTGCCCTGTAACAACTAGTGAAGTCATATGTTGTACCTGAAGTGGAGGCAGCAACAGATGTAGCTACCTCTGAAGATCCTGAGGGAGAGCTGGATGATCCTGATGTGGGCATGATCTCTCTAAGCCTAGCCACAAGTTCATCAAACCTCTGATCAGATACTGGTAAAGAACCCCCAACCTGTTGAGTCTGCTCTGCAACACGAGCTAAAGGAGGAAATCCATGCTTAGAATATCATGTCTCCTCAGAGTGACCTGATCTGTGACAGTAGGTGCACGACTGTCGGGGTCGACCACCCCTTCCTCTGCCACGATTAGAGCTCCCTCTACCACGGTATGGTGTAGAATGCCCGCTTCCTCGAGATGCGGCCATGGCTGAAGATGCCTGAGACTGTAGAGTAACGCAAGCGGATATGGAGAGCCTGCTCAACCTGCGATATGCCTTCTCCATTGGAGGTATTGTAGCATCAGTAATAATCTGTGCCCTAGCAGCATCGTACTCAGGATCAAGCGCTGCTAAGAAGACCCCAGTCATAACAGAGTCTCTGTATGCCTTGAGCTGCTCTGGTGTAGCAATCAAGGGAATGTAACCGTGAAGTCTCTCAAACATACCTCTTAAAGAGGTGTAGAGAGTATGGAGTGGTCGACCATTTCGCTTCAACGTGAAGATATCATGCTGAAGCTGCAATATCTTTGACTCATTCTTCGCCGAAGAGTATGTGGCGACGAGAATGTCCCACATAGACTTGGCGGTGGGCTGACTCAGAATGTCATTAGCTATCTCTGCTGACACGGTCCTGGATAGCCACACACGAGCATATGCATCATCGGCCTCCCATGAGGCATTTATCCCAGTCTTGTCACTTGGCTCTTCTGCCATAAGTATGTGCTTCTTGCCATTACACTGCATCAAACTCATGAACTGCATGGCCCACAGTTCATAGTTTGTTCCATCCATCTTAACTATGGGCGTTGGATCTTTGAAGGCACCCAGGGATGAAACTTCAGCTTTGTTGTCAGACATAATGACAACTATCTCCAAGACTGGGACGCGTAACCAACAAAACTTGTGCCTACACAGACATATGGGAAGATGGTTGTGGTTGTAGGCTCATACCACAACTCCTTCCATTCTCTTGAATCTCCTTTTGGGTATCTAGGGTGTTTTAGATAATGATGTTACAACTTAAGCACCCAAGCGAATGATGTTAGGCCACAAAGAACGGTGCAGGGGACCGCGGCCCCTACAGGCAGCGTAGGTTGATCACGGCGGGCGGCGCAAAGGGCCGCAGAGATGGCCCTAGCGGTGCAGCCGCAAGAGGTGTAACCGCATAGTGGGCGGCGCTGGGAGCCCTAGCGGCGGCGCGTGCTCCGCGCGAGTGGCGTGGAGCGGCGGGAGCGAGGTCTTCGGTGGGGCTAGGAATCTAGGGCACAGGCTCCGGTCTAGGACCGTCGCTCTGATACCATGTGGAAATTAGAAGATGAAAAAGTTGTATTCCAAGTAACCTTAGAACCCTCTTATATAGGAGAAAGGCTCTAGGGAGATATTACATTAAGACGACAGAGAGAACATGAAATATATAAATAAGGACAAAAGATAATATTCGCTCAACATACAACATTTGATATATCTTGCCTAGTGACAGAATGGTAGAGCAGCTTACCCATTAGGCTTCTATATCATGTAGTATCCTCAAACTCAGGATCAATAGAAGCATCATGTTTCCTTAACTTTGTTGGGATACCGGATGGTTTGCATCCAAGTAAACCGACGTTTGTAAGAATGTCCATACAATATTTCCGCTGTGATAAACGTAACCTCTCTGCATTATGTATCATCTCAATGCCAAGAAGTATCTGAGTTGACCAACGTCCTTGGTGACAAGCATCTTTTGGAGGAAGGTCTTGGTGTCTAGAATAGCTACTTTTTCATCACCGCTAATTACCACATCATCAACATAACATCTGGTATCACAGTGTCAGGATTCCCTCATCCGAGAAATACAAAGTAGTCAAATGTCGTTTAGTGGAAGCCAAGTGAATTGATGTCAAAGGTAAGTCTGCCAAATCATGCTCGTGGACTTTGCTTTAGCCCATATATGACCTTATAGAGTTCGGAAACATGCTCCACCTCGACTGAGTAACCCGGTGATTGCATCGCGTAGACCTCCTCGAGGTCACCATAGAGAAAAGCATTCTTTACATCGAGCAACAACATAAAGAATAGTATTGATTGACCTCATTCTAGTCATCGGAGAGAATGTCTCAAAGTAGTCCACTCCATAAGTTTGAGTAAAGTCCTTTGCCATAAGTCTTGCTTTTAATATGTCAATAGAGCTATCAAGAGACTGTTTGATCGTAAAGACCCATCTGCATGGAGGACATGACACAAGATTCCACTTGCCCTTGGAAGTAAGCGCATCCATCTCCTCATCCGTGGTCTTTTTCCAACCATGATCTTAAAGTGCACTGTGATGATCATGAAGAATAGTTACAACCATAATGGCATTTGTAAACCGCCTGTCACAATTAGATAGTGTATTCGTGGAAGTACAACATGATAAGAGGTGTAGAGTACATTGCCTTATTTTTCTTTGCAGTGTTATATGATGTTCTGATGGAGCATCCATAGTAGCAGTGGTGGGGATACTTGGAGAAGGCACATCATTCTACAAGGAATATATAAAGGCACTGGATTAGCATGAACACTATGTTTCGTTTTGTGGAAATATGGGAGGTGGCAGAAGCTCCAAGGGTATGTCACTCAGAGATCGAGTAAAGTAACTGATCCGTTCAAAAAAGGTGACATCAACAGAAACTTAGTAGTGTTGACTAGTATCGTCATAGCACTTGTACCCCTTTTGGGTTCGAGAGTAGTCAAGGAACATACACTTGATTGTACGATGAGACAATTTATCTACCTTTTGAAAGTTATGAAAAAGACAATGCAACCAAAGATTATCAATGGAATAGGAAAGGATTCCTCATCTTTATACAAAATCAAAAAAAGAGTCACCCTATCGTAAACCGAAGAGGGTACCTTATTGATGAAATTAGTGGTAGTGAGAAGGGCATCCCCCTAATAGGTTTTGAGAACCTTCATATGGGTAAGAGGAGTACATGCATTGTCCTGAATGTGTCAGAGTTTCCATTCTGCAACCTCTTCTACACGGAGGTATACATGCATGATGGTTGGTGAAGAGTTTCCTGAGTAGCAAAGAATGATATCTAATGCTATTGAGTGAACTTAAAAGCATAATCAGTCATTATAGTCTAAATACAAGTAAAGAAAGATATTTTAATGGATTGAAAGAAAGACTTGACAATTTTATTAATATTTAGTCGTTCTTTAGTTAAATAAACCCAATAAGATATGCTATAATCATCCACAAAGAGAATAAAATACTTATGGCAAGGATTTCCATATATCACAATGAACTAAAGAAAAATGCTACGATCTACGTGGCTCAACCCTAGGTGCAAAAGAGGCTGGATGGTGTTTACCAAACTAGTAGGCTTTACACTCAAAAGCCTTCAGAAATAATAGTTTGGGAAACATCTAGGAAAAAGCTTTAGTGAGGGGTGATCGAGCCACAAATGCTATAGGAACAGATCAACACAGATGAAGATCTTGCCCTCAAATATCGATTATCAGGGATATCAATATAGTAAAGATTGTTCTTCTCATGTCTCCTACCAAACATATGCATTGTTTAGATGTCTTGAAAGTATCAATAGAACTTGTTAGAAAACACCCGACAATTCTATTCCACGTATAACTTATGAATGACCAATAGGCTAAAGGAAAATCAGATGCACAATAAATGTCAAAGAGCTTGAGTTTGGAGGAAATTCCATAGTCCCAATTGAAGGATATGGGAAGATCCTTAAGTGCATCACATAAATGTGAGGATCACATCGTATGCATTCAGAAGCGACTAGTCACACTAGTTGCTCCGGGCAATGGAATTTAAAAATTTTAATATGATGAAACCACATGATTGAAGAACACTTCTCAGATCATTTCATCTGAACCACAAACAAGTATAAGGTTTACCTCTTGAAGCGTGGTTGTGATCAAGTCTCTAAACGAAGAGACCTCCTGTCTCAAGTCTGATCCGACGGAGGAGATGCTTGCGAGCACGTTGATGAGACACGTACTCCCAGCAATCCATGTTGATGATCCAAGCGACGAATCTCCTTATCTCCTCACACGAGATCCGATGTTTTCTTCATGAGCGAGGCTCACCGAAGGAGACGGAAATCCACGAGCAAACAATTCTGCAGTATAACGCCAATGCTGCAGCGACGACGACTCTCTCTATGGCTCCATGGTGGATGACCACAATGAGAGAGAGAGAGAGCCTTTGGCGTGTAGAGAGAGAGAGAGAGCTTATGGATTGATGTTACTTGAAGAGCAAGGGGTGCCTCTTCTTATATAGTATTTTGGGATCCATGGGTCTCAATCCATGGACAACGCAAAATCAGTGGATGAGATTGATTTGTGTTTCTTTCGATGGTCATGATCTTGTTGAGAAAACACAATAATAATTAATTTAGTTTAAATTAATATATATCGATAAATCCATATAAATTAATTTTAAATCAAATTAATTAATCAATCTTGGAGATAATGAGAGCATTGACCATATCTCGGATAACCTTCATTATAATAAGAATCAAATTCATATTATTCATGATAATTAAATCATATTTAATTATCCATATTTCTCAATGCTCGGATACATATGTCAACAGTGAAATTATCCATGAACTCTATCAAGGATAATGCATTTTCTCCGCGGATACTTGAGATTAGGACATAGCGATTGTATTGTTTCACGTATAATGACTTGGATATTGAGATCACATCTCAAATCCAGATCTTGCGGAGATCTAATGATGAGTCCTCAATCTAACTCTTTAGATATTTATCCAATCACCAGCCTCTATGATTCAACAATTGAATCAACAGTTGTATGATCATTAGGATGGCCATGGTACATAACCCTAATTGTACTAAGGGACCTATTATGCAAATAAATCATTCTTCATTTCAGATCAAGGAACGATATTCACATAACATGTATTGCATAATGGATCGTCGTGGGCTCGCATGTCCAACAATCTTCCACTAGCCGAAAGAGCCATTAATGAGCTAATCTTTAATCCCTCACTCATGTGACAATTATAGGCTATTTAGAAAAATAACTAGGTAAGCTGATCAGTCACTCTGTTCCTGAGAAACTGCGTCAAGTCCTTTTACGACACCTGCATATCTTCTAGTAACGGTACTCGCATCCAATGCAATTGTTGCATCTTATCCAACCAATACTCAATTTTGTCAGTTATAGTGTCCTTGACACTACAACTTAATAATTATTATAATCAGTTTGTAATTTCTATTTTCCTTATCATAATACCCTTATTCTCGGAGTTCTCTATCTCCGAAGGTATTTGCAATTAAGAACTTTTAGATCATTATCTATAAAGTTTTAAGTTCTTGAAGATAAGACATAGAGTTCACTATCTCTAAAGTATTGTCATCTTCGAAGATATTGTTATTACTGCAATCAAGTATTTTATCTCTATAGTAGGATTAGTAACAATTTACTACTCTCACTGCATGACAGACATCTGGCTTTTGTACACATCTTGCAAACACCCAGCTTCTCATAAGTCATAACTGATGCACAAGGTCAAGCAATTTTAGCATTCACTTTCTCAACTCTTTGAGATGGTATCACTTCTGATAGGTCAGCACCATGTCTTAAGGGATGGAAGCCTTTCTTGGAATTTTTCAGAAATGGAACATGTCCAATGTGTACAACTAATGTGGCGGTCCCAATACCCTCTTCTCTTTACTTCTGAACAACTTCAGAACTAAGATCTAAGAGGTATGATTGAGATCGCATCTCAAGGTATGGAATAAACAAACTATAAGACACTTATTATCATCTTTATCTCATTCTAAATGATTAGGATATCATCTTAGCACGATGAACACAATGATACCCCCACAGAACTTCACATGGTTCAGCAAGTTTCTATATGAAATCATAACATTTATAATTTCATCAAATCTTACGTTCCAACTACAAGAAGCTCATTTGAGTCCATAGATGGAGTTCTTTAGCTTGCACACCTTGCTTTCCTCATCGATGAAGCCATAGGGCTACTTCATATGAATATCCTTGGAGAGGTATTCATAAAGGAATGCAATCTTGACTTCCATCTTGAAGATGTCAAAGTCAAGTTGTGTAGCTATAGTTAGCAATATTCTGATGGGATTAAGCATGGTCACTGGAGAGCAAGTCTCATCGTAAGCGATGCATTCTCTTCATGCGTATCTTGTGGATATGAGTCGTGCTTTGAAGGTCTCTACCTTCCCATCAGGTTCCCTCTTTCTCTTGAAGATCCATTTACACCTTAACGGGTCTTACCCATATAGGTTGATGCTCGAGGGTCCACATACAACATTTGTATTTGAAGTCTACTTGCTAACATCCATCTTTTCATGTCATGATCTTCAGAAGCTTCATCACGTGAAATTTGATCATTTTCAGACTCAACTGACACATGGAATCAATCCTCGAATTTATTTGAAGAGGTATCAATGTTTCATCTTTTAATTATCCTTTTAACTTCTGATTTCAGGAGCCTCATTATCGTCTCAAGATTAAATGAGTTCCTTCACTTCATTTTCATCTTGATTCTCAAGAGTCTCATCCTCTAAGAATCACATTCTCAGAGATGAGATCTTTTAAGAATCTCAAGGTCATAAAGTAGGTATCCAATACCATCTTTTATTTTCCTAATGAAGCAACACTCTTTGGTGCTATATTGCAGCTTACTTGCATCCATGATAAAGTTATGGACCGAGCAATCCTAAATCCTCAAGTGTCCAACACAAGACTAGGTTCCAAACCATAGCTTATGAGGATGTTCGGGTTAAGATTTGCATGGAATCTTATTAAGGATATATATTGTAGTCTCTGCTACATATATACATGGAAACTAAGAGGTAATTATGTTAAGATTTATCATTGATCAAATCATGTCACACGTGATCCAAATGTATCTCCCTACAACTCTATTGAGTTTAGGTATATTAGGAGGAGTGAGATAGGAATGATATTCATATCTTCATAAGGTATCCCATGAATTCATCTAATAAGTACAAACTACCTAGGTTATATCATCTTCATTTCATCTTTTTCTTTTACACCTTGGTTCTAAACCAAAATTTTGAAATCTTAGAATATTTCAAAGATTTCTAAGGTGAAGGAAAGAAATCTTATATCACAAATAACCGTTGAATGATATCACATATCATCAATATTATGATACATATGATCCACATACATCAATATGTATGAGATCCTGAATACCTTGACATCTTACACCATTCTTAGAGAAGGGTGCATTGGACATTTTCTACTTTGAATACTATATTCACAAGCACGTAAGACTTGAAATTTTAAACATTCTAAATTTTCATCTCTTACTAGTCTATTGATCCCATCAATAGACATATGTCCAAGGCTTGATTCCAGATCATTGTCAAATGATCTTCATCCTCTTATTGATGTTATACTGTTTAATTTTCAGTATTAGAAATGTTAATGAACCATTCATTAATTTTCTAAGTTAGTAGGGTCCTCTAGATGTCAAATTACTATCTGAAATATATCCATCATAATTCTTTATGATAAGTCTATTTCGGAATCATGTTTATTCCCAACATTTAGAAATAAACAATGAGTATATTCTAATATCTAGGTCACAGAGACATTCTCTAAGATTAAGGGCTTTCCCTCTGAAAATATGAAGTCTAGTTATCCAATTGAGATTGTTGCAATAATTGCATCAATATTCATGTGGACGCCTATTAAACCTTATGATCAAAATTTCTAGTCTTCTAAAACACATGCAACCAATTGCAAGTGTTATTAAAAGAATGGGATATAATTATTAGACTTTGATCTTATCTAATAAGTAAGTCAATTTCAATGATCACATGTACATGTAGATTATTCAGATGCACTATCCGAGTCCTTCTCTAAGGAGCTTAGATAGTCTAGATAGTCACACTATCAGTACATCAGCATATTGCAGTATCGGCTTTCATTTAACTATTTGGGTGTCATATGGAAGTTACAGGAGTATAGTCAACTCCTTGACTTTCCTTCTCACATGGGTCAAACCCATGCTTCCTCTGCGCTCTATTTATCTATAAACAACCATTGCTTAAGATAAATGATCTCTCGTGTTGAACTCAAAAGAATTCAATGTAAGGGCATTTCAACATTTATACATGCTTCATTCAATTCATATAGTATGAATATTATGAAGCTTCATGAATGACTAAAGTATAGATAGTAGAATGATGATACTCATTGTATCTACATCCATCTAAACTCTAAAAGACTTTGGTTCAGGCAGGTACTCAAACATTTTGAATACATCATCTCTTATAGAGCCGTCATTCTGCATGATGCAGTGAACCATGCCCTTCATGATTAAATTTTGATAGCACATATGTATGCTAGAACATCTTCTTAGATTTTTATAAGGATTATTTGACAATTACGATCATCGTTGCCATGTCACTTCCAAAGTACATTCGATGAGAAGACTATAGAGACATATAAACCCTAGGGTTGCAGTCCTATTGTCTATCGAATTGTCATTCCTCATTATTACGAGGAAACTTTGTACATTGCAACCACATACATTATGTGTCCAATTACAAGTACAATATCTTGATCATGGATCCAATCTATGATAGTATACTAGTTGTTATTGAGTATAGTGTTTCGTGGGTTTAATGAATGATTATTTGAAATAAGAAATTTGCATCAGTATATATATAAATATATGTTTTACTTTGATTTAGGATTTTTTATATCAAAGTTGTCTTGCATTGTCAATACTGAAAGTTCATTCTCTTAATCACTTTCAATGTAAGAGATATACTTAGCATAATTTCTCAAGCATGATCTGGGATCTCTTTTCTTATCTTTGTCACATCCCAATATGAGAACATGTAACTCGGATAAAAAGAAGCGGGAACACATTCCACCTTGCAAGTCCAACTTGTATTTCCAATTCGGTCTTTAACACCTGGACTCGCCACCGTTAAGGTGATGTTGACCCATCATTAATTGAACCAACTGTCAATATGATTACAACTCGCTATGCGCAATCCAATATCGACCCATCATTAATATGAGAACCCGATATTGGGATCACTACTTTCGAGAAACAAAGAGTCCGATCCAGATGTGCTTGTATGCATGAGCTGTCACTTCGAAAAAACGTTTCCTACATACAATCCCTGGTGATAGAACCCTTTGTCTTGACGGGAGACATTGGATATCGATTATGTAATCTTCCATATCATGTTCAAATTCTAATTAATCATTATGAATCATATTCATTACGATTAATTCTTCCAAGGGAAATACAACTCTATTCATAATAGATTGTTTTAATTTTAATTGGATTCTAATTAATCTAATCACATTAAATCTATGACCCAATTAATATCCAACAAACATTCTTTATTGCTACTTGAACTATGGAATTATCTCAAATATGTATTATTCGAATTTTAATAATTAGAAAATACATCAAGATCTCTATAGCATTATCCCTTCCCTACCCGCTGTCATGGCCAGTATCGACAGGATTGAGACAGACCGCACACGGTGCAACCTGTTATCCCAACGCTCCTCGACTAGACACCATATACGTCTGGGAAAGGATAATGCCAAATTGATTATTATGTACTTGAGATGATAATCGGGTTTTGCAACCGAAGTTATACCATATATTCATAATCAAAACCATTTTGATTATAAAAATTGTTAAATAAATTCCCAATCCTATTCAAGCAACTTTGTTTATTGGAAAGTAGATTGAGTAATCAATTTGTGATCTAAATCATATCTAATCAATTATTGGTTAAAGGAATGTCATTTAAGGAAATAATTATCATCAAATATTTGTCAAATATTTATCCATAATTATTCCAGGAAATTAATCATTAATTTCACTAATTTCTTAAATGTTAATCACAAGGTTCATGATTAGGAATGTAATTTCCAGCAGGGACCTCACTCACTAAAATTATCATATCTCAATGAATTTAAATCCAAAACATGCAAAATAAGTTTCTAACAGAACCCAAGTGATTAGCATGCATTTCCAGACGTTTCAGAACCGTAATTAACTCTTTAATCACGTTAAGATTCGTCATCCCCGAAACAATGGATATATGTTCATTAAAATGATCATAACTTGAGTTATCAGATTCCAAATCATGCAAACTCAAATCCTACGGTTTCCTTATTTAATAAGGAACATTATGCATGGGATAATTTTGTGTTTAAACATTCTTAAAGCGGGCCGAAAATAATCACAAAATAGGGCCGCGAGAATGAAATGCAATAAATTTTTCACAAGCCCTAATGAACCCAAGTCTTCTTAGGTTTATGGATTGTATCCAAAACCTCCGATCTAAGGCTTTGATACCACTTGAAGGATATGAGAAGATCCCTAAGCGCATCACAGAAGCGTGAGGATCGCATCGTATGCGTTCGGGAGCGAATAGTCGCACCAGTTGCTCATGCAGCGGAATTCAAAAATTTTAATCTCATGAAACCACATTATCCAAGAACACTTTTCAGATCGTTTCTTCTAAACCACAAACAAGTATAAGGTTTTCCTCTTGAGGCGTGGTTGCGATCAAGTCTCTAAACGAAGACACATCCTGTTTCAAGTCCGATCCGACGGAGGAGACACTTGCGAGCGCATTGATGAGACGCGTGCTCCTCGCAATCCATGTTGATGATCCAAGCGACGAATCTTCTGATCTTGTCACACGAGATCCGATTTCTTCATGAGCGAGGCCCACCGAAGGAGACGGACATCCATGAGCAAAAAATCTTGAAGCATAACGACGATGCTGCAACGATGCGACTCTCTCTACGGCTCCATGGTAGACGACCACAATGAGAGAGAGAGAGAGAGAGAGAGAGCTTATGGATTGATGTTACTTGAAGAGCAAGAGGTGCCTCTTCTTATATAGTATTTTTGGATCAATGGATCTCTATCCATAGACAACATAAAATCAATGGATGAGATTGATTTGTGTTTCTTTCAATGGCCATGATCTTGTTGTGAAAACACAACAATAATTAGTTTAATTTAAATTAATATATCGATAAATCAAGATAAATTAATTTCAAATCAAATTAATTAATCAATCTTGGAGATAATGAGAAGATTGACCATTCCCCTAAAAAGGGGGACGACCACTTAATCATCTAATGAGATCTCATTTTCTCATGACATCTCATTGTCTCATGATATCTCCAAGATTTACAACAACATTTGTTGTAAATTATCTCACAGTAATTATTCATAATTATCTTGTGAACATTGCAATCTTGTCATTGGAAATTTATGAAACACACTAACAACCCAAAATAAAATGTAAATTATATTTTCAATTAATTATCCAATGTGAATCTAATTCACATCAATCAATAAATATAAATCACAATAGGCTCTTTATGATATATTATAAATCACATTTATAATATATATATATATATAATCAGATAATGTTATCCACATTACTCTTATCCATGATAATTAAATCACATTTAATCATCTTGTATCTCCATTCTCATGTGCTCAAATAATATGGATCTCATTCACGTCATTCATTTCTTTGATAAGTTAATCACATTTACTTATCTCGGATAACCCTTATTATAATATGAATCAAATTCATATTATTCATGATAATTAGATCACATTTAATTATCTATTTTTCTCAATGCTCAAATACATATATCAACAATGAAATTATCCATGAACTCTTTCGATGATAATGCATTTTCTTTGTGGATACTTGGAGATTAGGACATGACGATTGTATTGTTCCACGTATAGTGACTTGGATATTGAGATCACATCTCAAATCCAAATCTTCCGGACATCTCATAGATGCTTGATTAAATCAAGACCGCAAATCTAATCTTCTCATTACATCTGAATCACATTCAGATCAATGTCCAACATTTGAACCAAGATCAAATCACTTCTCTACTGAGAGGAGTCACTAAAATCCATACCCGTTTCATCACTCCCTAGGAATGGAAGCATCATTGTTACACAATCATTTATGATCACATCACCCTCAGATATTTCTAATACCTGTACATCCTGCACAGTGCATACTGGAAGACGAAGAACAAACGCAAAGTTTGAGATCTATTTTATACTTTCTACTTCAGGGTTTAATCATTAAGTTTCTCATTCGATCATTGGGAGTTGATATTTATCATATACTTTCCAAAAGCATATATCATACGTAGGTGTTGATTATATACTTTGCAAAAGTATATGTCAAGCCTACAAATTCAGTCAAGCTTCCAAAGTGAGACGATCGTGCACGGAATTTGATCCTTCCCAATATCTCATGAGTGCGCTCATGTCTTCTAGTTCAGTAAATGAACCTGTATGATCCCTTTGAGAGATCGTATTACTCATATGCCCTTGCATGCACACCAGCACGTCGGTGTATAGACCTTGGTTAGGTCATCAACGTATTGGTCTGCCAAATGTACATACTCAGACATATAGTAATACATTTATCTCCGGTTAGAGGATGCATGTCAATATCGTGACAACATACGACATAGGACTTTCGTTATCTCGATCTCGTTAAGTCAATTCGTTGTCTTAACTAATCTGACACCTCCGAATCTCTATTCCTATGCAGAGGACCTGCATCAACAGGTCGGTCTGATATCAACCTTTAGAGAAAGGATTGCCATCTCCTTCTCAGGCTGGAGATCATCTCTTAATAATCATTTGATGGTGCTTGATGGGTCCGTAATCTAACTCTTTAGATATTTATCCAAGCACCATCCTCTATGATTCAATAATTGAATCAACTGTTGTATGATCATTAAGATGGCCATGGTACATAACCCTCATTGTACTAAGCGGCCTATTATGCAAATGAACTATTCTTTATTTCAGATCAGAGAATGATATCCGCAATAACATTTATTGCTTAATTGCTCACCATGGGCTCGCATGTCCAACACCAATGGTGATAATATGAGAATGGGCACTTTTGGCTAGCCGAACTAACTTTACAGTGGAGAATGGTTGAGTAGAGGTCAATAGACTACCTTCTCCAGTCAAGTGAGTAGACACATTAGAGTTAATAATCGACCTCGATGTTGTAGCAGAAGCAGATTTGGCTATAATACTAGTTGTAATAGCAGATGCCCAATATGAGTCTTACTAGGGGTAGAGTTCTGCAGCTGCTGCATTAGGCGAGAGTAGTTAGTGGCGGAGAGATGAACTATCTATCCAATGGAGTCCTTATCAGAAGGTGTCTCTATCCCATTCGCATAACAGTTATATGCAGATGCAACCTTGACCTGAGGTTGGCAGCAAAAAAATTGCATAACATTGCGCGAAAGGATGGTTCCATCGCTGACAGTGGATGCACGGAGTTTGTCCACGACCACGTCCATAATCACGTCAATGACCAAAGTCACAGCCAAAGCCAAAGTCACGGCCTCAGTTTCCATGGAAGTTGTAGCCCCCGCCTCTTCCAGTGGCGATAAGAAAAGCAGAGTTCTCCGCAGGCTATGGAGTAGGAGTGCAACTAATAGAAGTTTCGAGCTACTAAAGTCGCCCAAAGATGGCCTTGATGGTCAACGAAGTTTTAGAAGTGAGTAGCTGATCATTCACACTCTGATAGCGAGGATGGAGATTGGTAAGAAATATGTAGAGCTACGACTTTGATCATGTTTGACAACCTGTATACTGAAAGATGGCTAGCTCTTCGTAGAGATCGTTGAGGTGTTGATAGTATTACACAAGAGTGGACTCTCCCTGAGAAGCAGATAAATTTGTTATGTAGACTCACAGACTTTCTTTTAGCAGACTACCAAATCTTGTCTTGTTGTAGTCCAAAAATAAAAATTATTTTTGGACTTCAACAAGACAAGATTTGGTAGTCTGCTAATAGAAAGTCTGTGCCAGTTCATCCCACATGTTCTTTGTGGTGCCCTTGTACAGTAGATTCACCATAATATGGGACTGAACGATGTATGTCATCCATGTCATGGCCTAATAGTTGTCTCGAGACAGGACTTGATCCTTATCGTTCTCTTTAGTGGTTCCTTTGTAAGAACGTAGCTCTTCCTCTAACCATTGACAAACGCCTCTGGTTTTCTACATCCTTGAGTTTGATTGAAGTCCCTTGAAACATCATATAAGATGTAGAATACCGGGTCTTGGTCCCGGTGGGATTCGCGAACATCATGATTGGGGATAAAGAAAACAAACATGTTTGGAAATTGTCTTAATCACACATCGGAAGTGCATTTAGACAAAATCCTAGTTTTCCGCAAATGGCAAAGTCAAGTGCATTTGGTTGTGTGATATTGTAGCATGCGAAGGATGACCTAGAACAATTTTAGAGAGTGCAGGCTAGGTGTTCTTGTTGGAGAGGCATGGAGGTGGCCTTTGCACATAGAAGATGACTAGAGGCAATGCCACAGAAGAAGTTGGAGGCAATGTCACAAATGATGGTTGGAGGTGGCAATGGCACTAGAGATTCACAATAGTGCCGCTAACATCCCTCGAAGCCCCGTCTTTCACGGTGGAACATGTATGGGTTCGCGAAGCCCTGGTTTTAATGGTGGTGTTGCTAATGGGTAGAGGTGATGATTCCTTTCACGGTTGTTGGGGCACCATGCACATGAGAAAAAACCCCTGCATGGGGCCTGTTACTGGAGAGGTAGGCCGCGTAGGGTCGAGATGCTGTGGAAGTGTTGTTGTCGGATGAAGATCGGAGTCGAGAGAGATTAGAGAGGTGTTAGCGGTGGTGGTGGGAATTGTTGATAATAAATGGAATGAGTTATTCAAGTGGTATGTCATTTCTTATATAGATTGAAACCCTAGAATCCAAGTGGTAATAATTGCATAAGAGACCCCAAAGGGTTACATGACTCAATAAAATAAAATAATAAAATAAAGGAGAAGATAATCTACTAGCTTCAACATATATAACAGAGCGAATAATACTATTCTGACTATTTTTTGGGTCTCATGAGTCCTTCCATGTGAATGCTCACCATAACTTCTTGTTCTTACATATGGCGCAACATAAAAGAAAGGAAGGTAAAAAGGGTTGTGCTGAAAGGAAGACAATATGTGAAGCAAAATGGTGTAAATAACATTGAGAGTTAATAAAAACAGAGTTAGATGATGTCTAGCATCTTATTTTCATTTTAGTTGGTACAGCACAAATTTGGTTTCCTGCTTGTTCCATTCATGATCAATTGGATAACGTGGAAGACGGGAAAATAAATATTGCTGCAAATTAAGGGGGGACATTTTCCGTTTTATGGCATTTTGGAATTCGTGTTGTATAATTGCGTTGTTATATTGTTGCCATATGCCGTTGTGACATCTCATTTTTCAATAGTTTAGCTTACTTAGCATCTACTTGTGCAACTTGCTCCAGTGGTGCTTCAGATCTCCCTATTTGTGGCCATATGATGACTGCAGTATGATTGCCATTTGAGCATTTCCTTGATTGGATTTTCTGGTCCGTGCCAGTGTTTTATTCAGCTCATGCAAAGATCTCTGCTGAGCATGCAGCTTTTGCTGACATTGTGAAATGCACTGTTGCAAAAGTCGGCCGACTAGTCGGGCCGACTATGCGACTCGGTGGGGGGGGGGGGGGCGGTGGCCGATTCGAATATAGATAATCGGGCTGTAGTCGGTTGGCCCCGATTAGTGGGGCGTTTAGTCGGGTTAGTCGGCCGCTTAGGCGGCTGATTTCTACATGGAAGATCCGACCAGGGATCCGAGCTTTGAAATATAGGGTTACTGTCTAACAGTAACCCTTCACGCGAAGGGTTCTTTTGTCGATCCCCCACCCGCAGTGCCTCCTGTGCGCGCGATTCCCAGAATCCCCCGCCTCGCCGCCTCGCCGGTGCACCCCCCTCGCCGGCGCCGCCCGCAGTGCCTCGCCGCTCCCAGCCTCGCCATCTCGCCGCCTCCGGCCCTCCGGTGCTGCCCCCTCGTTCTCGCCGTTAACGGTTAGGGTTTTATTTTGCCTTTTTTCCCTCTTTTATTTAGGTTGATAACTTGATGTTATTGTTAGCTTTGATTTGCTTAGGTTAATGATTTTGAACTTAGAGGCTTATAGGCTTTGATTTAATTAGCTTTGATTTAGCAAACAACAATGTTAGATGTTATAGGCTTATAACTTTGATTTGCTTAGGTTAATGATGTTGAACTTAGAGGTTAATATGTTAATGCTATTGTTAGCAAATAAAATGTTAGGTTGATGTTAGATGTTAAATAACATTCAAATTTTAATGTTAGCAAATAATAATATGTTAATGTTATTGTTAGCAAATAACATTCAAATTTTTTTGTTTTTGCTTAGGTTAATGTTATTGTTAGCAAATAACATTCAAATGTTGTACTTAGATGTTTTTATGTCACATTGTCAATGTTATTGTTAGCAAATAAGATCAATGTTATTGTTGTACTTAGATGTTTTTATGTCAAGGTTTTCTTCAAAAAAAAATTTCTTAGGTTGATCTTAGATGTTAATAACATGTTATTTGCTTAGATTTGCTTAAGATGATCTTAGATTTTATTGTTAGGAATTAGGATATATTTTCTCTTCTAAGTTTGGTTAGCTTTGTGTTTGATGATTAGTAATTTGTGAGTTTGTGACTATGTAGATGGATACACCTCCCGCGAACGTCACTTCTGGTAGCGACTCGTCTTTTTACGTGCCACCGGGATCAACTGATCCTGCATGGCAATATGGCTATCTTTCGAACCGTACAGATCCGAATACAGTTACTTGCAGATTGTACAAGAAGGTTATCAAGGGAGGTGTGTATCGGTTCAAGCAACATCTAGCACACCGTAGAGGCAACGTGGCTGCATGTCCCAAGGTGGATGAAGATACGAAGAAGAAGATGATCGCATATCTTGATGACGTTGCAAGGAAGAAGAGACAGAAAGCCGCTGATGTTCAAGAGCTGAGAGAGGATGTTGATATCACTGGAGATGCGGGTTCGGTGAAGAGATCACGAGTATCCGACTAATTGGAGCAGAATGTCGCATTGGAAGGACCATCACGTCAGATGACCATAAAAGATGCATTTTCCAAAGAGCATCATGATAGGGTCACCCCGTATATAGCCAACTGGGCATGTACATCGGCGATTCCTTTTAATGCACTGACGACGAAGCCATTCATGCAGATGGTGGAGGCGATTGGGAAGTATGGGCCTGGACTAAAGACTCCGACGAGGTATGAGCTTAGTGGTCCACTTTTGAAGGATGCGGTGAAGAAAATGCACGATGACTTGCAATGTCATCGTGATACGTGGAAGTCGACAGGATGCTCTTTGATGACTGATGCATGGACGGACATGCGTGGAAGAAGCATCATCAGTTTTTGTGTTAATTGCACCTTGGGGACTTCATTTTTGAAGTCCATAGATGCCTCAAATGAGGCACATACTGCGGAATACATCTTCCAGCTGGTGGATGAGTGTCTTAATGAAGTGGGCATAGACAATGTGGTTCAGATTGTGGCGGATAATGCATCTGCCAATGTAGCAGCGGGAAGATTGTTGCTCACCAAATATCCACAGATTTGGTGGACTCCATGCGCCGCACACTCCCTTGATCTTGCTTTGGAGGAGATAAGCAAAGAGACGAAGGTGAGGAGTGCAATCACAAAGGCTAAGAAGCTTACGGTGTTTATATACTCTCACACTAAAACTCTAAGCTTGATGCGCAAGTTCACCAACAAGAGAGACATTGCAAGGCCTGGGCAAACAAGATTTGCAACAACTTTTCTTACTCTTGAGAGCCTGAATGAGAAGAAAGACAAGCTTAGATTGATGTTTTCCTCAGAAGAGTGGCGGAACTGCAAATGGTACAAGACCAAGAAGGGAGAAGCAGCGAGTTCTATTGTATTCAGCCTTACATTTTGGAACCACATTGCACACGCCGTCCGAGTTTTCACTCCATTGGTTCGTTTATTACGTGTTGTTGACGCAGATCGACATACATCCATGGGCTTTGTGTACGGAGGGCTTGAAGATGCCAAACGACAGATAATTGCATCATTCAATGGCGTGGAGTCATCTTACAAATTTTTTGTGGATGTTGTTACCTCCAAGATCAAAGGGAGGCTTGATACTCCATTGCATCTAGCGGCTTATTACTTGAACCCATTTTTCTTCTACACCGAGTGTCATGGTGATCCGGATGTCGTGGTGAGGAGAGGGTTTAAGGAGTGCATGGAAAGATTTTATCCAGATTTGGATGTACAAGATGCAATTACCAGGAGCGAGCTTCCAGCATACAGACTTGGTCGTGGTGATTTTGGCAAGCCTTTAGTTGTGAGACAGAGGATGACAAATGACTACAATTATGACCCAGGTATTTTTATCTACTGGACAATTCTTTCTTTGGAAATATTAGAGTATAATTATATTGATGAATTCTCTATTTAAATAGCTAATTGGTGGTATAACCATGGAGATGACACGCCTCATTTGAAAGCCATGGCCATCAAGATCTTGAGCTTGACGTCTTCATCCTCCGGATGTGAGCGTAACTGGAGTACATTTGACTCGGTAATGACTTCATTCCACCCACCAAATTTTATTACTAATAGTAAACTATAACATAGTAATTGATATAAATTTAAAATTTGTATTTGATGTTCAGATCCATACCAAGAAGAGGAACAGATTGGAGACGAAGAAGCTGAATGATCTTGTGTATGTTCGTTTCAATTCAAACCTGCGGGAACGTCGAGTTGAAAAAGGAAAAGATCCTCTCTCATCTCGTTAGCATGCATACATGGCTGAATGGACTGGAGGTGTTGATGCTCATGATGAGGAGGTTTTTCCCGGTTCCGGATTGACATGGAGGGCTGTAGCACATGCTAGTGGTGCTGAAGAGAATTTGGAACCAAGAAGGAGCCAGCGAGTTGACCGTAGCAAGGGAGCTTCATCTTCGAGCTCCAATGCTATGCCGATGAATGAGAACGAGGAGTTACTTCTTGATGATATAGAAGAAGAAGAAGATGATGATGATGATGATGATGATGATGATGACGATGACGACGACGACGACGAAGAAGAAGAAGAGATGGACTTGGATAATGACATTGAAGATTGATTCGATTGACTTGTCTTCCTTCTTACTTGTATTATTTTTTTGGACATGGTGTATGTGTTTTTGAATATTTGCTAGTGTTATGTACCAAACATTTTGAATGTTTGATCTTAACTTCCTTCATTTTTCCTTCTCTTGCTATAATTTCTTAAGCTCTTGAAAATATTAAATTTGCTAAATTTATGAAGATAAATGATAGTATATATATTAAAATTTGATTTATATATTAAAATAATTAAAAAAATCAAAACCGACTAATGCCCGACTAAATCCGATTACTCTCCCGACTGCTGATTAATCCTTAGTCAGTGACCTTGCCCACCGAGTACCGACTGCCGACTTCTGCAACCTTGGTGAAATGAGTTTTAACGTTGTCGTCTCGCTGAAAAATTTTGTACATATTCCCTCTCATCTTGGCATTTATATTTTATAATTAACAAAAGCCTTTTTCTGTTTGTTCTATTGGCGATTGTTTTTTTTTTGTGCTTCGGAATGCCACTTTTGCTAGCTATTGTTCCCATCTGGTCTCGTGATCCACTCAAGTAACAAGCTGCACTTTTCACAATATTGGGGTTTGATTAAGGTAATGTTAAAGTTGGTTAGGTTAACTTTTAGTATTTTTCACTGAGTAAAAATATCTGACCCTATAGAGTTCCATCCGAGAAGGTTGGCATGTTGTTTCTTGGTCCGTATTTGTTATTGTTTTCTCTAATTTTATCTTTCTATTTTCTAGTTCTTTAACTAAATAGAAGTATTTTCTATGTAGTTTATTGCTTACTTAGAGTGGTTCATCTATGTGACTATTATTCTGATAACTTAATGAGGTAGCTATTTACATGCAGTATTATGAAGAAATGGAACTCTGTGGGATTAAAGCTACACGACAAGTTTTCATGGCTCTTATTAATGCATTTGCAAATGTTGGAAGATTTGACAAGGCAAAGGAGGTAATCCATATATACTTAAACAAAGCCATATCTTTAATCTGTTTCGTAATTTTACTTACAAGTTCATTTTATTTTGTTTATTAGAAGAAACCCATTTTCTTCTTCTCTGCCATTGTGATCTGTCACATTGGTGGACAGACAATAAGAGAGTTAGTATAAAGTGCAAGTTGGAAATGTTGAGGTAAAGCCCAACTCTAGTTATATGGCAAGATAATATTGCACTTAAAAAGAAGGCAAAGCCTTCTCCTGCTATGAGTAGGGTCGGCTACATGGATTCTTGCAATTAAATACTGAAATTGCACATAACTGAAATTTAATACTTCCGTATTAAAGTTTTAGGGTTTTTATCACTTGTGCCCTTAACTTTTGCAATATCAATATGCCCCTTTCTTTCTTGTAATATCAGTTGTGCCCCTGACTTCTTAATTCACAGTTTTTCTCTTATATTAAGGTAAAGTAGGGGCATAGCTGGTATTACAAAAGGATAGAACTATGAATTTGTAAGAAGTCAGGGACACAACTAATATTACAAAGAAGGAAGAGACATAACTGATACTGCAGTAGTTAACAAGGGTACAAGTGATTGGAACCCGGAATTTTACTAGTAGATTCAATATATTGGGAAACATGTGACAACAAGGTAATTCCCAAAGAGCCTACCTTCTAATTAATGGAAAGAACACATTAACATATCTCACAAAGAGCCTACCTTCTAATTAATGGAAAGAACACATCAACATATCTCAACACTTTCTCTCAAGATGTATACATGTCAAGATTCTCAACCTGGAAGTGCAACGGTTGACAGATGTTTCCAAAAGCACCTTTGTGAAGATTTTGTAAACCAAATTTCTGAAACAACATGTGTAGTATATGCAAGGCAATTTATAATTGTATCATTGGTATAAAGATAATATTATTATTATTTTAAAACCACAGCTTCACAGTAAAGTGTTAACTCTTCAATTCAACCCTTTTTCTTTTTATACATATCTAATAAACAAAGATTTTTTTAATTGACTCCCTTTCATATATCAATATACATATGTATAAATATACATCCCTGATTTGCATAGAATATATCTTTGCAATGAAATATATCATATATATATTTATGTATATATAGTTCAAAGTCTTCAGACTTTAACAGAACCGATCTTAATGAAAATTTTATAATATCCAATTATACTGTGCAAGACACACACACACACACACACACACATATATATATATATATAATGTAAGACCGAATTTTCTTGATATATAATTATACTAAAATCCCGAATTTCTAATAGAAATACTTTATTTCCCTCACACTTTTCTTAAGGAAAAACTTTAAACAGTGTATCGTGTGTATGAATCAACATATATTGCAGCAAAGAGGGTTGGATTTTGACATGCATGACAACAAAGAAGGAAAAAGGAATTGTACTGTAATCAGAATTTCAACTAAATTTCTTACTATATATATATATATTTGTTCCTGGATAGCAGATATCAGAAAAATAAATTTTGAGCCTATATTTCAATTTTTTAAGAACTTTATTTCCTGACATCATATCCTAAATTCTCAGCAAAAAGGATCAATGTGAGATATCATGCATGGCAGCAAAAATAGGCTGAGGAATGTACCTTAAAATCTCAAATTTTGGGAATTTTCTTGGCATGCAGGATCTCCAACAGCTCTAGCTTCTATCTCTTCTTGGTGATGCAAAGATGGCTGCCAGAAGTCTAATAGGAGAAGGAGCAATAACAGTTGGAGATACTTGGGTTTCTTCTTACGGCTAGAAATTTGGAAACAGGGGTTTTTGGGTTGTTCTTATATAGAAGGAAAGGGTTCAAAGGGTGATGCCAAGTGGGGTTTAAACGTCAAATATGGCAACGTCCTACTGTACAGTCTGTACAACTGTACAGACTGCAAATTTTTTTAATTCAATCGAACATTGTCTGCTGCTACAGTCTTTCGCAGATATTAAATTTTAGTTTAATAAACTTTCTTTTTTTTTAAACCAAAATTTCTTTTTATTTGGCATACACAAAAATCGACCGTATATGCACCTCGGGCCTCGGATTTTGACACAAAACACCTCGTTTTGATCGTCTCTAAACGACGATCAATATGAATATCATATTGATATACTTTTGATCGGGTTTGTATCCCCGAACTTTTCGGGATACAGTTTTAGTTTGAGGTTAAATTTTGTGACTTAAAAATATGAAACGACCTCCGATTGATGAACGGTCGATTCCGTTGGTCTTGTTTCGTCGAACGGGTCTTATGACGGTCTCGATTTGTTTCGCGTTTTTGAATTTACGTCGCGGCTTTTTCCACGGCACACATTACGATGCGACTGATTTTTGGTTGATTTTTCCCGAACGACTTTTGATTCACGATCAATTGATCGATTTACGTTGTTTACTGTCAGCCAACAACTTTATTGGGTTAAACGGACTCTATTCGGGACGGGTTTGGGTTTAATTGGAACCTGTATGTTAAAATCAATTATTAGACTAGGAACCTTATCATAGTACAAAGACGAGAAGCTTTGGAGTTGAAAAGTTGTAATATTAAAAAGATATCAAAATATCATCTAATCTGAATCAGGTGGTTGAGGCACAACCTCACATGTGCCTTGAGGCGCATGCCTCACATGATCTAGGTGAGGCTTACACCTCATTGCCTCGAGGCACACCTCTTTAAATTATGGTAGTATATGAGGCAGTCGACTAAAATATACTTTGTCAAATGGTTCAAGAATGTTGGTCAATTGAAATAAGAAGAAACTAGCTCCAATTTCATTGTCAATTGACTAGGGTAAATTTTTAGTTGGCTAAACGGATTTGTAAGTCAACTGAACATAACTACATAAAAACTTGAAGGTACTGAAATATGAACTGCCAACTGATGGAACTTAATGGTTGACTCAAGGTGATGATGGTTCATTGGAGAGTAATGTTAGTTGATAACTTAAAGCTTTTCTTGCGCACATAAAAACCAAGTAAATGTTTGCATCCATGCTCTCGAGTTTGGTGAAGTATTGCACAACTGCACTTCTCTGCTTGTCTTTTAGTTTCCAAGTTTTTATGATTTGGATCTTCGTCTTGATTTCTATTTACTTACTTTAAATTGCGTATATATTTCCTTCCTTTTCCTGCTAGTATTGGAAATCTTGTATTTTACATATCCATGCGATCGAGTCCTTGCGTTTCTGAAATAGTGTAAAGAAGTGCTTTGAATCATTTCTATATGACTCGAATCCGTTTTAAAAAAGTTGATGTATTTTGCTTGCGTAGACAAGTTCCAGCTCCCGAATATTAGTTCAAGTTTCGAAATGAAGCGTGAACTGAAGCAAAGGCGGACTGAGGGTGCGATAAGCAAAGTATATAACTCAATCACACATCATCGAACTTTCAAGTCCACGTCTGTGAGTGAGGCCCCTCTTATCAAATACTAAAGTAGAATGCAGTTTTGTAAGTTGGTTGGGATGGCATGGTGGAAGATGGAATTCTTTTGTTTGGAACGATCTCGGGGTAGAACTCAAACCACAGACAAGAAAGTTGAGTAGGTCTTCTTTAATCGTTTGTATAAAGTAGTTTAGCAACCACTTGATTAACTATGACTTGAGAAACATATCCTTTCTTATTGCTTTAAGGCGTTTTTTCTCAAGTTTGCATTAAATCTCTTCTACTCATTGCTGCAATATTAGGCCTAATGGACCGTATATTCATTCGAATATTCTTGTTGGGGTTGGGAGGGGGCGATCAAATAGAATATTGTTATTCGATCATTATTTGGTTCAACCCAAATATCCGGGCATTTGGACAGATATTCGACTGATTTTTTTTTATTTTTTTAAAGGTTCCCATTTATCCCGGTATCATCACAAATGTTAAAGCTCCATATATGTAACTTGTTAATTGATTTTTTTCTTGGACTCTTATTGATTTATAACCATATATGTATAAATATATACAAATATATATTAGACATAATTTTTATATTTTAAATAATAAATAATACATAACTGAATAATTCCAAATATTCTCCAGAATACAGAATATTCTTTATTCATTGTCCCCTTTCTTACTTTACAACCGTTCTACTTGAAGTGTTATTCTTTCCAAAATAAATATATGGCTGACAAGTGACAACTTTGTCATTATCCAAACCAAAGTCACTACCATTCTCTTCTTTAGTGAACGATGACATTGACTCAACTTGACATGGTTGGATTTATCTTGCCCCTAGGTTTTCTGGGGTAGTTTGGCTAATGCAGCAATTTTTTTCCAAAAGGGGAAGTGGGTAGTCTTTTGCTTTCGTTGGGCCTTTTGTATAGCTAGGAATGTTTTGATTTTCATGGGTGTTCGCTCATGCAAGGTATCTTTATTAATGTGCTCAGATATTTTGATTAATATATTCTTCCTTGATCACTTACCAAGGATGTTCACACAATTGACCACTTACCAAGGGTGTGTATCCACCATTTTTTCAAAAATAAAAATCTAGCCATCATAGGAACAAGTTGCTCTGATTGTTCGAAAAAATGCTACATTTTATAAAATTTACTACTAATGCTTGTAACTCTGCGGCATTTAGATGTGCCATTTTGTACTGCAGTTAACATTTCAGTGATATTTCCGTGCAGATTGTCTTGGACAAAGCTGTTCCCGACAAACACTTAAATGAAATAAAGAGCGTTCTCATATCTGCACTAGCAACTAATGGGGAAGTGAATAGTGCACTTGATGTGTATTATGAAATGAAACAAGCTGGGTGCAATCCCCAGGCAAAGGCAATTTGCACCGTTGTCGTAAGCATCACTTTATTCAGTAATATTAGTTTCCATCATAACTTTGTATTTAATGATGTCTCTGAGGAAGACTTTCATTAAACTATTTTCTTACATAGGAATACACACGTTCTGAAGGGAAAATAGAAATTTTGCTTCAACTTCTTCAAGAATTGTCTGGCTCTAAATATTGGTTTGATGCATCTGGAAGGGTTGTCCAATATTGCATTCGCTACAGTATTCTCAAGTAATGGATAGCTTTTGGCCTTATTTTCTGTTCAATGCACTTTTTTCAGGCAGTCAAATTTCTTTCTTGAATGCATCTTTTACCATCTCATGCTGATGTCTTGTTTATCAGTATAGCAGCTGACCTTCTGAAACAGATGAAAGAGGCAGACGAAATTGGGGTTTGTTCCATCGTCGATCAGGTTTTTCATTTCTTAGACCAACGGTCAACTTGATAAGGATAGTGTTCTTCGATTTAAACAATTTTAACTTCTGTTATTGGCACAAGATTAGTTTGAGATCTGTTTCTCAAATTAATGCAATTTCTGTCAAAAGATTGATAGTTTACGTTGATGTTCTCGTGATTTTATATTGCTCCTTTGAGTGCTTTATTTTTGTACCTTTTTCTGTTTTCTTATTTTTGTCTGGATTCTTTTGTAGTTCCTATACTTCTTATTTCGTAGATTCCAAATGTCTTGAATTAATAGGAATATTGGTTTTAAATTTAGACAATTTTAGCTGCTCTATTGTCTCAACATTTGTTTGAGATCAGTTTGTCAAATTTATGCAATTTCCATAAGTTGGCCAGTTTACCTTGATATTCTTGTGGTTTCTTATTGGTTCCGTGATCGCTTTTCTCAGGTTGTTATAGTGATTGGTCTTTAGATCAACTGGATGTAAATACTGCGTTCCTTTAAGGAGATCTCCATGAGGTTGTGTATTTGCAATAATCCCCAAGTTTTGAGCTTTTAAGGGAGTGTCAGAAGGCGATTTTCCTAAAAAACCCATCTATATGCTTATGCAAAGTCCAAGAGCCTGGTTTCAAAAGCTCCAAAAGATATTGGAGAGTGAGGGCTTCACCAGATCATAACCAAATCACTCTCTTTACGAGGAGGACTAAGAGAAGATACAATTGTCAATCTTGTCTATGCAGATGATGTTATTTTAACATGTGGTGATGAGTATGGGATAAGGGGGATGTAGAAGCTACTACTTAGTTACTTCGTTATCTAGAATCTAAAGCCAATGATGTACTTCCTCAACTTGGAATGTTCACCATTGAGGACTTGTTCTGTCTCAAAGAAAGTATGCAGTTGACCTATTACAGGAAGTTGGCATGCTAGGGGCCAAACTAGGTCAAATTTTATTGTACTATGGCTCAACCATACGAGGGAGACAAACTAGTTGATAATACAGAATCATAGACTAGTCGGAAGCGTCTCTACCTCATTATAACTAGACATGACATTTCTTTGGCTTAAAGAAATCTTTATTAGTTCATGAACATGCAAACATATGCCCCAGTAAGATGCCACCATGATGGTACTAAGGTACATGAAAGACAACCTTAGTGAAACGACTCTTCTTTGCTACAAGCTCTCCTCTTAATAATACTGCGTACTATGATGCTAATTGTGTTGGATATGTGGCAGATTAAAAATCTACTATTGTATGCTATACATAGCTAGGGGGCAACTTGATCACATGGAGGACCAAGAAACAAGCATTCGTCTTTCATCTAGTGCATAAAGCAAATAAAGGGTGGTGACCCAATTGCATATCTTGTAGAGTGTTGGATTACACACACACACACTTATTTTCTTGCACACTTGTTTTCTTGTATAATGATTTAGTTGAGGTGCAATATACTTATACATGTGGCAAACAATCATGTGTTCATCAGACATGTGAAGCTACCTCATCAGAGACCTCATCTAGAGAGGTTTTCTTTGAACATCTAACTTTTGGTGTCCTACTTAATCACTTCGTTATCTAGGATCTAAAGCCTATGATGTACTTCCTCAACCTGGAATGTTCACCAAGAGAGGACTTGTTCTGTCTCAAAGACAGTATGCAGTTGACCTATTACATGAAGTTGGCATGCTAGGGACCAAACTAGGTCAAATTTTATTGTACTAAGGCTTGTGGAGATATTTATGTTTTCCTATATTCCATGTGTAACTCTTTCTTATCTTTAGTTCTGTTTTCCACTTTATGTAATTTACCCATAGGCCTCTCTACTATATAAGAGAGCCTAGGGTTCTCAGAAATAAACAACGCTCTTATTTTCTCCAACATGGTATCAGAGCGGCGGTCCTAGATCGGAACTCTCGATTCCCGAAAAACCCTAACCGTACCTCCAGCCCCTCCTCGCGCACCGCCGCCGCCTCGCGCACGCACAACCGTCTTGCGCGCCACCGCCCAACGCGTCGCGGCCTCGCGCGCTTCCTCCCGCGTCTCCTCGCGCGCACAACAGGCCTCGCGCGCACTGTCCAGAGCGCCACCGCCCTCTCGCGTGCCTCCTTGCGCGCCTTCTCACGCACTTTCTCGCACGTCGTCACGCGCGCACAACGGCCTCGCGCGTGGCTCGTCTGTTCGTGCGCGGTACCCCATCAAGCTGCTGTTGAGCCTTCTAGGGCGTGAGGGTGAGCGTACGACTGGGTTAATACGCCTCTCACGCTCTGTGCTTATCGACTTCATCAGTTGGTCGATAGGTTGGTGTGCATGAGTCTACACGTGCACCCAAACCCATATATGTCTGTGTAAACATACAAACTTTGGTTTCCTGCACCCGTAGTAGTCTTCTTCCGGCAATATGTCAAAAACAAGGTCGATGTACCCGCCATTGGCGCATTCAGAGGTCCAGCGCCTATTGTGAAAATGGACGGGACAAATTATGAGCTCTGGACTATGCAGTTCATGAGCCTGATGAAGTCGAATGGTAAGACGCATATCCTTACCGAAGAGGAGCTGGTGGAGAAGACTGTGGTGAATGCCTCGTGGGAGGTGGACGATGCGTATGCCAAAGTCTGGCTATCTGGGACGTTGACGATAGAGATCGCCAACGATGTACTGCATCAGCCCACGGGGAAGGCTATGTGGGATATTCTAGCGACGACATATTCGCAGGCGCGGAATGAGACCAAGATACTTCAATTGCAACATGATATTTTTATAGTCAAACAGAATGGACGTCCTCTTCACTCACTGTAGACATCCCTACGAGGAATGTTTAAGAAGCTCCATAGCTTCATGCCGTTGACGGCCACTCTTGAGCAACGGAAGACATACAGGAATGCTACCATGGTAGGTGTATTCCTGGTTGCACTTGATCCAGAGTACGATGTTGCCCGATCTCATATTCTTGCTGACGCTACTATTCCTCCTATGGAGGAAGCTTTCCGCCGACTGAGTCGAATCACTGTCCCAAGCTCGACTACTAGTCAGACACCTTCAACGATGGCCGCCTCCAGAGGAAGAGGTGGCTCCTCTACTTTTCGTGGCTATGGCCCCTGGGGTCGTGGGGGTCGGATTCGTCAACCATGCAATTATTGTTGTCGCCCTGGCCACTCCGAGGATACATGCTATTCTAAGCATGGTTTTCCAGCATCGGCTCAGGTAGCAGAACAAGTTGAGTCCCCTGCACCTTCTTCGTTAGACCAGCGATTCGAAGATCTTGTTGCCAGACTGAGGAATATCATGCCTCCTGATACAACTCTTGGAGGCCAGTCAGGTGTGGTTGTCTCTGCCTCTGCCAGTTCACCTGCTAGAGCCAGTACCTCAGGTAGTTCTTATGCTCTCACCTCTTGTGATTGATCTATGATTACATACTGGATTATGGATTCTGGAGCAACACATCATCTTTGTGGGGACAAAGAGCATCTTACTGCATATAGACAGGTCTCTTCAGGATGGACTGTGGTTATAGCCAATGGAACACATTCTCCAATTACAGGACATGGGGAGATTAATTTGACGCCTTCCATGCGACTGCAGAATGTGTTATATGCTCTCGATTTCTCTATGAATTTACTGTCCATTAGCCAGATTACAAAGGATTTGAACTGTCGAGATATTTTTGACTCATCGTCTCTTGTCAGGGCATACCCTCGGGCAAAGTGATTGGTTGTGGCCGTGAGCTGAATGGTCTCTATCGTTTGGTCCATACTCCCTTTGTCGGCGCGTCTCTCCCCTCTACAGGATTAGACTCTCCATATATTTGGCATCTCCGTTTTGGTCATCTACCTCTTCAGAAGATGTGTCGTGTTTTGCCCCAGATTTCTCCGAGGTCGTCCTTTCAGTGTAAAGCATGTCAGTTGGGAAAGCATCATCGGTCTACTTTCCCGAGTCGTCAGAGTCGGAGCAGTAGCTCCTTGTTTGAGTTAGTCCATATTGATATTTGGGGTCCCAATCGTGTTCCTGACCACCAGGGACACAGGTTCTATCTTGTTGCCGTAGATGATTTTTCTCGCTTGTCTTGGGTGTTTTTATTGAAGAATAAATCTGAAGCAGGGGATGTGATTCAAATGTTTATCAATGAAGTTCAAAATATTCTCTTCTTTTGTGAAAATTGTGCGTTCTGACAATGCATTGGAGTTCTGTACTAGAGTTCTTTCCTTGTTCTTTTCATCTCTTGGTATAGTTCATCAAACTTCTTGTGCTTACACTTCACAACAAAATGGTGTTGCAGAGCGGAAACATCGTCATCTATTGGATATCACTGGAACCCTACTTATTCAGAGTCTTGCTCCACACTTGTTTTGGGGTGACGCAGTTCTCGCTGCTTGCTACCTAGTAAATTGCATGCCCTCGTCTGTTTTGGGTGAGAAGACTCCTTTCTCTATAGCCTTTCCTGAGAAGGAGTTGTTCTCTCTTACACCCCGTGTCTTTGGTTGTGTTGTGTTTGTCCATCAGTTGGTGCCAGGTCTTGATAAGCTCTCTCCCAGGGCTGTCAAATATGTGTTTGTGGGATACTCCAGGACACAGAAGGGATATCGTTCTATTGATCCGTTACGTCGAAAATATTTTGTTAGCGTCGATGTCACATTCTTTGAATCTGTGATGTTTTTCTCTCCCACAGGTGACATAATGACTACTTCCCATTCTGATACTGAGGTCTACATGCCACCTCCTCCTATGAGTCAGTTACCTTCTACACCACCTCCTTCACCACCTATTGTCATACCTTCACCACCACCTTCACCACCTCCAGTGACCGTTGTTCCCCCTTTACCAAAATACTATACTCGTCGGCCCTCTTCTGCTCATGGTCATTGTCCATCATCCAGCATGCCCTAGGTTTGATCTGATAACATGATCTCTAACGATGAGTCTGAAGATCTATTGATACAGGGACCGCAGCAGGATGGCGTTCATGAAAACTTGGACGTGCCTATCGCTATTCGGAAGCAGAGGCGTACTTGTACATCCTACCCATTTGCCTCCCAGTTTTCCTTTCATCGTCTTATAGGCGATTTCCAGATATTTGTAGTTTCTCTATCTGTTGTAGAAGTTCCACGAACTTACCAGGATGCATTGCAAGATAGCAAATGGCGCATTGCTATGGAAGAAGAAATGACCGCGTTGCAGTCTCGTGGAACATGGACCCTTGTTTCTCCTCCTCCCGCAGCGTCTGTTGTTAGTTGCAAATGGGTGTTTACTGTTAAATACCATGCAGATGGGAGCCTTGATCGTTACAAAGTAAGGCTCGTGGCACGTGCTTTTACTCAGACCTATGGAGTTGATTACTTGGACACATTTTCTCCGGTTGCTCGACTGCCTCGACATTCCACTTTACGTGTCCTTTCAGTTGCTATAGCACGTGATTGACCCTTATTCCAGCTTGACGTGAAAAATGCATTTTTGTATAGAGATCTACAAGAAGAGGTCTATATGCAGCAGCCTCCGGGGTTTGCTGCAAAGGGGGAGTGTCAACAGGTTTGTAGACTCCATAAGGCAATATATGGCCTTAAACAGAGTCCTAAATCTTGGTTCCAAAAGCTTTCAGATCTGATTGAACGACAGGGATTCAAGAGGTCAAATGCAGACCATTCTTTATTTGTGCAGAAGACGCCTAGATGTACAGTTGCTATCATGGTGTATGTTGATGATATAGTTGTTACAGGAGATGATGAGTAGGGGATCAAGATGGCGAAAGAATTTCTGGGTAGTCAATTTGTGACTAAGGATCTGGGCACCCTAAGGTATTTCTTGGGGTTGGAATTTGCTAGAAATGCACAGGGTCTTGTGATGACCCAAAGAAAGTATGTTAGAGATATGCTTGTAGAGACGATCATGATTGGATGTCGACCTTCTACTACTCCTATGGATCCTAGCATGAAGCTATATGATGATGATACAGATGAAGTCGATAAGAGAAGAGAGATGGTTGGAAAACTCCTTTATGTTACAATCATCAGACCAGATATTGCATTTGCAGTGAGTCAAGTGAGTCAATTCATGGAGCAACCTCGATAGGTACATATGAATGTTATATATATGATATTGAGATATCTAAAATCATCTCCAGGCCCAGGATTACTATTCAAGAAAGGAGAAACACTCTCTGTATCCGCATATGCTGATGCAGACTATGCAGGTTGTCCTAAGGATAGGAAATCGACTTCGGGATTTGCGATATTCGTTGGCAGTTCTCTCGTTTCTTGGAAAAGCAAGAAACAAACAGTTGTAGCAAGATCAAGTGCCGAATCCGAATACAGGGCTATGGCTCAAGCAAGTACAAAAATGATGTGGGTCCGAGCAGTATTAGATGATCTACATATAGAGGTTCCTCTACCCATGGAGTTACACTGTGATAACCAAGCTGCTCTGTTCATTGCAAACAACCCTGTGTTCCATAATAGAACAAAACATATTGAGGTAGATTGTCACTACACCAGAGATATGATTCAGTCCCATGTCAGCTCTGGAGAGCAAACAACAGACATCTTCACCAAGTCATTGCCCAGAGGATCATTCCAGAAGTGTTCATCCAAGATGAGCATGATCGATATCTATGCTCCATCTTGAGGGGGAGTATGGAGATATTTATGTTTTCCTATATTCCACATGTATCTCTTTCTTATTTTTAGTTCTGTTTTCCACTTTATGTAATTTACCCATAGGTCTCTCTACTATATAAGAGAGCCTAGGGTTCTAAAAAATAAACAACACTCTTATTTTCTCCAACAAGGCTCATCCATACGAGGGAGACAAACTAGTTGATAATGCAGAATCATAGACTAGTCGGAAGCTTCTCTACCTCATTATAACTAGACATGACATTTCTTTGGCTTAAAGAAATCTTTATTAGTTCATGAACTTGCAAACATATGCCCCAGTAAGATGCCACCATGATGGTACTAAGGTACATGAAAGACAACCTTAGTGAAATGACTCTTCTTTGCTACAAGCTCTCCTCTTAATAATACTGCGTACTATGATGCCAATTGTGTTGGATGTGTGGCAGATTAAAAATCTACCAGTGTATGCTATACATAGCTAGGGGGCAACTTGATCACATGGAGGACCAAGAAACAAGCATTCGTCTTTCATCTAGTGCATAAAGAAAATAAAGGGTGATGGTCCAATTGCATATCTTGTAGAGTGTTGGATTACACACACACTTATTTTCTTGCACACTTATTATGTAAAGAAGGAAGTTGTTTTCTTAAGAAATTATCAACGCATGCTCCTCTTTATACAGTAGAGGAGGCAAGTACAAGAATAGAAACAACCTATAAGAAATATGTACAGAAATAGAAAAGATCTATAATTAAGTAGAGAATATTCTCTATACATAATATTCCTCATTTGTTAAGGTCTAAGGAATATTCCCTATTCTTTAACACTCCCCCTCAAACTGGAGCATAGATATCGATCATGCTCAGCTTGAACGCACATTTATCAAATGTAGATCTAGGAAGTGGCTTCGTAAATATATCAGTTGTCTGCTCGAAAGACGAAACATGAGAGGTTGCCACAAATCCTTTCTGGATCATGTCTCTAGTATAATGGCATAATACTTCTATATGTTTGGTCCTTTAATGGAAGACTGGATTGTTGGCAATAAACATAGCTACAAGAAGATCATCCGTAACAGATTTGACCCACATAGCCTACGTAGTGGCTTGAGCCATAGCTCGGTATTCAGACTCAACAGAATATCTAGTCACTACTGTTTGCTTCTTGCTCCGCCAAGTAACCAGACTATCACCAATCAAGACACAGTATCCTGTAGTGGATTTCCTGTCTAGTGGACAACCAACATAATCAGCATCAGTATAGACAGTGACATCTAGGGACCCCTTTAAGAAAAGAAGCCCTTTTCTAGGAGCCCCTTTGAGATACTGAAGAATAGTCAGAGCTGCATCCCAATGTACTTTCTTCGGTTTATCCATGAACTGACTGATCCTACTAACGGCCAATGCAATATCCGGACGTGTAACTGTAACATATAGAAGCTTGCCAACCAGCCCTCGGTATTGTCTTGCGTCAATATTCTCTGAGTCACTATCATGAAGACGAACACCTAGATCTATGGGAACATAAGCAGGCTTGGAGCCTAACATCCCGGTCTCCTGTAGCAAATCTGTAACATACTTGCGCCGACATATTACTAGACCCCTGTGACTTCTGGCAAACACGATGCCTAGAAAGTAGCTAAGATCACCAAGGTCCTTGGTAACAAAATGCTTCCCAAGGTAAGCTTTGGTCGTAGTAATGCCCTGAATATCATCTCCTGTAACAATTATATCATCCACATAGACGAGAACAATCACTCGGCCATGATTTGTCTTGCGCACAAAGAGGGAGTGATCAGATGTAGATTGAATAAATCCCTCTCTCTCTATCATCTCCGAAAGATTTTGAAACCAAGCTCTCGGACTTTGCTTAAGGCCATAGATAGCCTTGTGAAGCTGACGTACCTTCTGACTATTCTCCCCCTCAGCAGTGAACCCAGGTGGCTGATGCATATAGACTTCCTCATGAAGATCACCATATAGAAAAGCATTCTTTATATTAAGCTGATATAGCGGCCAGTCCTTTGCTGACAGCCACAACGAGAAGAATGCGAATTGTTGGGAGACGAGCGACTGGAGAGAAGGTATCTGTGAAGTCCACACCGTATGTTTGGGTGTATCCTTTGGCCACCAGACGAGCCTTGTAGCGCTCAATACTGCCATCGGATCGGTACTTGACTGTGAAAACCCAACGGCACCCAACAACAGCCACATAACTAGGAGGTGTCACAAGACTCCACGTGCCTCTAGACTGTAAGGCATCCATCTCATCCTGCATTGCAATGCGCCATCTGTCATCTCGAAGAGCCTCATGGTGTGTCTGAGGAATTACCACAGCAGAAAGAGCTGACACAAACTATCTGTAGCTCGGGGTCAATATGTCCATAGAAAGGTGACCTGAAATAGGATGAGCAGTACGCGTACATTTGCCTTTCCTCAAGGCAATATGAATATCCAAATTATCAGTAACATCATCTGCAGAAGAGGCATCATCACCTGTAGGAACAACTACCGTGCTGTCAGTAGGAGTAAAGTGTTCAGGTGATACCTTAGGCGTGGTGGATGCTGACACATGCACTTGGGCAGGGGTTTCAGTAGTAGTAGGATTAGTGCGCTGGTGGTACGTTTGCCCAAACCGATTGTTGTCGATGTTGAAATCGGTAGTGGGGGGCGAAGGAAAGTACACCTCTGTATCAACATGAGTGGAATGTAATATGGAACCAGTAGTTGAAAAATACGGAACTGACTCAAAGAAAGTCACATCTGCACTCATGTAATAACGTCGAACAGATGAGTCATAACATCGATACCCTTTCTGAGTCCTTGAATGCCCCCAAGAAGACACATTTGACAGTCCTAGGTGATAGCTTGTCATGACCATGTGTCAATACATGAACAAATGACACACACCCAAATACTCGAGGGGCAACCGAGAAGGTATCTTTATCAGGAACCAAAATAAACAGAGGTACTTGCTCATCTAGTACAATAGATGGCATCCGATTGATCAAATAACAGGTTGTAAGGACAACATCCCCCCAATAAGTATGTGGCGTGTTACTCTGAATCAGAAGAGTATGAGCAACATCAAGAATGTGACAATGCTTACGCTCAGCAATGCCATTCTGCTGAGACATGTAAGCACAAGAGGTCTGGTGAATGATACCACGATCTCTAAGGAAGGTGGATAGTGAGTGGGTACGAAACTCTAAGGCATTATCAGATCGTAAAATTTTCACTATAGCAGAAAACTGAGTTTTTATTTCTGTAAGAAAAGATCTCAATATATCCCTGACTTCAGACTTTTGCTTTAACAAAAAAACCAACTCATTCTACTGTAATCATCAACGATGACAAAATAATATCGATGTCCATATAAGTCAGAGACACGACTAGGACCCTAAACATCACAATGCAACAGTTCAAAAACAGACGTACTGCTACGACTAGAAACTCTCTTTGGAAATGATGACCTGTAATGCTTTCCAAGGGCACATGACTCACACCGGAATGTAGATTGTGGAGATATCTGAGAAATAAGCCGACAAAGCTTATGTAAAGGCAGATGACCAAATCTAAGGTGCCACAAATATGCAGAGGATGTCATTCCCGAAGAAGTAGAAGCATTGCCAGCAAATGGAGAACGTACAATCCTGTAAAGACCCCCTTGCTCAAGGCTACAACCAAGCACCCTGCCCGTCAGTATGTCCTGAAACACAACAGATAAATGGTCAAAAATAACACGACAATTAAGTTCCTTTGTTATCTGACTAATCGATAACAGACTGAGAGGAAAATATGGTGCTAGAAGGACTTTCTGCAGTGGCAACATCGAAGATAACTGAACCTCCCCCTGTCCTGTAATAGGGGAGTGGCTCCCATCAGTAAGGACCACAGATCGTCCAGGAGCAACATGCTGAATAGATCGAAACTGCTCTCTATCTCCGCAAAGATGGTGCGATGCACCAGAGTCAGCAAGCCAATCTACAAAGTCAGATGGTCTACTAGCAATATATGCATGGGCTATACCTGAGGAGCGAGCCATGGCAGCATTATCGGAACCAGAAGTAGACTCAGAAGACTTTGACGCAAGCAGACGTTTCTCCTGATCAATAATCTTTGTCTCAGTCATTTGTGCAGGTGAAGTAGGAGCAGAACTCTCTGTCTGATCATCTGAATATTCAGCAACATGATGGGCTGTAGTCGGTGGATGACCATGTAGCTTCCTGTAAATGTGCTCTCAGTATGTCCGTGTTTCAGGCAGTAGGAACATTGTGGCTTGCCTCCTTTGTCATTGTCACGTCCTCTACCTCCGCATCCACGGGCACCAGAGAAGCCGCCTTGAGAGGTATAAAACTCTCCCCGTCCACGATTTACTGCCATCACCGAGGTTGTATCAGTATTAGTCGGAATTGTAATCCGACTCAATCTGCTATAGGCTTCCTCAATAGGAGGAATAACAGCTCCCGCAAGCATCTGGCTTTTGGCCGAGTCATAAACAGAATCAAGTCCTGAAAGAAATATGCCAACCATAGCCTTTGTGTCTTCTGATCTCTTTGTGTCTTCTGAGTAGGACAAGGACACAAAGGATGATAACTATGCAACTTCTCAAACATAGCCTTTAGGCTAGAGAAGTTTGTATGAAGAGGTCGTCCTGCCTGTCGGATCTGATGAATATCCTGATATCGCTCGATGATCTTCGTATCATTTTGTACCTGTGAGTATGTCAAGGCAAGAGCGTCCCACATATCCTTGGCAGTGGGCTTATGAGCAACCTCATTGGCGATGCAACGAACGAGGATTGAGGTGATCCAACCCTTAGCAAATGCGTTATCCCTTTTCCAAGAAGAAAACGCAGCGCTAGTCTTCTCGGTGGGTTCAAGAGTCTTTAGAACATACTCCTTATCATAAGATTCCAGAAAATTGAGAAACTGGAGGGACCATAACTCATAATTGGTTCCATCCATCTTCTCAATTGGTGTCGGGTCTTCATATCATGTAAGGAACCCTGAGGAGCACTTATAGCCTTGGAATCCTCGGCAGAAGCCATCAATCGAACCCAAAGAAGACAGAAATCATATCTGAAATAAAATTGATCTTCTTAGATCATAGAGGATTTGTGGACGAGGTTGAGCACCACAAACCTCAATAAATCAAGAGGATTTCAAGAAATCCTCAATAGATGCAATAAATAAGTATCCTTGAAGAAAGAAGAGCAACAGGGGCAGCTGCTGAGCCCTGTCGGCGCCACTTGCAACCGTTGGAAGGGGCTGCTGTCATGAAAGGGATAGTTAGAGTTTCAAGGAGGGTAGAGAACCACGGTCTAGGACCGGTGCTCTGATATCATATGAATAGAAGGAAGTTGTTTTCTTAATTATCAACGCATGCTCCTCTTTATATAGTAGAGGCAAGTACAAGAATAGAAACAACCTATAAGGAATAGGTACAGAAATAGAAAAGTTTTATAATTAAGTAGAGAATATTCTATATAAGGAATATTCCTCATTTGTTAAGGTATAAGGAATATTCCTTATTCTTTAACACTTATTTTCTTGTACAATGATTGAGTTAAGGTGCAATATACTTATACATGTGGCAAACAATCATGTGTTCATCAGGCGTGTGAAGCTACCTCATCAAAGACCTCGTCCAGAAAGGTTGTCTTTGAACATCTAATTTTGGTGTCCTTTATGCAAATTGGACAACATATATGTTCACCAATGCATCACCAAGAGCTCTACTTGAGCATTATTGTGACAAGCCGAGTAAAAAAGACATTAATGCTTCTGCTTGAGAGGGGGGATCTAAGGGTTTGTGCCCTACCCCTTCTGTTGTACTTACACGTTTTTGCTTCTTTATATTCACCCTAACCAAGACTCAGGAAAGCGATATACTTATGCGTTCGGACATGCCACCGAGTACTGAGTAAGCAGTATGAGGGGGTATATGCGGTTCTACACCATTTTCTTTTTTTAGTTTAGAAATAAATAAATATCTGTGAATAACATTACTACTGATTTTATGTATTTAAGTAAATTTAAAGAAGATCTAAGAAAAACCGTTCATGTTAGATGGTTGAGTATATGCTTTTAATTGCCTAACATTTAATCACAGAAAAATATTTAACCATAAAAACTTCACATATTATATGATTAACAAAACTTCATTATACATACATGCACTACATGAGCAGAACCTCAATTGGCATATATTAAATTATTTGACGATCCATTGCATATACTCATGAAAACAATACATGAGATAAACATAAAACATTGCATATACATAATAGTATAATGCATTGCAATTGCATATAAATGCATGCCATATTCTTACAATTGAATGGAGGAAGAGGCAGATCTACGGAACTAAGTACCTGAATGAGAGGATTGAAAAGTTGGAGATATTGGAGCAGTATGTAGGGCATATATGGGACATATATGCGGGCCGCATATGCGGGGAGGGGCATAATTCACTGGTTCATGAAATCGGTTCGATCTGCTTGGTGCACGGACATATGCATCCGTATATGCATCCGCACATGCAGCCCGTGCGACCGATTTCATGAACACCTACCCTAACCCTAGCCTCTCCCTATGTATAGAGAACTAAGGTTCTCATTTCAATGCATTGAAGAATCCGTTTCTACATTATCTTAGTTAGGATTCCATTGTAGTTATTCCATATATTTGTCATATAAAAGTCGTATATATGAAGGGTTAGGGTTTCCTTGCTTAATGAGAAAATTTATAATTCTATGTTAGGTAGTGTTTCTAGATCAGTATATCATTCCTTCTTTTAAGTTTCTGTTCTCTCTTCCTCTATTGTTTCATCTCATTGTCAGCCCTCAGTCGCTGACAACTTTGGCTACCCTACCCGATTAGTAACCACTACCACCACTATGTCATCCCTTCTCTAAACTGGCAGATGTCAACCATTTCAACCATTACCAGACCACCATCAAAGTTGGCACTAGCTTCACCCTACCCCATTTGATCCCAATCACCAGTGTCTTTCTACTAATGAGCCACCTCAAAGTAGTGATCCTAGTTGACAATGTCCATCTCCTTCGCTGCTTCATAGCTTTTATAGTATTTTCTTTGCATCCGTTTCCCCTTTATTTCCTAATCATAGTCCTTTTCTCTATGGGCACATATTTGAGCCTTGAGGCATGTGATAGTTCTGAAGTCCTGCACCTTGTGAGGTGTTATAGTGCGGCTTTAATTGATAGGAGCTTGTACTATCGCCTTCTACTACGATCACCTAATGTATGTCTTTTACTTTTGCATGCTCGCCATGTTTACATTTTCTATTACATTCAAAATAGTCATTACTATTATTACTACGATTGAACTGAACCATTGTACAAGCTTTATACTTTGATTAGTAATGTTCTACCTATTTATGAAGGCCTGAAGAGCTTTATACTTTGATTAGTAATGTTCTACCTATTTATGAAGGCCTGAAGAGTTTGTACAAGATACCTATATTGATATGAGTTGGATTGTGAATGACATCAAACAAAGGATTATCGACAACTTTCTTTAAAGGCATGTTACTAAGGACTTCTGGTAGACAATGTAGATGAAATGTTTTAAGATCCCTCGTAAAACAAAACTCGTAGACTTCTGTTGTAGGACCTGGTAGTAATGAAAATGATATATCCCTACTAGACACCACTTTAGAGTCCTTGTTTGATGAACTGTTGATCTTTGAGCTTAGTTATTGTAAGGACAATGCTCGACAATCCATCTGAGCCTCTTGCACTAGTAGCTTTGCCTCTGGCTTTTTCACGTACCCTTCAAAAGAAGCATGGAGAATCATTTCAACATCCTCTCCTCTGATGAACTGCATTCCTAGACGCATCTCATTCTTATGTTATAGTGATTGGCTAATCACCCCATGTTCAGAGGGTGGGAATCTCTATTGATAAGGTAGTCCGCTCATTACCCAATATACAGTAGAAGAAAAAATCTTGTATTATCTAGTTGAGGGAAGAGGTCAGTACTGGTAAAAGAAGCATGCCCTCTGATGTGATCCTACCGAGTAGACGACCAGAGAATAAGATGACTACTCAACCTTCTTGCAGGTCTTGGATGATGAGTCAAAGCGTAGACAAAAGTATGGCGAGGTCCCTTTGCATGTATTACGCTAGAAGGAAAGGTAGGGAACCGTCAAAGGCTAGTAGATGAAGGAGCAATCACGCATCCAACTAGTATATAAGCTGACAAATATCAAATATATAGTAGTCTTCGGAATCCACCCTCGCAAACACAAGGAGAGGAGGCCCTTGCATCATCGGGACCCCTTTCGACTCAGACATCTATAATAGAATGGAGCACTAGAATCTTCTCCAGGGAGGGAAGTATGATACATCCTCTAACCGTCCGAATCTGAGATGATCAGGGGAGAAAACCTTTTCACCTATTAGAGACTTGAACTTCCTTAAAAGAAAGAATAGGAATACGAGACCTCGTAAATCAAAGCAGTATTGCCTTACAAGAGAAAGCGGAATGGGGAAGAGCACTTCTCTTTTCTAAGTACTAATTCAGATGAGTACTCACACCAATCCCCATCATCTGGTATAGTTCCAAGAAGGCTATGGAAAGAGAAGTATGGAGCAAGATGAAGGGCATAGACTAGCCAACCTCAAAACCAAAGATAGAGGCTATATATATTACTATTAGATTCTCGGAGATGAGACGATCCTTCTTCTTTCGCTCTCCCTACTTTTCGAGAAGAAAGATTCTACTTCCTCAAGTTCTGACTGCTAGAGAATCTCATCTAGGCACGTATGGCTTTGTTTAAAAAAGATAGTAGTACAACACTTATTCTTTTGAAGAGTACGAGGAAAGAAACGTGTGATTTGGGGGTACATGAGTGAGTAAGCCGCATCAAGCACTTCCGTCCTACTACCTCCGAGACCTTTTTATTCGAATTGGTTGTCGGAGTTTTGGCCTGGGAAAGAGGCAAGTGCCAAAATGTTGCGCTGCGACTAGTCACTGGGTTGAAAAAAGATGTCTGCACTCATTCCATCCTACGTGTTACATCATGCATTCCATTTAGGGGTTAGCCGGTGGACGATTTTGTAGAGATAATTATGTATTCGGTGTATTGTTTGTTCTATTTTTATTTTCCTGATAACCTCTTATGTAATTTACCTCTGGATCCTCTCTATATAAGAGAGCCTAGGGTTATGAAATAGTGAGATTACTCTTTTCCACCAACATAGTATCAGAGCCAAAACCCTAACCCTTCCCACTGTCGCCCCCTCCTCTCTCCCTCTTGGCGGCGTCGCTGCCCCCTCCCCTCCCTTTCTCCCTCACCGCCGCCTCCCCCCCTCCCCTCCTTCCCCTCCATCGGGGCCCTCCTCCACCGTCGGGCCCTCCCTCCACCGCTGTCGGGGCCCTTCCTCCATTGTCAGGGCCCTCCACCGCCGCTCCCCCTCCAACGTTGGCGCCTACTCTTCAACCGGCCTCTCTCTCTCCTTGGATTTGATTGTGTAACGTCTACATGTGCACTCAAATCATATACAGTTTATGTAGACAATTCTCTTTTGGTTTACGGATCCTAGTTCTTCGTCTCCGGCAACACGTCAGAAAACAAAGTCCATATGCCCTCCATAGGCGCGTTCAAAGGTCCCATGTCGGTAGTCAAGATGGATGGGACAAATTATGAGCTCTGGGTGATGCAGTTCATGAGTCTCATGAAGTCGAACGGTAAGAAGCACATTCTTATCGTAGAAGAACTGTCAGGAAGACTGGGATCTTTGCCTCATGGAAGGCTGATGATTCATATGCCAAGGTCTGGCTCTCAGGCATGTTGTCGATGGAGATTGCAAATGATGTTCTCCATCAACCCACCGCTAAGGCAATGTGGGACATCCTGGCGGCCACCTATTCGCAGGTGCGAAATGAGACGAAGATGTTACAGATCTAGCATGACATATTCACCATGAAGCAGAATGGTCGGCCACTACATTCCTTGTATACATCCCTACGGGGGATGTTTGAGAAACTCTACAGTACTATACCTCTCACAGCCTCCCCTGAGCAGCAGAAGACTTTCCGGAATGCTACCATGGTGAAGGTACTGCTTGCGGCTCCTGATCCTGAATATGATGCTGCCCGATCGCAGATATTTGTCGATGCTACCATTCCTCCTATGGAGGAAGTTTACCGAAGGCTTAGCCACATCTCTGTCTCTTCCAGTACTTCTACTCCATCACCTTTGGCAATGGCTGTGTCGTGAGGGAGAGGTGGTCAGTCTTCATTCCGTGGACGTGGAACTCGTGGTCGAGGTGGTTATTTTCGCCAACCATGCACTTTTTGCCATCGCACAGGTCATTCTGAGGATACATGCTATTCTAAGCATGGGTTTCCAGCATCAGCATACATAGCCGAGCATGTTGCATCTCCGTCAACATCCACTTCAGATCACAGGTTTGAGGAGATCGTGTCGCGATTGCGCGATATTATGCCTCCAGCATCGACAGATTCTCCAAGAGGTTTTTCAGATATTGTTGCCTCAACATCTGTCAGTACTTCTACCTCTGCTAGCACCTCGGGTAGTGCTTTTGCTTTTACATCCTGTTATAATATCTTCGATTGAATTATGGACTCCGACACAACACATCATCTTTGCCGCGACAGAGATTGACTTGAGTCATACAGAGACATTCCACCAAGACGGTTAGTGATCATAGATGATGGGACTCACTCCCCCATCGTTGGACAGGGGGAGATTACCTTGTCACCTTCCATGCATTTACAGAATGTTCTACTTGCTCTTGATTTTCCCAGGAATCTACTATCTATTAGTCAAATTACAAAGGATTTGCACTGTCGCGCTATATTTGACCCATCTTCTCTTATATTTCAGGACATACTAACGGGCAAGGTGATTGGCTGGGCTCTGAGCAGGATGGTCTCTATCGTCTGGTCCGGAATTCCTATGCCGATGTCTCCTCCTACTCAGCCGGATCAGTCTCTCCGTACACCTGGCATCTACGCTTTGGTCACCTCCCGCTTAAGAAGATGCATCATATCTTGCCTCAGATTTCTCCAAGTTCTTGTTTTCGGTGTGAAGCCTGTCAGTTGGGGATGCACCATCGTGCTAGCTTCCCTAGTCGTCAGTGTCGGAGCGGTAGCTCTCCGTTTCAATTATTTCATGTTGATATTTGGGGTCAGAGTCGTGTTTCTAATCATCAGGGACACATGTTTTATCTTGTTGTGGTTGATGACTTCTCTCGTGTGTCACGGGTATTTCTAATAAAGAACAAATCTGAAGCAGGGGATGTTATTAGAAATCTTATAATTGAAGTGCACAATGTTTTTTCCTCTCATGTCAAATATGTTCATACGGACAATGCGTTGGAACTTTGCACTTTCTCTCTCCCATTTCTTTTCGTCAAGAGGTATTATTCATCAAACTACATGTGCTTACACATCTCAACAGAATGGAGTTGCAGAGAGGAAACATCATCATCTTCTTGATCTTACTCGAACCCTGCTTATTCAGAGTTGTGCGTCTATCTCTTTTGGGGGGGATGTTGTTCTTACAGCCTGTTACCTTGTCAATCGTGTGTCGTCATCTGTACTTCGTGAGAAAATTCCTCTTTCTATTCTTTTTCCAGACAAGGAATTTTCTCTTACCCTTCGTGTCTTTGGTGTTGTTGCTTTTGTTCACCAGTTGTTCCAGGACTTGACAAACTCTCACCTAGAGCTGACAAGTGTGTATTTGTGGGTTACTCTCGGACTCAGAAGGGTTACTGTTGTTATGACCTGTAAATAGGAAATATTTAGTCAGTGCTGATGTTACATTTTTTGAGTCGGTTATGTACTTCTCACCTGCAGGTGACATGCTGGCCCCCTTCACATCTAATGACAATGTCTATGTTCCTCTTCCTCCTATTATGTGTCCACCCCCGTCTATTCATGTCCCGGTTGCCACGCCAACATCATCACCACCACAGCCACCACAACCACCTATCCTGCCTTTACCTAAATACTATACACGTCGGTCTAGTCCTGCTCCGGCTGCACGTCAATCATACATCACGCCTCAGGTATGTTTAGATGCTATTACTAATGATGGGTCAGATATAGTGCATGTGCAGGATTCTTCTTTGCAGGAGGACGGTGCACCGACGAGTACAGTGAATGATGATCTTGATGTCCGTATTGCTATTCGGAAGCAGAAACGTACTTACGCGTCATATCCCCTTGCTTCACAGGTTTCCTTTCACCGTCTTACAAGGGACTTCCAGAGATTTGTTGTAGCTTTGTCTTCCGTGGAGATACCACGGAATTATCAAGATGCTATGAAGAGTGACTGCTGGCAGTTGGCTATGGAAGAAGAAATGGATGCTTTACAGTCACATGGTACATGCAGCTTGGTTCCCGAGTCCCGCTCCCTCAGGCGCATCTATTGTTAGCTGCAAATGGGTATTCACAGTAAAGTACCACACAGATGGGAGCCTTGACCAGTACAAGGCATGGCTAGTGGCGAGAGGCTTCACCCAAACATATGGTGTGGATTATATGGATACATTCTCTCCAGTGGCTCGTCATTCTACTCTTCGCATTCTTCTGTCTGTTGTTGTGGTACGTGACTAGTCCATATTTCAACTTGATGTCAAGAATGCATTCTTGTATGACGATCTACAGGAAGAAGTCTACATGCAGCAGCCACCGGGGTTTCTTGCTGAGGGAGAGAATCATATGTTGTGTATACTTCGCAAGGCGATATATGGCCTTAAACAGAGCCCAAGGGCGTGGTTTCAGAAGCTTTCCCATCTAATTGAACGACAGGGATTCTAAAAATCAAATGCGGATCACTCGTTGTTTATTCAGAAGACTTCTAGAGGTACGGTTGTCATCATGGTATATGTTGATGATATTCTGGTCACAGGAGATGATGCTCAGGGGATAGAGATGACAAAAGCATTCTTGGGTTGTCTGTTTGTTACGAAGGATCTTGGTACCCTACGATACTTTCTGGGGCTGGAGTTTGCGAGGAATGCACATGGTCTTGTGATGACCCAAAGAAAATATATTACAGATTTGCTGGTTGAAACAGGCATGGTTGGATGTAGCCCCGTGAGTACTCCTATGGACCCAAGTATGAAATTATTTGACAACGATACTGAGGAGGTTGACAAGAGAAGATATAGAGAAATGGTGGGTAAGCTTCTTTACATCAATATAACTCGACCTGATATTGCCTTTGCAGTAAGTCGAGTGAGCCAGTTCATGGAACAACCAAGACAGATACATATGGATGCCATATATGTGATACTAAGATATCTAAAGTCTTCTCCAAGCTTAGGATTGCTGTTTAGAAAGGACAAATTTATCTATTTCGGCATGTGCGGATGCAGACTATGCAGGATGTCCTAAGGATCGAAAGCCTACTTCGGGCTTTGCAGTTTTTATGGGCAGCTCTCTGGTTTCTTGGAAAAGAAAGAAACAAACTGTTGTGGCTAGATCTAGTGCTGAATCTGAATATAGGGCCATGACAGAAGCAAGCACGAAGATATTGTGGGTTCGAGCTGTACTAGAAGACTTGCGCATAGATGTACCTCTACCCATGCAGCTACAGTGTGACAATCTAGCTGCTTTGTTCATTGCCAATAATCCAGCCTTTCATGAAAGAACAAAACATATTGAGGAAGACTGCCACTACACTAGAGATATGATCCAAAAGAGCCTGATTTCTACTTCACATGTTAGTTCAGGGGAGCAGATTGCCGACATCTTCACCAAGCCATTGCTCAGAGGACCGTTCCAGAGATGTTCTTCCAAGTTGTTCATGATTGATATCTATGCTCCATCTTGAGGGGGAGTGGAGAGATAATTATGTATTCGGTGTATTGTTTATTCTATTTTTATTTTCCTCATAACCTCTTATGTAATTTACCCATGGGTCCTCTCAATATAGGAGAACGTAGGGTTCTATGGAATAGTGAGATTACTCTTTTCCATCAACAAATTTGATCCGTGAACTAAGCAGACATGTGGTAGACTACGAAGATTGCCTCTAAAAAAGCATGCTACGTAGAGAATAAAGTGGTTGCTCTTTGCCATTGATAGCAGGTTATCACAATCAATTATTGTCATCCGAGTCCATCCATGATATAGAGATTGCATAACGTCATCTCTAGATATTGATGTCACTCTAGTGTTGCCTGTTCGGAATCTTGTTGTTACTTTAGATATAACGACCCATGCTGGCTTTGGTTGTGATAATGCAATTGGTTGTGGAAATTGCTCCTCTAGTCTTGGATGTGGGTTTTGATAGTGGATGTGGATGATATACTATGCCTTGTATCCCTATCACATTAATCACTAGTTCGATGTTAAGAGATGTTTGGGAAGCCCACCAATGCTAGCCAAGCTTCCTCCTATTAGTGTGCACAAGATATTATTGAAAATTTGATGTCTCCACTATTTTGCTATCTCGGAAAGAGTACTCTTTCTTGAGGAGTGTTAGAGTATGCGCCACTTATCATATAGATGGGTAAATGGATCACTCCAGGATCCATTTACCACATCCAGAGTTTAGTCTCACACCTATCAATGATGGGACTTGGAGGGTCTGTGGAGGCTATATAAGAATCCACAAACCTCCTGTATCAGATGAGAAAGTGCAATGCAATATATGACCCTTTGAGGCCTTCTCCCGTGGTTTCATCCCGCTGCTGAGGGAGTATGGTTCCACGTAAAATCCCATTGTTTTTCAATGTTTATTTTCTATCTCTGATATTAGCTTCCGCATTCTTATTTTCTAACATGGTATCAGAACGGGTTCGATTCTTGAAGAATTATTTTTCACCATTTGTTCAAGATTCGATTTTGATTGTTGAAGATTTTTTTTATGAAGTTCATGTTGGCGATTTGATTAGAGATTCAATTCTTGGGTTTCTTAAAACCCTAAATTTGTCGTCAACAACGATCGAAGTGCTTGTTTTCGCCTAAAAGTCACTTTCTGCAAGAAACTCTAGGTCGATCCATCCTCTTGCCTCCTTCGACATCATCTAAAAGTGACGGTCACGAGCAACCATCTAGGGTGGAAATGGGTTCTTTCCAACCCCTGTCCAGCACCATGACCAGACCAATGGAGGTATTTGATTGGACTCCTGCTAAAGTCCCAATGAGAAAAAAATGCAAAGCAGAGGACTCATGTTGAATTGATCTCCCCATCAACGCATCTCTCAGCACACCTCTGCAATGCAAAGCAGCTGCGCCCTGTCGATCTAGGAGGAAAGCCCTATCGGGCTCCAGCAACATCGAGGCAGCGGTACCCTTCCTCCAAGCGATACTTCTCCCTTGCGCACCTACTTGCATGCCTTTTTCTTCGAAGAGGAGCAGAAGACGATCTTCACGGTAGAAAAAAAGGGGACAGTGTGGGCCCCGACCACATCTTACTATTGGCCGAGAACAAGGTTCAGGAAAACAGTATGCGTATGCGTTTGGACAGGTCACCGAACACTGAATAAGCGGTATGCGAGGGCATATGCGGGGTATATGAGGTTCCACATGGTTTTCTAATTTTTAATTTAAAAATAAATAAATATTTATGAATAACATTACCACTGAATTTATGTATCTAAGTGGAGTTAAAGAAGATCTAAGAAAATCTATTCATATTAAATGGGTGTATATGCTTTTAATTGCCTCATATTTAATCACAAAAAATATTTACTATAAAAACTTCACATATTAGATGATCCGTAATAACAAAATTTCAATACACATACATGCACTACCTGAGCAAAACCTCAATGAGCTTATATAAAAATATTCGACAATACATTGCATATACTCGTGAAAACAATACATTAGAAAAACATAAAGCATTGCATATATATATATAATGGTATAATGCATTGCAATTGTATACAAATGCATGCCATATTCTTACAATAGAATGAAGAAAGAGGCAGAGCTATGAAATTATGGACCTGGACGAGAAGATTGAAATGTTGGAGCTGCTGGAGCAATATGCGGGGCATATGCGAAATATGCGGGCCCATATGCTTCTTAAAAGTTATATACAATTAAAGATAATTTTGATGCATTTTGAGTTCATATGGAGAAGATATGGTTCTGGGAAATGTGGATTGGAATTTATTCAGAGTGTAGAATGTACAATGCATATTTTTTAATATAAAGTAAATTTTGTATTTTTCTATGTATTTTTATCTACAACTTTCATGTACAAAGTTTCTTTATTTGAGGTATAAATAATATAGAATAAAATATGTCCCAAAAGTGAGTCATTGAAGGGTAAAAATTAGGTTTTTATTGTGTTAGAGTAATCGGTACTCTGATGTGTTATTCCATAGAGCCCTCGGGTCTCTTATATTGGGAGAAAACCCTTGGGTAAATTACAGAGTCTTACAATATATAAATAGAAATTACGAAACAATAAAACGTAACATAAATAAGTTTCTACACTCCCCCTCAAGATGGAGCATAGATATCTATCATGCTCAGCTTGGAAGAACATCTCTGGAAAGGTCCTCTGAGCAGTGGCTTGGTGAATATGTCAGCAGTCTGATCCTCTGAACTGACATGAGAGGTGGAAATGAAGCCCTTCTGAATCATGTCTCTAGTAAAATGACAATCCACTTCGATGTGCTTTGTTCTCTCATGAAAAGTCGGATTATTGGCAATAAACAATGCTGCCTGATTGTCACATTGGAGATTCATAGGCAAGGGGACATCTACAGTCAAATCTTCTAAGACTGCTCTAACCCACATCATTTCTGCAGTTGCTTGTGCCATGGCTCTGTACTCGGATTCCGCACTGAACCTTGCCACAACAGTCTGTTTCTTGCTTTTCCAAGAAACTAAAGAGCTTCCTATGAAGATAGCAAATCCAGAAGTGGATTTACGATCCCTTGGACATCCTGCATAATCTGCATCTGCACAAGCTGAAATAGACAGATCCGTATCTTTTCTAAATAGCAATCCTGTGCCTGGGGAAGACTTCAGATATCTCAATATCATATACAAGGCATCCATATGAACTTGCCTTGGCTGCTCCACAAATTGACTCACCCGGTTTACTGCAAAGGCAATATCCGGTCGAGTTATAGTAATATATAAGAGCTTACCCACCATCTCTCTGTACCTTCTTTTGTCCACCTCCTCGGTATCATCGTCGTACAGCTTCATGCTTGGGTCCATAGGTGAACTTGAAGGTCTGCATCCAGTCATTCCTGTTTCAGCTAGCAAGTCTGTGACATATTTTCTTTGAGTCATCACCATTCCTTGTGCATTTCTTGCAAACTCTATCCCCAGAAAATATCGTATTGTGCCCAGATCCTTCGTAATGAACTGGATTCCCAACAGGACTTGGTTATCTCAATCCCCTGAGCATCATCTCCTGTGACCAAGATGTCATCAACATATGTCATAACAACAACTGTACCTCTAGGGGTCTTCTGGATGAACAATGAATGGTCCGCATTTGATCTTCTGAACCCCTGTTGTTCAATTAGCTGAGAAAGCTTCTAGAACCATGCTCAGGGACTTTGTTTGAGGCCATAGATAGCCTTATGAAGTCTGCACACCATCTGAGTCTCCCCCTCAGCAGCAAATCCTGGTGGCTGCTGCATGTAGACTTCCTCCTGCAGATCTCCATACAAGAAAGCATTCTTGACGTCAAGCTGAAAAATGGTCCAGTTACGTACCACAGCAACAGATAGGAGGATGCGGAGAGTGGAGTGTCTAGCCACTGGTGAAAAAGTATCCAAATAATCTACCCCATATGTCTTGGGTAAATCCCCGTGCTACAAGTCTTGTCTTGTATCTATCAAGACGTCCATCCGCATGATATTTCACCGTAAAGATCCACTTGCAACTCACCACAGAGGCACCTGGAGGAATGGGGACAAGAGACCAAGTCCCACGAGACTGCAGAGCACGCATCTCCTCTTCCATGGCTAGACGCCAGCAATCAATCTTCATGGCATCTTGATATGTCCGTGGGATCTCAACAGACGAGACAACAGCTACAAACTTCTTGAAGTCCCCATTGAGACGATGAAATGAGACTTGAGAGCAAGAGGATATGAAGCACATTGTCTTCGCTGCTTCCTGTGAGCAATGGACCGATCCAGATCATCCATCATTATGTCGACCGGTTGATCCTCGTCCTGTAGTAAAAGCTCCTGCACTGGTGCACTGTCTAACCCATCATTGTGATAACATCAGAACATACCTGAGGCGTGTTGGATGGTTGACATGTAGCTTGAGCTGGTCCTGTACGCCTTGTATAGAACTTAGGAAAAGGTTCAATTGGAGGTGGTGGTGGTGGTGGAGTAGAGGATTGACCCAGGCTTGGAGGTGGAGGCACATAGACACTAGAATCTATGGATGTGGAGGAGACCAATCTGTCACCTGTAGGAGAGAAGTACATGACAGGTTCGAAAAATGTAACATCAGCACTCACATAGTACTTGTCATGAACAGGGTCATAGCAACGATATCCTTTCTGTGTCTTGGAGTAGCCCACAAAAACACACATTGATAGCCCTAGGAGATAGCTTATCAAGTCCTGGAGACAAGCGGTGGACAAATGCAACAGTGCCAAAGACCCGAGGTGTAAGAGTAAACAAATCTTTGTCTGGAAAGAGAACAGATATAGGAGACTTTTCCCCGAGAACTGTTGTAGGCATGCGGTTGACCAGATAGCATGCTGTAAGTATAGCATCCCCCCAAAAAGATAATGGGGCACAACTCTGAATAAGTAATGTGTGCGCAATATCAAGGAAATGGTGATGTTTCCGTTCTGCAACCCCATTTTGTTGAGATGTGTATGCACATGTGGTTTGGTGGATAATGCCTTTAGAAGACAGAAAACTAGTAAGGGAACGAGTGCAGAACTCCAATGCATTGTCAAGTACGCACATACTTAACAGTAGATGAAAAAAACATTTGAACTTCATTGATAAGATTTTGAATAACACTTCCTGCTTCGGATTTATTTTTAAGAAGAAAGGTCCAGGACACTCTAGAAAAATCATCGACCACAACTAAATAGAACTTGTGCCCCTGATGATCTGGGACACGACTAGGACCCCATATATCTATGTGAAATAACTCAAATGGGGAGTGACTGCTCCGACTCTGACGACTGGGGAAGCTGGACCGATGATGCTTCCCTAACTGACAAGCTTCACAACGAAAGGATGAACCTCGAAGAAATCTGAGGCAGGAGGTGACGCATTTTCTGTAGTGGCAGGTGACCGAACCGAAGATGCCAGGTATATGGAGACACGGAGCCGTGGGACTGTAGTGAGACGCCAGCATACGAGTTCCGTACAAGACGATAGAGGCCATTGTGCTCAGAACCACAGCCAATCACCCTGCCCGTTAGTATGTCCTGGAAAATAACAGACGATGGGTCAAAATAGCACGACAGTGCAAATCTCGTGTAATCTGACTAATGGATAAGAGATTCATAGAGAATTCTGGTGCATGTAAAACATTCTGTAAGTGCATAGAGGGCAGCAAATCCCGTCTCCCCCTGACCGATGATAGGGGAATGAGTGCCATCAGCAATGAGTACAGAGCGACCAGGCTGGACAGCTCTATAGGACTGCAGAATATCTTTCTCACGACAGAGATGATGGGTGGCTCCAGAATCAACATCCATCCTGTGAGATCATGGTTATGATATGAGACGGAAGGACTACCTGAGGCACTGGCTGAGGCAGATGTACTAGCTGATGCCGACGCCGCAACATCATACGCATCAGCACCCTCTGATGATGACTGTGGCATGATATCACGAAGCCGTGCCACTAGCTCCTCGAACCTGTGATCGGGAGTAGATGCAGGTGGACCCTGAATATGATCAGCGACACGTGCAGAAGGAGGGAAGCCATGCTTGGAATAGCATGTATCCTCCGAATGACCAGTACGACGACAGAATGAGCACGTAGAGCGTATGCGACCTCCACGGCCACGTCCACCACTTCCTCTGCCACGAAATGAGGAGGAACTACCTCGTCCTCTGGAGACAGCCATTGCCGAGGGAGGTGTAGTCGTTGCGTTCGATGGAACTGGGACACAACTGAGCCGTCTGTAGACTTCTTCCATCGGTGAATGGTGGCATCAGCAAGGATCTGAGAGCGTGCTGCCTCATATTCAGGATCGAGGGCAGCAAGTAAGACGCCAACCATAGTAGCGTTGCGGAACGTCTTCTGCTGTTCCGGCGTGGCTGTGAGTGGAATTGTGCTATAAAGTTTCTTGAACATTCCACGAAGAGACGTGTACAGAGAATGAAGAGGCCTCCCATTTTGCTTCGTGGTAAAGATATCATGCTGCAACTGCAGCATCTTGGTCTCGTTCCGTACCTGAGAGTACGTCGTGGCCAGAATATCCCACATCGCCTTGGCGGTGAGTTGATGGAGGACATCATTTGTTATCTCCGTTGTGAGCGTACCTGGCAGCCAGACTTTGGAGTACGCGTCATCAGCCTCCCATGAGGCATATATTCCCGTCTTCTCCGGCGATTCATCTTCGGTAAGAATATGCTTCTTACCACACGACTTCATGAGACTGAGGAACTGCATAGCCCACAGTTCGTAGTTCGTCCCGTCCATTGTGACGATAGGTGCCGAACCTTTGAAGGCACCGATGGCGGGCATATCGACCTTTGATCTGACATACTGCCGGAGAAGAACAACTAGGAATGATAGACCAAGAGACTAGTGTCTACCACGACATGTGAGGATTCAAGTGCACATGTAGAGTTATGCACTTGAATCCATCATCTATCCGAAACCGACCGAAGGTGAGCCGCCGCGGGGACGAGTAGAGGCTATGGAAGCCTTGGCGGAAGAGAGAGGCGGTAACTAGGGTTACCCGACGGTGAGGCTAGGCACCGTTGGCGGCTGGGAGGTGCCCGCTGGCGGCTGGGAGGGTGCCCGGTGGAGGGCTGGCAGCACCAGGGGGCAGCTGGGGAGGGGCCCTGCGGAGGCTGGCGGCGCCGGGGGCGGCTGGGAGGGGCCCGGCGGAGGGCTGGGCAGATGGCGGAGGCCTGGCGGAGGGCTGGGAGCCCTGCGGCGGAGGGACTGGCGGCGTGGAGGGCTGGTTGCCTGGCTGGAGGAGCGGCGGCGGCGGCTTGGAAGGGGGGGGAAAGGGTGGAGGAAAACCCTAGGGTTAGGGTTTTGGCTCTGATACCATGTTAGAATAATCGGTACTCTGATGTGTTATTCCATAGAGCCCTCGGGTCTCTTAATAGGGAGAAAACCCTTAGGTAAATTACAGAGTCTTACAATGTATAAATAGAAATTACGAAACAATAAAACGTAACATAAATAAGTTTCTACATGATTGTTGGCCCTATCTCCCCTACTTTATTCCTTGTCGACCCAGTCATCATGATGCATAGGTCTCGGGGTTTAGGGTCATAAAATACCTTTGGTATTTTATTTCTTTTTCTTTTCTTTTCTTTATTCTTTTATTTTGTCTTTAAACATAGTATTTTATACAATAATTGTACAATAAATAATGAATATTAATTTATGCAAATAATGAAATATACATGCATTTAGCTATGGTATAATGGCAAAAATGGAAGAATAAAGATGATGAAATGGAGATTCATTAGGCATACACAGTAATAACCAAAATGGGAAAGATAATGATATAAATGCTCTAAAAAGCAAATGCTGAAATTGTAAATAGCTAGATAAAACAATTACTCTAGATATGTATATGTGTGCATGTATATGTATGTGTGTGAAAGTGGTAGGGATTTCTTATAAGGATAGGATTCATTAGTGATCTAATAAACACATGATGTCAACCATTCATTTTGATTATGTTATCTTGGTTTCGTTTGTTGCACGAAAACAAATCCACGATTTTACAAAATTGGTATTTCCATATGTTGCCATTTCCCATGTTGGCAAATAAGTAATCTAAAGCATGTTGTTTTTAGATCTTGAATCTTGACTGGCAAACTGATTAGCTTTTTATTGTTTTAGATGTCTTGAAATTGAAAATAGCAAGGATGCTCGTTAAATTTCACTCTACAATCGAGATCAGTGCAAAATCTATAGACATACAAGCTCAAAGGAAAATCTGGTAGCAAAAAAGCTTCGAATAGTATAAAATTGGATGAATACTCCTTTCCGTTACCCATAGTTGTAAAAGTTGGTCGACTAGACCGACTAGTCGAGTCATAGGATGGTTGACCGATTATTGACCAATTGGTTAATAGTCGGTGAACCGACTACTCGTCCCGATTTGTTGGCATACTAGGTCGACTAGTTGATCGATTTTGCATGAAGATACAATATTTTAGAATTCTTCCTTTTTAAAAAAAAATGCAAACTTAGTCTAAGATGCTTAATGTTTATCTAAGTTCAATTATATCTTTTATATTATTTTGATAGCATATAAAATTTATAGGTCTTTGTAAATATACAAGAATATACACATAGAATATTATTTATATATTTATTTTTTTAAAAAAAAATCAAAATCGAGTAAAGCTCGATTAAATCTGATATTGCCTGACTGTTGATTAATCGTTAATTAGTAACTCGATCGATCGAGTACCAACTACTGACTTCTACAACCTTGCCTCAGACATTATGAGCCATAGTATCTGAAGTCATAACAATACTCATAAAAAAGGTATGCTCAGATGCATAAATATTACGTAGAAGATTCATCAACCAAGAGTAATTTACCGAAGATAAATTAACAATCTGGTGTGGTTCATAAGAAGTATGTATTGGTTGCTCACTCGGAGATGAGCCATCAGATCTGGTGGAAGCAAAGTTGGCCACAAGATTTATTCTATTGAATTCTCCCAGCATCTCTCAAGGATGATTGGTACATGTCAATTAATGCAAGGAGCGACCTCCTCATCTACTTAAGTGTAGCCTCTACTATGGAAACTAAAGGAACACCTCATCCTTCAGAAGCTACATATGTAGTAGTCTTAGAAATCTTTATGGATGCGATTGAAAAGACCCCGGGTATGTCAAGAAAGAAGGGACCTCTTCAGAGGTGAGAAACTGGTCCATTATGTTTAACTGTGAGGTCTCAATCTCACTAGAAACTTGTTTTACCTCAAACGCTTTGGATGCTACATATAACAAGAAAGTTGAAACCCGTAGACACTTCATACAAACATGTGATCCACGTGCACAACTATATAAGAGAAGACTCGCCCTGAGAGATGAGCCAGATCATGATATAGAGGTTTGTAAGGCACGATTGGTCATCTCTTGGGAGCGAGTCAGGGATGCCTTCCCCTACATATCATTGGTTGTTTCCTTGTACAAGATATTAGTTGTAATTGAGAGTTGTACATTGTTGGTTAACCAATTCATATCACGATAATTATCTTGCAACCCAGCATCAATCTTGTGGTGAAGAAATTGATAATAAATAGAATGATCTATTCAAGGGTATCGGGTTTTTTATATAGCGTAAAACCCTAGAGACCAAAAAGTTATAATTACATGATAGACCCCGTAGGGTATATGACTATATAAAATTAGTAGAAAATAAGATAGATTCAATACTCCCTCTCAAGTTGGAGTTTATTGATCATGCCCAACTTGGAAATCAACCACGATATATGCTTCCTTGGCAGGGCCGTCATGGCCGTCATGAATATACATGTAAGCTGAAGGTCCGTGGAGATATGTAGAGTAGTGATTTTCCCTCCATGCACCAAGGTTCGAAATCTTGATTTCGTTTTGGTCCCCTCCAAAACCGAAATTTCGGTGAAATTTTGGGATATTTCGACCGTTTCAGTGGAAATGTCGAAAATAGATCAAAAAAGTCATTTTTTGACCATTTTTCGCAAATTAAGATCTTCCAAGTTATTACAACGATAAATAGCTTACAATACACACTTATATCATACATATTGTTAATGTATGCCACTAATATTGCACATATCGGTCATATCAGCCAAATCGATATTAATGTTGATTCTTGGCTGATACTTACTGAAATTGATATCATCCAATTCAAGATCTTAAAACAACAATAGCTTACAAATGCATACTTATATCACACCCATCTCCATCCGTACGCCTTATATCACACCATATCGATAATATCCAACATATTGTTGAGTTGATTAATAGATACTGGAAATGGAAATCGAAATAACTAAGTTAACAACACTAAGAAGACATTTTTTGTTCAGAAAAATAGACGAGCATTTTGATTCTAAAATGTAGATAATGATTAATTAAACAATGTTTGTTATCGAAATAACTGTCAGGACAAAGTTCTATTGAATTACAAAATTAATTACATACTTACTGTTGAGATAAAAATGAGACGTATATCATAGAAGAGATCCCAGAGCTCTCTTATATATGAGAAGAGCCATGGGGTTAATTACATAAGTGATACCCATAGAAAACAGAAAATGTAAACATAGTACGGAGATATACAATGATCTCAACACTCCCCCTCAAGCTGGAGCATAAATATCAATCATGCTCAGCTTGGAACAAAATCTCTTAAACGAACCTCTGGGCAGAGCCTTTGTGAAGATATATGCCGTCTGATCTCCTATGGAAACATGAGAGGTGGATATAAGACCTTTCTGGATCATGTCTCTAGTGTAATGACAATCCACCTCGATATGCTTTGTCCGCTCATGAAAAGCAGGGTTATTGGAAATAAATAAAGCTGCTTGATTATCATATAAGAGCTTCATAGGAAGAGAAACCTCAATAGTAAGATCGATCAATACAGATCTAACCACATCATTTTTGCACATCCTTGTGCCCATAGCCTTATATTCAGATTCAACACTAGATCTGGCCACCACTGTCTGCTTCTTGCTTTTCCACGAAACAAGTGAGTTGCCTATAAAAATAGCAGAAGTAGACTTTCTGTACTGGGACAACCAGCATAATCTGCGTCTGCACATCCTGTCACCTCAAGTGACGTATCCCTACTGAATAAAAGGCTTGAACCAAGTGAAGTCTTTAAATACCTTAAGATCATATGGACAACATCCATATGCACCTTCCTAGGTTGCTCCATGAACTGACTCATTTGCTAACTGCAAAAGCCAATATCCGGCCTGATAATGGTGGCATATAGGAGCTTCCCAACAAGCTCTGTGTATCTCCTCCTGTCAATCTCTTCAGTGTCCTCATCATACAATCTCATGCTTGCATCATAGGAATAGTAGCGGGTTTTGCACCATGTCTACATGTCTCAGTGAGAAGGTCCATAACAAATTTCCTCTGAGTCATTACAAGTCCACGCTGGTTCTTGGCGAACTCTAATCCAAGAAAGTAGCGAAGATTTCCAAGGACTTTAGTCACAAACTGCTGACCAAGGAACTCCTTGATAATAAGGATACCCTGCTCATCATCTCCTATAGTGACAATGTCATCCACATACACAAGAATAGCAACAGTACCTCTATGTGTTCCTCTGTACAAACAGTGAGTGGTCCGCACTAGACCACACAAACCCCTTCTGCTCTATCAATTCCGATAGCTTTTGATACCGAGCTCTCGAACTCTGCTTCATGCCATAAATGGCCTTGTGAAGTCGGCACACCTTCTGAGACTCCCCCTCAGTAGCAATCCTGGTGGTTGTTGCATATATGCTTCCTCTTGGAGATCCCCATAGAGAAAGGCATTTCTTCACATCAAGTTGGTAGAGAGGCCAGTCCCGTGAAACGACCACATATTGAAGAATGCGTGGTGTCGAATGTCATACTACTGGAGAGAAGGTGTACAGATAATCCACCCCATAGGTTTGGGTGAACCCCCGAGCCACAAGTCTTGCTTTGAATCGGTCGATACTGCCATCGGTTTGCTTGACCGTGAATATCCATTTGCAGCTCACAACAGAGGCACCTGGTGGAGCAGACACAATGCTCCATGTGTTACGTGATTGCAAAGCCACCATCTCTTCTTCTATAGCAAGGCGCCACCAACTGTCCTGGAGCGCCTCCTGATATGTCCATGGGATAGTAACAGCAGATAGTCCCACGATAAACTTCTTGTAGTCCTCTAACAGATGATCCAAGGAAACATGTGCAGCCATTGGGTATGTGGCACATCGACGACGAGGTTTCCTTAGGGCAATCGGTATCTCCAGGTCGTCAGCCTCACTGTCCTCTGGAATCAATTCTTCATGTACAGTATTCAAATCTCCAGTGCCATCAGTAGAAATAATATGTTCATGACATACTTGAGGCATCGTGGATGATGTTGACGGCGCATGAGCAGAGGGGCGAGTAGAAGACCTGTGAGTATAAACATGGGGTAAGAATGTAGAGTTTGTGGTAGGAGGTGGAGGTGGCGGCGGCGGCGGCGGTGGTGGTCGTGCATGAGATGTAGAAGATGGATGTGGGGGTACCACAACATCCTCTCTAGAGCCAGTATTAGACAACCTGTCACCTGTGGGAGAGAAATACATAATAGACTCAAAAAATGTGAACATCAACGCTCACGTAGTTTTTCTCCCAACAGGATCAAAACATCTATACCCTTTATGGTTTCGAGAATAACCAACAAAGATACATTTGACAGCTCTAGGTGAGAGCTTGTCACGGTCAGGAGTAAAATCATGGACAAAAGCCCACGAACCAAAGACATGTGGTGTAAGCGTGAATAGCTCCTAGTCGGGGAAACACAATCGAGAAGGGACTCTTCTCACCAAGAATAGTGGAGGGCATGCGATTTACCAAGTAACATGTGGTTAGAACTGCTTCTCCCCAGAAAGAATGAGGTGTATGACTGTGAATCAATAATGTCCTCGTGATGTCTAAGAGGGCCGATGTTTGCGTTCAGCAACCACATTTTGCTGTGATATATAAGTGCAAGAAGTTCGATGAACTATACCCAAAGACTTGAGAAAGTCTGCCAATTGTATAGTAGAAAATTCCAAGCATTATCAGTACGAATGTACTTGACTTTAGCAGAAAATATGTTAATCTCAATAACAAAAGTCTTAATTATGGCACATGCTTCAGACTTATGTTTTAGTAAGAAAATCCAAGAAAGTCTAGAATAATCATCCACAACAACAATATAAAACCTATACCCCTGATGATCAGGAACACGACTCGGACCCCAAATGTCAAAATGAATCAACTCGAAAGGCCGACTACTATTACGACTCTGACGACTCCGAAAGAAGGAGCGATGATGTTTTCCAAGTTGACATGCTTCACAGTCCAAAGCAGTACGAGTAGATATTTGTGGGAGAACACGTATCATCTTTTGAAGAGGAAGGTGGCCAAACCGAAGATGCCATGTGAAAGGCGAAACTGATCCAGATGGAATAGAGGCCACCATAACACATGATGGAACGACAAGCTTATACAATCCTCTCTGCTCACGGCCATGAATAATCATCTTGCTAGTTAGTATGTCCTGAAACATAAGAGAAGAGGGGTCAAAAATGGCACAACAGTGTAGGTCTTTTGTAATCTGACTAATAGACAAAAGATTCATTTGAAAGTCTGGAGCATGTAAAACATTCTGAAGATGTATAGAAGGAGCTAAAGCAATCTCCCCTTGGCCAACAATGGGTAGCTGAACTCCATTGGTTATGATCACGGATTGTCCAGGAGGGATAGCCCTGTATGAGGTAAACTGTGTCTGATCTCCACACATGTGATGAGATGCTCCAGAATCTATAATCCAATCGGTCATATCTGAACTGCTACTATTGGTAAGCACATATGAAATACCCTGAGGAACTGGCAGTGCTCTAGTAGTGGCTTTTGTATCTGATGGTCCTACAGTCTGAGTCACAGGGGTGGTCACCATCTCTTTAAATCTCGAGACAAGATCATCAAACGTGCATCAGTAGTGGGTGCAGATGAAGAGTCAGTCTTCTCAGCAACCCGTGCAGACGTCGGAAAGCCATGCTTGTGAAAGCATGTCTCCTCTGAGTGACCAGGGCGACGACAATAAGAACAAGGACCACGTTGACTGCCTCTACCTCAACCACGAGGTCCACGGCCACGGAACTGGGACGCACTGCCTCATCCACGAGAAGCAGCCATAGCCGAGGATGTCGGTTGTGGCATAGATGTAGGTGTGGTAGTAATCCTGCTCAGCCGCTTGTAGACCTCCTCCATTGGTGGTATTGTTCGCCAGTCAGAAGTTGAGTACGAGCTGCATCATACTCTGAGTCAAGAGATGACAAGAAAAGTCCAGTCATAGTGGCATTCCGATACGCCTGATGTTGTTCCACGTTGGTCGTAGTAGGCATGAAATTGTGGAGTCATTCAAACATGCCTCGCAGATGTGAAGAATGTGTATGGAGAGGTCGACCATTTTGCTTGATCGAGAAAATGTCAAACTGAAGTTGGAGGATTTTGCTTTCATTCTTCGTCTGGTTGTAGGTCGCAACCAATATATCCCACATGGTCTTTGCAGTTGGCTGATTGACAATATCATTAGCAATCTCTGTGCTAAGTGTCCTAGAGAGCCAGATACGTGCATAGGCACCATCTTGCTTCCATGATGCATTTGGCCCAGTCTTGTCCGCATGCTCTGAGTCTATCAGAATATGCTCCTTGTTGTAGCATTGCATGAGGGTACGAAACTGCATGGACCATAACTCGTAGTTGGTCCTGTCCATCTTTACGATAGGTGCCGGCCCTGCCGGGCCCTTGGAAGGCACCAGAAGAGAATACGTCACCCTTTTTGTTTGACATTCTTCAATAGGGCAAAATGCGGAACAAGGGGGAAAAATCACTAATAGATTTGTCTACAGTGCCATAAGAGGGATGAGTTGTATCTATAGACTTATACACTCATCTCAAAATCGTCATGCAAGGTCTAGGGTCGCAGATCACGAGGCCAATCAGACTTTTCCAACTTTGTCAAATCAGTCCAGATCTCGATTCAGGACCAAAACGCCTAGTAGTAGCCCACAATGATAGCCGGAAAGGATTTACCACGCAACCAGGGGTAGAGCGAGACCACCGGAGGCAGGGCAGCGGTAGAAAGTGGCTTTATTGAGGTAATCAGGCACACACGAGGGCCTGGATCCCTCCTGCGGTATGTTGGAGTGTCGCTGGAGGTTTCTCGGTGCCTCTGGAGAAGGCGACAACCCCAGAGAGGGGCACGGCAACCGATGCTTGGGGGGGGGGGGGGGTACGACGGTTGTATGGAGGGGCCGCCTGTTGGTACGGGGCAGGGGAAGCCACTGGCATCGTCGAGGGAAGGGGGGGGCTGGTGGGTGTAGGGTTAGGGTATGAGAACCCCGGTCTAGGACTGTTGCTCTGATACCATCTTGAGATAAAAATGAGACATATATCATAGAAGAGATCCCAGGGCTCTCTTATATAGGAGTAGAGCCATGGGTTAATTACAAAAGTGATACCCAAAGAAAACAGAAAATGTAAACATAGTACGGGGATATACAATCACCTCAACACTTACAATAAATATGCATCTATTTAGGAAGATAAATGACAAACGAATGAAACGAATAAGCTATATCAAATATATAGAATCTATGGAGTCGTTTCATCTCCATTACTTTATCCCAAAGGGGAGAAATCTCCCCAAGTTCAATAACTATCGTATATACCCCCTGTCACACCATACCCTACCAGAACAAAATATATAAATCATTATGTGTTTTAGTATTGGGAATAGGTAAATAAGCAATAAAATCAAGCTCACATAGATAATATCGTTGATATACATAGATATCGGCTAAATTTCATTGATATTGGTCGAAATACAGGAAATTTTGTATTGAAACCCATGAATTTCAATCGAAATGGGTCGATATGTCGAAATATCATCGAAATTTCGGTCGAAATCCAGGAAATCGACATATATAGGAGTTTCGATACCCATGACCTCTCGAAATTGAAATTTCAATCCATGCCTTGTACTGCATCTCAAATAAAATGGCAATAAACCTTAATGTGCTTAGCCTGCTCATGAAAGACATGATAGGTGGCAATGTACGTATCAGACTTGTTACTGTACAATGAAACATCGGTAGTAGCAGGAAGTCCAAGCTCATGTAGGAAGGAGACTAATCAAGTAATCTCACAAGTGGCTTGGCTCGCCATGTTGTATCCAACCTATGCATTCGATCTAGATACAAAAGTTCGCTTCTTGTTCTTCCTAGTAACAAGATTCCCTCCAAAAAAACATGCCGTAATATGTGTTAGATCGTTTGTCCTTTAGGAGAACTACCATAATATGCATCTGTATATGTGGTGATTCCAGTATGACAATTGGCACCATAGACGAAGCCTCTCCTTGGAGATTCCTTCAGATATCGAAGGATTAGAAGAACATCCTGCCAATGACTGTAGGGAGGTCTCTCCCTATGTTGGTTGACTTTCACAGCATACGATATATCCGACTTAGTGACAATGAGGTAAAGCAGTGTATCCTCAACCTCAGTATTAGTGGTGTAGCATGTTTCCACATTGTTATGGTATTTACACTTATCGGTGTAATTTATATGTATATGAGTGTATAATACATTGAATTCTTAATACTCTATTATAAATATAATTACTTATTATTATAAGTGGTGTGTGCCTTAAAACCGTCTCAACACCTTGACAACACCTCTAGGCATGTTAGGCACATGCCTTGAGTGAGCTGCATGAGACTATACCTTGGAGCCAGTTTTGCTCAAAAGCGGATTGGGGCATACAACTCAGTGCCTCGATGCACATTTTTAAAAACCATGATTATGACTTACAATGATAATCAGTATGTAGAAGATCTAGTAATCTAATTTTTAAAATAGCCACAGTCTCTTCAACGGTTTGGGCCTATAACTAAATCGTTTCTTGAGTTTAATCTTAGAGCTTTGAGTTAGTACACATCTTAAAACCTGTTAAAAATTAAATCTCTTACTCTCTATCGGGGAATGGAAGTGGTTGGATGGGGATGTTAACAGGTGTAAGGTTTTGCTCGCAAAGCATTAGTGTGGTCTTAGAGGTCATAAGAGCGACTTTAGTAATCTGGACAATGATTAGGGCTATTTGGTAATCTCCAAAATGATTATTTCCTCGAAAAAGTTTTGACACTGATTATTGATAAAACTGCTCTCTTGTAACGTTAACATTAAAGCGATGGGTGTCTTTAATTGAGGGTTAGCTAGTCATAGGAGTCAATGGAATGCAGATGATTATAGCCCGTCTGACAATTGTGCAACTTTCCGGATTGCTATGTAAAAACCCTAGAAAAATATGGTGTCCCGCTTTTTTCACGATACGTTTTCCTCATTCATTAATTATTCTGCTGTTGTTTGTTAACTTAAAGTATCTCGTATGAAACAGGCGTTCAGCCAACTATGGGAGAAAGAGCCTCCAAACTTGGAATTTGGATTGCAGTTACTGCAAACTGTCAAAGAACTTGGCATTTGTTCATCAAGGGCCAGTCTTGATTTCCTCCTAAGTTCTTGCATTAAAGCAAGGGATCTACAGTCAGCTCAAATTATATGGTCTGAGTACAGTAAATCAGGACTTCATATAACGTTTTAACTTTTCTGAGGTATGACTTCTTTTTTACATCTTGGAGGTGGTGTTCATGACTACAGCATGGTCTGCATTTTTTATTTGGGTATCATTTTTGTTGGAGTATATGTGTCACTCTTGTGTAGATGAGTAATTAGATCCCTCAAGGGTCCAGTTATCACATCTAGTGGTTCAGGCCAAGATGTATTATCCGTGGGACTTGGAGGGTTAGTGGGGGCTATATAAGAAGCTCCAGACCCATTGTATCAGATGAGAAAGTTGAATGTAACATAATCCCTTTGAGATGGTTTCCCGTGGTTTCATTCCGCTCATTAGGGAGTAGGTTACGTCCGGTCTTCCTTAATGTTTATTTTGTATCTCTGATATTACGCTTCTGTATTCTTTGTTTTCTAACATGGTATTAGAGCGACTTCGATTCACGAGGATGTATTTTATATTTTGTTTGAGATTCGATTATGTTTTTATGCTCTTGAAGATTATTATATTTGGAATTGTTCAAGTCCAAGTTCTAGGATTTCTATCGAATCCCTAATTTTTTCCCAGCAAATAGATTTGCATTTGAAGATTGTTGTGTATTCGTGATCTGTTTACGATCTGTTTAAGCTCTGGAAGATCCTTATCAACAATCTCTGATTTTTGATGAACCCAGATTCTGTAACATCATAGCCAACACCATCTGATTGATTTGCATCACCAGTTTGTTCTAGGGTTCTCGATGGGTGGCCATTCCTCCCTCTTTAGGCAATCAACGCGCCTCTGCGGGATGCCCATCTAACGAAGAGGAGTTCTTAATCGGAGGAGCCATGCGGAAGCAGGTAATTAGAGCACCTCTGTCAGCCGCTTCTTGCGGCGATCCATCTCCAGCGAGTCTTTCCCATCATTGCTCCTCATCCTCCAGGCGGAGCCCCCCCCCCCTCCAGCACATCATCTCCATCAGATCTAAGCGGCGCATCATCCAAGGTGCGGTGTAGAAGCGGTTAAGACCTTAATCCACTTAACTTCAAAGAAACCTTATAGGATTTGAAGTTAAGACCTTTCATGTGCATAGTGACTTAATTCTTTGAGTCCACTGGGCTATATTCACATGTCATCTTGATAAGCCTAAGTAGAACACTTAATAAAGCACGCACGACTCTCATAGACAATGGCTTGACTTGGACACGCAAAAAAAGGATAAAATGACCCATTTTTTGTAATCCCAATTGGGATAAGTTGTATTTTGGGCCCAAGCTTGGTCGTGTGTCATGAAAAAATGTATTTTGAGAAAAGACAAGCGTATAAGAAATGGGGAAAAAGTCCTACGCAAAAGAAAAAAAGGATTTAAAAACTTGGAGAAGAAAGATGGGAAAAATGATTAACGATTTTAAAAAGAGAATAGCCAAAAAAAGCGGAGAAATAGCTAAAGAAAAAATGATTTGTGCAAAAAAGAAGAAAATTTTTTATTGAAGTTTTTTTGTTTCTCTCCATTTTCTTGTCTTTCACCCAACTTTATCGATTCCATTGTTTTCCGACAAGTATGGGAGAAAGGGGGAATATTGTGTAGAGTTCTACAGGCCAGATTTTCATATTTTCCAGATTCTAGGCTAGCCAAATATTAGATTCTACAGAGATTTTTAGTTTCAAACTCGACATTCAGATTGTTTCCAAGTCTTTAGTTTGATGTGTACATGTTTGCCTATTGGCGAAAAGTAATTAAATTCAAGCGGTGAGGTAGCCTCCAAAAAGGCTCTTCAATCTCGCCCTCTAATTGGAAGGGCGGTCCAATAGAGGAAAAGGTCTACTCCAAAACTACGCCCCGGGGACGGGTGAGAGAGACTCTCCGGAAAAGTCACTCTAGAAAATGGCCCAACTAGTACGGGCAAACGAGCTCGTATGGAAAAAGTAAAACCGAGGATCTCCCACATGAGTATCATAAAACAGAGGGTCAACGGAACTAGTCAAAAGTTGGGATCCCAACGAGGCGTAAAAACACTGCGAGCTCTGTCTTTTCCATTGTTTGATATGAAGGAAAGCTGAAAACTTACAGAACAATCCACGTATAAATATATGTAATCCTGCATATTCTCACGACAACATCTAGTTGTACTGGTGTCGGAAAGATTTTTTTTATATATACAGAAAAGTCAAAATTTTTGCAAAAAGTTGATACCACTTTTGCAAAGACCAAAGTGGTTATATGTAATGAACATGCAATAGATTTTGATAATGTTACTACACAACACGTTGCCTTCAAAATGTTTTTTCTTTTTTTTAAATGTGTGAACCAGGAGCCGAGAAAAGGACTGTAATCTACTTTGGAATAAAAAAATTATTTAATTTTTTTAAGCAGAGAAGAGATCAAAGAAAAAACAGTGTCCTAATTTTTTAAGGTTTATTTCATGGAACAAACTCCCTTCATTCTCAACACAAGGAAAACAATTGAAGAAACCCATGCATGGCAGCAAAGAGGGAAGTTTTAGGATTGTACCTTATTAGATTTCCTCTAATTTGGAGATGATTTCACATGCAAGAAAGATTTCAAAGGTAGCTTCAGCTGAAGAAAAGATTGTTGGCCAGTAGTCTGAAATGGAGAACTGTAGGAGGGCCTCTTGCAACCTTGGGTACTGCTATAGGGGGCAGTAGAGATCTTCTAGAGTTGTAGAGTTGCTGGAGAAGGTTTCCAGGCTCCAGCAACAAATTTCAATTGAAATGGAAGAAAAATAAGATGCTCGGTGGAATTAGAGGAGAAATTGGGGCTTTTGGTTGATATTTATAAGGGGAGAAGGTAGATTTGGTGTTGACGAGTGGGAAAAAAATATGCCAAGTGAGGGGAGCAGCAAGGACCGAGTGGAATGCAAAGAAAAAGCCAAATGACTTGTTCTGCTGGAGTCTGCTGTAGCATGTACAACAGAATTTTTTTTACCATTTTCTTTCACTTATGTAAGATGTTAACATTTGACCGTATTCGCACCTTGAGTCTCGGATTTTGAATGGTAATATCTCGTTTTGATCGTCTCTAAACGACGATTGATATGAGTATAATATTGATATACTTTTGATCGATTTTGGATGCCCGAAATTTTCGAGATATGGTTTTGATTTAGAGTTAAATTTTGTGATTTAAAAATATCAAACGACATCCGATTGACGAACGGTCAATTCTGTTGGTCTTATTTCGTTGAATCGGATATTTAGGTGGTCTCGATTTATTTTGTGGTTTCCTAATTTGCGTTGCAGCTTTTTCAGGCACGCATTACGATGCGACCGATTTTTGGTTGATTTTGCCCGAACGACTTTTCATTCACGATCTATTGATTGATTTAGGTTGTTTAGGATTGTGTTAATTGGATCCAAATCGGATGGGATTCGGGTTTGTGCGGTTCCGAATGTTACAGTTAAAGGAGCATGTGTAAAAGTACTTGAGTGGTTGTAGTTGTCAGGACTGTGTCAGCCGGATCTTGACGATCAACAATGGTGGCAAAGGTTGAGCTGGAGGGCATAAAGGCACCGATAAATATTTCCCATTATGGCAATGCTAAGGGAGAGCAGTTCATCAAAGGGGTTGTTGATGTTGGATGGTGGTTTGTATCTATTGGATAGATTGAGGTCAAGGCTTAGGGTGTTGTTATCAAGGTTAAAAAAAAATTGAGGTTGGGGAAGCAAAGGGTGTTTGGTGACTCTGACAAGCGCAGTACAGAGCACGCTTTGTCCGACGATGAGACCCAGTTCGACTCACACTCCAGCCCTTGTGTTCTTCCTCACTTGCATGATACGAGAAGCAATGTCCTCGACAGCAACTGACAGTTGTGTTTGCGTTGAGTTGATATTGTCTATATTGTCTTGTAATGTTGGTTTGAGATTTCTTTCTGTTTGTTCATGCCGAGCATTGCACGCTCCAACTCGAGGGGAAGTGTTGGAGTATATGTGTCACTTTTGTGTAGAAGAGTAATTGGATCCCTCCAGGGTCCAATTACCGCATCTTGTGGTTTAGTCCCACATCTACTATCTCTGGGACTTGGAGGGTCAGTGAGGGCTATATAAGAAGCCCCTGACCCATTGTATCAAATGAGAAAATTGAATGCACCATCAATCCTTTGAGGCATTCTCCCGTGGTTTCATCCCGCTCCTTAAGGAGTAGGATTCCACATAAAACCACGGTGTTCCTTAATGCTTATTCGGTATCTCTGATATTACGCTTTCACATTCTTCGTTTTCTAACAATTTTAATTTTTAATCATTTTTCAGCCAGATTATGACGATCGGGAATGGTGGCGGAGGTTGAGCTAGAGGGCATAAAGGCATCGAAAAATGTTTCCCATTATGGCAATGCTAAGGGAGAGTAGGTCGTCAAAGGGGTTAATGATGTTGGATGGTGGTTGGATGTATTGGATAAATTGAGGTCAGGGTTTAGGGTGAGGTCATCGAGGTCAAAAAGGAATTGAGCTTGGGGAAGCAAAGGGTGTTTAGGTGGAGAGAATGAGGTTGAGGAAGATGGTGGGTTGAGGAGGAGAGAGGAGAGCAAATATTGCAGGAGGATGAGAATGATCCGGGAGCTATTTTCGGAAGGTTTTTTTTGGAGATTTTGAATTGATGTTGAGTTATAGTTTCAAATTATCATATATAAATGGTTACTTTGGGTAAACAAAATTTGTAAATTTGGCATCTTACCCCCAAATTTCTATCAACTAGCTTATGGAATGATGTTGTGACTGATATTAAGGAGTTTTTAATTGGGGACCCGTTTTGGACTCAACCCACAGTTGGGTACCTCAGATATAAATTGCCCAAAGAACAATTTACATAATATATCGAAGGGAATTAGACATATGCCCTCTGTTAAACTTTGCAGCTACTTAACTTCATACTTACCGCAAAAATTCCTATCTAAATGGTGGCATCAGATTATGAGATTGTGCACTTGCCATGTCCAGATTATATGCCATGAGCATTTTGTCTTGGTTGCATCGAATTCTTCTTCCTATCCTTCGTTTATGTGGAATTGGCTATATTTTGAGAAAGTTAGGATGTTGGTACTGTATATCATCCACGGTTGATTGTAACCATTCATCTTAAAAAGAAAATGGAATCGATTCTAATTAAGACCAAGCTATTTGTTTAAAATACTGCATATTCTATAATTTAATCTCTACTTTTTTTTATAATTTGTGGCATGCAGGATGTATCAAGTACTATTAGCTTCATGTGAGTTCCATGAGGCCAAAAAATTGCTCAAGAGAATACCAAAAGATGATCCACATGTTTGCCTCGTTCTCAGAGCTTGTGAAGCAATTTATAATCCTCCCAGATGAAAAGCAAAACATATATTCAACGATTTCTAAATTGAGTTATTGGAAATGCCACTGCGGTGTTCCTGTGGCATCAACTTGGAAATGTTCACTTCCCTGCTGCTTCATTTGAGTAATACACGTATCACAATTTTGAAGGAATATCAAAGCTAGCCTTCTGCAAAGGCCATTTCGAAGTCTCGACTATTATATCACATACCAAGGATTTCTTGCAAATATTAATTGGGACCTTTGGTTATAATACAGCCTAATTTTTTTGGAGGAATATCAGAAGCTAGCCGTTTGCAGGTTGGTTTCAAAGTCTCAATTATTATTACATCCCAAGGATCTCTCCTTTCAAATATTTATTGGGACTTCTGCTGTAACTCAGAGCTGCTGCAAGCTTCTAAAAATTATAACCTATTGCAGCATATGCCCTATCTGTATTTTCCCTGTGAATTAGTTGCAAAGGTGTTGGTGCAGTAGCATTTAGATAGGAGCAGATCAGGTATAACAAGGTATTGTACCAATGTACTGGTTTTCAAAATGCATATTATCTTTGATGTATTTCTGGAAAGAAACCCCAGGGTTTTTACAGTATCTAATGATGCTTTCGTATTTTTTTCATTGATTCGCGTCTCTACTTGGCACTTCTACAAGGGATTTTTCGAGACACCGATTATTTATGTTATTCTTAAAATGCCAGTATCTCTGAATTTTTGGATTGTTCATTTGGTTGAGCATATTTGAGACATGAGCATGGGAAGGTATATTTTAACCAGGGTATGGGAGGCACTGGAGAATGGCACTATGGAGTGAAGATGAAGATATTGTTCTATAACCAGCTGAGATTTTGGATGGGGATAAAAAGACTTGAATATGGTTCTAAAGTCAGTGTAAGGGTTTAAAAAGTCGGACTGACTGGTCGGTCAGATCAGGAACTGGCCTGAAAGGTCTAGTTCAGTCAGACTGGATAGGTTTCAAGGACAACTAAATCCCCTATTGAAAAAAATCACCAATTTTGCCCAAAGTCTGCATGGCCTACTCTCCGAGAAGAATCCCCTCGTGTGCTGGTGCATTGAGTAATCCTCATCTGAGGCAGATACCTGTAAATGCCGTCTTTGAGATCACGTTCATATGAATTCTTTTACTAATTGTACTGATTTGGGATGGCGTTAGTTTGTTTAATATGTTTGGTGATTTTGCAAACTATGCTCTTCTATCGCAACGCTTCACAAGTAGCTGTATTTTCAGATGTCCGACGTTGAATTTTGCATGATTTTGGGCAAACATCTTGAACATGCGAAAGGGAGAATGCAGGTAAAGTTCATTTGAAGGAAACCGATGATATTTGATGTTTTTATTCACGCAGCTTTTAGTGTGACGTGAAAACGATAAATGCCAGGTAAGAGAAATATCTTCCTGTTCTTCAAAAAGTACAATAAAGTTGGAGTTTGGTAAAATTAACTCAAGGAAATGGTCGAGTAAGTATTCATATTTATTCCAGACGCAGAGCTTTGCAAAACATTACCCTAAGTCCAAATTTACATAGAGCTGCAATGGAAAAGTCTGACGCCCCCAACCGAGAATTCATGTCCTCTCTCGAAAGTGTGATGAAAAGAAAGAACAGAAATTCATGAACAGTTGTTTTTTTGTTGACGGATTATATTTACGGTTTTTCGTTGTGCCCCTCTTACATTGGAGAGTTTCTTTTTTGCAATATCAGTTTTTGACCCTATTTTTTTGCATCGTTGTCACTTGAGTCCATTCATTAGTTTTGCTGTTAGTGAGATAAATAATAATATTATTTGTATAAATCAAAGCTCAATTTAATAAAATTTTCGTTGGGTTGTGCCCTTATAACTTTAAAAATATTATGTGTATGCCCTTTTTCGATCTCCCTTCTCTCCTTTCCCTTTCCCCTGCCAATGTTCTTTAGTTGGGATGTGAATTGTGAAAGGTTATAAGATTGGAGGATATCGTGCATTAGCCTCTCTCCTTCATTTTCTTTTTTGGACGTAGGCATGGCATGGGAGATTAACTCTGTTCCGGCGAAGGGCACTTGGTTGGCGGATGCGGCAGAGAGATGGAGGACTCATTTTGATGTTAAGGCGGTGATTACTCCCGGAGATGAAGATTTGTTGAGGATGTTGCTTTTATTTGATGAGGCAGCTGAAATCCAACAGCATCAGGAGTGAAGTGGGCCTCTGATGATCAGCAGTGCTCTGATGGTGTTGGTATAGGCCAATTGACCCCTCTGACTAGAGCAAGTGCTTTGCAAACATTCTCCACCGGCCGGCCTCGTCAAAACTAGCTGGTGCATTCCCCAGGTAACCTACAGGTGCTCGGAAAGGCTCCAGAGGTCAGAAGTTTATTGATCAAATAGAAAGGTGGGGAGGAATTGGCAGAGGAAGATGGGGTGACTACTTCAGTGTATAATGAATGGTATGGAGGTTAACGTCTCTTTCGTCGTTGGGTGCTTAGATGGTATGCATTGCAACTCAACTATTGGATTTGGGGAAGCGGTCCGTGTGGCGAAGAACGCTGATCTTATGATAGTGTTAGTCAGGCCTAACTTGTTGTAGGAGAACGGGGAGTTGGGTTGGGTGAGCAAGGAGAACGGGGATCTAGATTGGCAGAGGGAGTAGTGAGGCCATATTTTGCTAATGTGGTTTAGTTAAAAGGGCAAAATTGTTGACCTTTAATGTTTTCCATCAAAGATAATAGAGAAAATAGATGGAAGTTAATACAAGGTTATGGCATGTAATTGTTGAGCATTATTCATGGTTCTTCATGTAATTTGTGATTATGGAGGGCTAAGAGGTTGGCATATGTTCTTTGACTACAGATATGCAGAACATTTTGGCTAACTTGCTGAAGACACTCTAATTCGGCAAAATGGTAAGGAAATCTTTATCAAGTGGCCTAACGGCCCTTCATGGTTGAAGAAGAGGATGTGGATGACGATCCCAACAGTAATGTGCTGAATCATCTGGAAACAAAGAAATAGGTTAATATGACTAGTTGACTGCCCTATCCGATTTCTCATAGCTCAAAGGAAGTCCCACCCGATCTTAGCAAGGGTTGAGGCCATACAAGAAGAATTCGAGGAAGGATTCTAAGCGTGGCTTTATTTGTAAATAATACAAGGCGTGGCTTTATTTGTAAATAATACAAGGTTTTATGTGTCAAAATCCCTAAATTATAACCGGATCTGGTTTTTCTTGTTTCATAATAATGGCGACACCATCGCTTCCGCTGACTCGAATCACCACAGCTCTTTGACTGGTCGGCAACATTGCCTTTTTTGGTATGCGCTGTCGTTCTTTTGACAGTCTCAACTTCTCTGGAGAATCTCAAATTGGTTGAATCGATTGTTCCATGACTGGTTTGAATTTCTAAACCTTGAGCTCAATACGGATACTCCGTTGCTATGTCCAGACCAAAGAGGATGGACTTCGGATAAGATGGTAAGTAAATGCTAAATATGGATAACATATAAGATCGAACGAGTATAAAAAATTAATTCTCTATACCTGCATTGCAATTTTGAACGTTTAAAAAGATTGACTAGAAGAAGCATTCAAATTGGATGAATAATTATCCAAACTCGTCCTACATTAATCCGATCACTTTGATCGTGCATGACGACTCTGTTATCTTTACGGTCAGTGGATTTTTGGATTTGAGTAAAACTCAAGTGGGTCATCTGAACCGTGGGATAAGTGATGTCTATCTGGGATAGGAGAAGAGATGAACGTTATAAAAAGAGACATAATGGACAATGTAATCTTGATGTGATTACTTCATTTATGGGATAGGAAAGGAGATAAATACTACCCATTTATGTATAATTTTATACTTTTCATGCAGCCATTTGTTTTCAAACAATCCAAACTCAATAATACCGGATGACCATTTATGATCGCCAAACAATCTTGTTGAATGTTTTAAAAACTTTATCAATATCCTTGGATTGACCCAATTTGCATTTCAATTTTGATATTAAGTACCAAGTGCAAAATTTGTGAACCGTATAAGGTAGAGAGTGACGAATTGCAAAATCGATAGCCGGATCTTTGTCCATGACTACTGAATCAGGATGCTTACCAACAACTGAAATGAATTAACCAAATAGCCATATAAAAGAATACGTTGTTTCTCTATTCAGAAAGGCGTTGCCAAAGAATATAGTCATGATGTGGTGGTTAACACCACAGATGAACCAAAAATAAGATTGTATTCATTAGTTCTGTATATGGTGTCAAATGTAATTGTGTCACCAAATATTTTGTCATCTTCGAGTGAAATATCGTCTATCGACAAATAGTGTATTAGCATGATATCTTGGTCAGTGTGCTATGAATTGAAAATTTTAAGTATCATTTTCTTGCAATTGTTGAAAAGATCCCAAAGAAGCTTCGCATCCATGCCATCATGTCGTCTTTTCGCATCCTTGTTGAGATTGTGGATATTTCGAACTGTATCCTCAACCTTGTTATTTGTTACGAAGCCAATGCAGATTGTTTTGATGCGGGGATGTTAACGTATGCCATCAACTTTACCAACATTTTCATTGCCTTCGGAACTCTTCTATTGAACCCTAAGGCATCGACGTTGCTTGGAGTTACAAGATTGTGATTATGTTAAGCGTGAAATGAAACCACAACCCAGTCATGTTCGTCAAATCTATTTCTTGTTGATATCATGGTTTTGCAACTAGTTCGAACCATGCCAACATGTTTCTTTTCTTTTTCAAACATACTTTCATCATTATTGATCACTACCAGAAGTATCAAGTTTTTTTAATCAAATTAAAAATGTAATCTACCATTAGTACTATTAAAATATGTACAGTCAGATCAAACTATATTATCATGATACAAGTCCCCCTTGCCCGTTCCCTCTCGTCGGTGATCAGCGCAGCGACAAGCATCCTTCCCCCTCGCCGATGCCTTCCTCTTGCGAGGAGTTCGTCGTGGATATCCCCTTCTCATTGGAACCCACCTCCCGCGAGGAGTTCGTTGCAGATCTCCCTCACTCCATGGCTCCCACCTTCAATGAGCGTACCTCGCCCTCTTGCTGACGTCGACATTCTGCGAGGTGTCCACCATGCCCCTATGCATCGCAGCCGTCTTCTCCCTCTCATGTTGGATTACATGCCCTATATGGATTATGTGCCATGTATTACCTTGCATTGCGCATGTATAGAAATATTGAGACTTAGATCGGTAATTAGGTCAATTGTAAACTAGGGAGTTCGATTTATGATGTTAGATTGGGATGTGTTGTTATATGTTGTAAATGTTGTTGGGGTCTACTTCTACTTTAAGTTTTTTGTAATGTGATATTGTTAGATCTGGATGTTTTGTGAGGTGTAAGGTAATTATTGTTTGAAGGAGCTAAATAACATGGAATAAGGGTAGTTAAGTGTTATTCTCCATTCGATTGACACATTAGAGACAAAGAACAAGGTTTGTAAAATAGTTAAATCTGTTAGTTGCATGTTGTATAATTCGGATTAATGCAACGATAACCGATTAGTTAAAAAGAGTCAGTCAGCCACATTAAACGCAATTTGGACTTGTCTAAAGAATAATTTGTCTCCTTTTATTTAACATTTACACTCCATTAGATCATACATACTACATTGGCTACCGTGAGAATACATGATGGTTGAGAAATGCTAAGGTATTGTTTCATGTATAGGAAGCACATTTAATTATTTGTGATGAGTATAACCTACTAAAAGACTTATTGGATGTATTTTTATTTTGTGATGAGAATAATATAGTCCATGTTTACCTTATTATAACTTGGCTTTAATCTTGATTTTAAGTGCTTTAATCGCAGCTAGGAGGGACAACTCATTTTCCAATAATAATCTCATCACAACCACTATTTGGACTCAACATTCAACACTAACGAGCAATACAACAGCCACCAATCAGCAACTATTAAAACAAGAAACCCTTAAGGTTCGTTCGATAGGGGAATAATGTAGAATAAAGGGGGTGGAATAAGCTAGGAATAAGGCATTGTTTCTGTTCTGCTAGAGGATAAGAATAATTTGGAATAAGCTGGAATAGGATAAAATAGCGGCTATACTATGTTCGATTGGCATCTAAGGGATAAGGAATGAGGTTTGAAAGTTAATAAAAGTTGTTGGTTGCATTTAGTCTATTTACCTTCGATATGATAAATTGCATGTGTTTGAAAGATATGCAAGTAGTGACACACCCACAAGCACACGTTTGTTGAAGACAATTGTTCCTCTTTATTTTAAAATTATAACTGCATTAGTTACTATATAAGTTGAGGTAAACCTACATTCGGATCCATTAATTCTACAAAAGAGCATTCTTGTCACACACAGGCTCATCAACGATGTCAAGTGCTGATGTCGATCCGCCAGTCAGAGGGGGAATTTGTCGCTTCCTCTCCCACAATAATCGCTTCGGTTTCCTCCAATTTCTCCCAAGAAGAGCTTCTCCTCAAACAATGACTCAATCGTCAATTGCAAGCGAACGCCTTGACTTGGTATCCGTGTGGCCTCTAAAAGGGGGAAATGTATAACCTAATCAGTTATGATGAATGTGGTTGAAAGAGTAAAGTTAGAAGTTTACTCATGTCCTGGGGGCATGTGTACCAAAGACAGTTATCCACATCCTCGTGCTTTTGGAAAACTTTGTAAGTAAGAATTGCCACCGCTAAGCAATTGCAGCAACAACTGTGGCTATTTGTCCTATCACACAACAGTAGGAGGACATACTATATATATTTAAATGGGTGATAGTAGTAAGTTGAGTTAATCTATCCCTGCCCCCAGGAGCGTCACCTCCCCTCCGCCGATCCCCGGCATCGCCTCCCCTTGAAGCCCCAACCGGGCCCGCCTCCCCTGCTGCACGCGGATTCCTAAGAAAGAAATATAACCGCTTGTTCTTCTCTCAGTCTATAACATCCAGGCGCTGAAATTTGTACTGACAAAGCTCTCGGTTTCAGGTATTGCAAATGCCTGAATCATCTCTCCAACGATGATTTCAAATAGACATAGTGCTCCATGGCGGTGCTCTATTTTGTTTCTCTGATTGGAACGACTTCCCCAACAGAAAATGCATGGATTTGGTTTCAATCTCCAGATGGCTGACTTATTCAATGAAGAACAATTGTTGATGGTGCTGCTCGGATCATTCCTCCTCTTTTGATTTTGATTGCAAGTATTGGACTCCATGAGGCAACGTTGTTTCGTTCTTCAGACACGCAGTAGGTTCCGGCTCCAGACAATGAAGTTACCGACAGATCGCAACGATGCGATGCAACTTCGAAGCGCGAAATGCTACATCGGAATCAAACTCCAGGTGGTAGAATTAGCTCCCTCGTATCCAATTCACATAGAGATAGGTGAACAAAAGGGGTTCTAGTAATACGATGGATTGGAACACGAGCTCCAGCCACCGTACGCCCCCCCCCCCCCCCCCTCGCGGATCCCCGGCGTCGCCTCCCCTGCTTCCCCCCCCCCCCCCCCCCCACCTGACAGTCGAAGCCCCAACCGGGGCCGCCTCCCCTGCTGCAGGCGGATTCGAAGCCTCACCCAGCGTCGCCTCCCGTGCTTTCCCCCATTCCGCGTCAGTCGAAACCACCCCCCCCCCCCCCCCCCCGCAGATCTCTGCCGCTTGATTCGAAGACCCACCCCTCCCGTCCACTCCCTCGATCGAAGGAACCCATCCCCCCGCTGCTCGATTCGAAGAACTGCCCTTCCGATGGGGTACTTCGTCCAGCAAGAATGAAGAAGAGAGAGAGGGGAAGAGGAAGGAGGGAGAGAGAAGAAGAAAGGAGGGGAAGTGGAAGAAAATCTACCCTTGGATTTGTTAGGGATAGATTAACTCAACTTAAACCCAAACTAGTTAACTTAAAAAGTCTCAAACTAATGGTAGGGTCTATAAAGTAAGACGGAGCAAGTTTACGGGGTCGAAGAGGAATATCGATGTTTCAAAGGTCGTAGCGGTAATTGCAAAAGATTACAGGGTCTGCCGAGTAAAAATCCCAAAAGTTAATATAACCCACAATTAATGTCACATCACATCACAATTATCATTCTAAGCATCCCAACCCTCCAAACAGTTACTATTCACAGAAGGATACCCCGACCCAGTCCAACTCAGTAACCAAGCTCATCCGTATATGATCCCACCCAGATCATTAGGAAATATTTAGCATTTTTATCGCTAAGAGAAAAATAGATGGTCAGTTACTATGTCACCTCCACAACGTTTCTTGTAGTGGTAGGAAAAGGAGATTTCTTTTTCTAACATGAATCAACTGAATGAGCCAATGAGGCGAAATTGATAGAAGGTCAAGTCTCTTGTCCCGAGGAGGCAACCATGAGTAGTCTCTATGATTCTAATGTCCTGGAAGCCTTAGCCACTTGTTTTACGATACATCTTGTGCGAGCTTTTATAGGAGCACTTCTTTTGAATAACCTACCTTTCTATGACGCGAATAAAAACAAAGAAAACTCAAGAAGGGCATCATCACAAATGTTTATAATAGTTATCGATAATTGATGCGATCCTTTAAATCACGGTTCTCTTACTTGTCCGCATTCGACAAAAGGTTGAGGGGCAGTTACTAACCTCCATAAAGTAGATCTTAAAGGTTTCATATTCCTCAGTGTCTTTGTCTTCCAATCATTATTATTAGGGATGAAAACGGCCGAATACATATACGAATATAGGTATAATCATATCTTTATTTATTTTAGAATATGAATTATGACGAATGTGAAAAATGTATTACTATATCCTTAAAAATGAATACGAATGTAAAACGAATACAAATTGGATGCGAATAATAACATAAATATTTAATAGATTAATTAAAATATACATGTTTAGGATGGTTTAAACATAAAATAGATATACCAGATATTGTAATCTCATAATAAGTATATCAACAATGGTGAATGCAATCACAAAATGGTGTTACACACATTTACAAATAAATCTATTACTATACTATTTTCGAAAACGAATATACAAATACGAATGTGAATCTTAGCGAATGTCAAAGTGTTATCCATATCGACATCCATTTTAAAACGGGTATGAATACGAATGCCGGAGGATGAAAGCCAGAAACATCGATCAGGAACGGGACACCACAAATTCTGACAAGGTTTAGAATGTTTTCCAACAAGTGCGATGATAATAAATCACCTACGCAAGAACTCTCCTTATGTATTTAAATATTAAATAATTTATTTTCCTTTCATCCATTCCATCAAAAAAATGTATTATATCATCATATCATCTAAAAATTATATAAACTACTCAATTTCTGCACACTTTTCCAAACTTCAATACAATCGCATCACAATAACTACATACTTTTCCAAACTTTAATACAATCACATCACAACAAACCAACTCAACCCATAACCCTTTATCCAAACATCAAAATACAAAAACGGTTTACCCTCTTCAGATTAACTCGAGCCAACCCGATAACTAAACGCAACCTTAAGGTTGCCTTTTGTACCGTTAACTGTTATTGGATAATATGAATTCTCCGAGGTTTCAAAATTTCATTTGTTACTAAAAGTGGTTCTTTTGCTTGTTTACCATACAAGTATCGTGTAAAATATATACTGTTTGCGAATGTTAATCATATCATTGCATTAAAATAATCATTTTCACAAAAAAATATTAAATTTAATACAAAATGAGAGTATTTTACTTGTATTACAAATGATTACGTCGTATTAGTATACGACTTGCTTCTTATGAGAATGATCATTTTTACTAATATTATGATTAGCAATTGTAAAACAATATGTTTTACTCGAAATGATTACAAACATCAAGAAAATTGAGTGTGCTCATTAAAATCTTAATGAGCGATGTACTTATTGAAAAACTTACACACATGTACACACGCACACATGCATGCATGCATACACACGTATATAGGAAGACCTTCCAATGGGACATGATCTTTCCTAAATTCAAGAAGGTCGAGCCCTTTTTATATAAAACATTAGCACTTTAATAGAATAATTATATTGTTTGGGTAATAATGTGCATTTTGATGTTTTTATTTTACATTATGCACTTTGTATTTTATAAAGTGCAGATTTATCTTTATAATATGCAGTTATATATAATACAAAGTGTATTCTTATTCTACTAAAATGCTAGTGTTTTTTTTAGAAAAAGAGGAACGGTCTTCACGAACTCACAAAGGACGTGTCCTAGGGGCCCATATATATAATATTTAGGGTTTTTATTACTTGTGTCCCTCCGACATATTACAATATCAGTTATGCCTCTATCTTTTTGCTAATATCAGTTGTGCCCCTCACTTCTTTCTCCATTATCACTTGTGCCCTTCCGTCAGATTGACCGTCAATGAGTTGACTTAACCATGATTTTTTCAAACCTTGGTGCAGTTAAGAGGGGTATTATTGTCCAGACTTCTTCTTCATCTTCTTCCTCCTCCATTTGTTCTTCTTCCTCTCTTCATAATTTCTCTCTCTTAATTGCACATTCATGCATCCATCGAAACTTTAAATTTTTGCATTTTCACGGATATATCACTAATTACGAATCAAATGGTGAATTTTATTGATTTTTTCGGTGAATTTTCATGAATCAATTAATCAAAAATTTATCTAAATGCTGAAAGCCCTGAGGGCTGACTTGGGGGTGGCGGGCTATGGACAACCGGGGGCATGGGGGCGACGAGGCTAGCGGCGACCTGGGGGTGGGGTGAGGCAGGCAGGCAGGGGGCCGACCTAAGGGAGGCGAGGCTAGGGGGAGGCCGAGCAGGGGGCACAGGGGTCGCGGGGGGGAGGCAGGCAGGGGGGGCGACCTAGGGGCGGAGATCAGGCAGGGGGTACATGGCTCGCAGGGGGGAGGCAGGCAGGGGGCGACCCAGGGGCGGCGGAGCTTGGGGGCGCGGGAGGAGGTCGGGCAGAGGGTGCAAGGGTCTCGGAGGGGAGGCAAGCAGGGGGGCGACATAGGGGCGGCGGAGCTTGGGGGGCGGGGGGGAGACCGGGCAGGGGGCGCAAGGGTCGCGGGGGAGAGGCAGGCAGGGGGCGACCGAGGGGCAGTGGGGCTAGGGGCACGGGGGGAGGCCAGGTAGGGGGCGCATGGGTCGCAGTGGAGGCAGGCAGGGGCCGCGGGGGCTGTGGGAGGTGCGGTGGGGGAGGGAGGTGCGGTGGGCGGAGGGAGATGCTGGGAGGTGGAGGCGCAGGGGGCGGAGGAGGAGGATGGGGACGGAGGCGAGGCACGTGGGCGGAGCCGGAGGCGAGGCACGTGGGCGGAGCCGGAGGCTCAGGGGCGGATGCAGGAGAGCTCACTACAACAAATAATGGCTATAGCGACGATTTTTTTATTAAGAGCACAACGAATGAAATGTCGCTATACCATCTCGTGACGAATTTGAGATTCGTTGTAAGAATCGTTGTTATATAAGCCGTTGTTAAATATTTAGCAACGATTACTATTCGTTGAGAGATTTAAAATTGCAACAAATAAAAACGTCACAAAATTAAAATTTTACAACACACAAAAACCGTCACCATGTGATTTTGTCAACGTTTTTTGTGTCACTATATTTAGCTTACTATTTGATACTTCTTATGTAGGTCAACAGTTTTTCGTCACTATTTGAGATAATACCGACAAATAATTTGTAATAAATAAATCAAAGAATAATGATATAATGATTTAATTGTCACTCCAACAAAAACTATATAGATTGCTAAAACATATCCAGAAGATGGCAATTGATAATATAATTGCAAACATATATAGAAGAATTGTAAGTTACAACCATAATGCTAACCTGTGGATTAAAGTTATGACTGGGCAAAAGCATGGCTCTAGCCAACTATATATAGGTCGCTAAAACAAAATGATACTACATAAACAATCAATTGTACATGGATACGATCCTTAAAATGTCATTCATGTGGTTACAAGGACTATCCTTGTAGGTAGCAATATCCGTCATACTCATATATACAACAGGTGGAGCTTGCTGGACACGAAGTGTATGGATCGCATACCTTCAAGGGATGGGGCATGTTCTTCGCATGATAGAAAGGCGTCATTGCTATGCTGCACTTGCTGGTGAACGCCGCAACCTTTCTTACTCAAGTAATCCACACTCTCCCTGGCTATTCCTCACAATCCAGTAATCCTTATTGTTCTGTATCATAACTAACTGCCACCACACCATGATCCAAGCTTGTCCTACATGACCAATCACAAATACGTGAAAAGGATTCCATTGTTTAGAATTGTAAGATGTCTCCCTGGTAAAGATTGGATACTTCTTGGTGAATTAATACTGATAAACAGAAAGAGGCAGGGATTACCTTCATGTAGAGCTAGAAGGCTTGGCCTCTGGCGTCAATGGCAACGCCAACAGGCTGGTTGGTAGTCGGACATGATTCATTCATTCAATCCTTTTTTGCTTGTTTTCCGTAGTCGTGCATTTTGGAACTGCACAGCCTCTGTTCTGATTGTAAGATGAGGCTAAACATCCATCAACATACACGTTCTAGAATTTGTATACGGAAGTCTTCATATATTTTTCTTTCCGTAAAAGAGACGGGTGCATGTTCCTGTAGGAAAATTTTAAGAACACATAAGCGTTGTGCTGATCTGATATAAAATTCTTGAATATTTTCAAAGAAAAATAATTTTTAGCACAGAAGGAATTGAAAGTTTACAACGAATATGCATTTCGAATGCATATACTCATGATCCTGTACACGTTCATGCATACATGCACACACACACTCTCTCTCCCTCTCGCCTACACACACTTTCTCATACACACAAACACACACATACACATTACATGTTTACATACACATACATAGTCTCATACACACATCCCATAGAAACACACATTTACACACAAATTCTAGTACACACATTACATTAACGTATATATACACATACACACAAACTTTGCAATAAAAACACACATACATTTTCATACAAACTCACACACATACATGCTGCTCTTACACACATTCATGCGTACTCACGTCCTACGCACCCACTCACACAAATACAAGTTTACATGTATACACAAACTTAAAACATACATATACTAATGCACAAACACATTCATTCACACAAAGCACACATTCACATACACATACGAATGCACAAACACATTCATTCACACAAAGCACACATTCAGGCTCGTACACATTCATTTAGAAAATGCATGCATTCAAGTACACACACTTTAAAGCAAGCACACAAGCTGCACATGTTCATAAAAACACACATGGATAAACGATGACAATTTTACATTCAACTGCATCTATAAAAATGTAAATAGCAACAAAGTGAATGAGAATATCAGTGTAGATGTGATTGGTTAGACTAGTGCTCTAAACAACAAACAACAAAGGGCTAGACCCCTGGCACATATGAAAAATCCCTTTAATTATATAATTTCATAGAAACTATGCAACAACCAAACATTTAATGTAGCATCATCACAACTTCATTTGTCACTTTCTTATACTTCTACATTATCTCACATCTGAATGTGAGAGACGATGATAATAAATTGGAGGAATCCCAAGCATTGGTAGTAAAAAATGATTTGGTTCGTTTAACATCACTTTCTGCAAAACAGAAAAAATCAATCAGAAAATCAATCTCCAAACCCCCACTTCTAGAGATTGCCACGCAAAAAAAAAGAGCAACAAGTCAGAGCAACTCACTACAAACACAAATTGTTTTATGAGACCAGTTTTTGATGGCACCATATGATACAATAACATAGAAATATTGATGGTCCAAGATGGTCTAGACAATTTGTTTTCGCTACAAGTGAACAGACTACAACTACCCGAACAACCCTTATTATTTGTTTTCCCTACAAATAATATTTTCATATGAAACTTAGAGAATATTACTCTATACAGCCAAGTATCCTTTCAATTTTCCATCCAATCTGATATCCCATCCATTCATTCAAGAACCTTGATTTTAATACAAAGATTGATATTGTCGAATTAGGCACGTTATGATGACGAAATTAAGTGTAATATCCACGTTGGACCAATCATTTTAATAGGACATGGATTGATTAGAAAGCTAATGAGGGGATACAAGCAGAACATACGTGAATATTATTGTTCGGGTGTATTAACAAACCAAGTAATTATTTCTCAATTTTTTTATTATGGATATATTAGCGTCTCTTGGTAAATAGGCCCATAATGGCTATGTGATATATACGTCACAAGCCATGTTTTGTTAATAAATTATATGTATAAGCTATGTTACATAAATTAAATATAGCTCTGAAATGTGGACGAGAGTATGTGAATATACATGAAGTATTATATATATATGTGTGTGTGTGTATCCATGACAATGCATATCTTATAAACAATGTAAAGATCAAATTTCCATCGAATGTAGTAGAAGGAATAACCGACTCTCACAGACTCTTTAGTGAAGGGGGGACGTGTGGCATGGAATGCTACGTGTGTGACTTATATGATAGGATCCACACATGATTTTAAATTCTTTAAAGAGGGAATCTAATCGAAAATTTCTACATAGTTGGGAGAAACAGTTCTCGTTGAGCACCCCATTCTCAGGTTCTCACAAAGGATTCATATCCCAGGTACCACTTCTAGTGTGATCCATATAATTATATTTATTTCATGTATGCTATACAACACCATATATACATGGATTATGCGATTCAATCCAAATGATTTTTTTTGGACCATATTAAGATCTCATGTATCAAATACCTGTGATGGAGCGGCGTTTCAGTGCACTAATTTTTACTGTTTACGATATTCTTGACCGATTTTATAGATCGATCCATCCGCGTCTATAATTATAGTATAAATTAGAGCAGAAGAAGGAATCTTAAAACCTGTGATGGCACATACGAACCATGCAAAGTATAATATAGTATAGTTCTATTAATATTATCAAATCCATGACGTACAAAATGGAATTGATCGTAATAGTTGCAGGGGAACTTTAGATGGGCATATATTAATTTTAGTATGATTTTGGGGTACCGGTTGGATAAGGAGATACTGAGTATGTACTTAAGATCTGTTAAGAAATTTTCTATAAACAAGGTTCCAATTTCATCAGATACCAATGGCAAACTTGAATAGGGCTAAGATATTAAGCTAATTAAATTTAAATAGATATATAATAGAAATATTAAAGGGACTATTCAGTGCTATTTTTTTATATTTGTGGACAGATAAATACGACTCATGCCTCCTCTTTTGAATCTGATCCTATTTTAACATACAAATTTATTAGTCATATGTATAGACATAAATCCTGACTATAGTTTTTTTAGTTAAATAAATCAATAAGAAATAAATGGTAAAAGTCTTAGTATGAGTATTGGAAGGAATCATGTTTTGCATGTCGACTTACCATAGTAGACATGAGATTAATAATATTTGTAGATCACTGACAACATTAGTATATTATAGGAAAAAAATCAGGAGATCAGTGGAGGTTCGAGCATATGCGAACCCTTGGATACATGTAATAAATAGGTGAGTGGTCTCAAGCCTATTTTTAGTTTTAAACAATATTTTCTAAGGTACATTGCAATGTTAGTCTTTGGTCTACATATTGAGAATGATGTATACTAATCAAAATTTTCAATATTCATTGATGTTTCTTTAGTACCATAAAAGTTTTCAGACCTTACAGATAAATTCAGTATGGTGATATGATTCAGATACCATAAATTTCTCCGTTTACAGTTATATTGCTATGGATCAGAAAATATGTCAGAAACAATGGCCACCACAGTAGCTCTCAGACATGGTCATGAACTAGCCATCAGATATGGTGACGTCATCAGATATGACCCTGAAACACGCCATCAGACATGGCAATCGTCAGATATGATTCAGAGGACTTTGGGTCCACATTTTGTATACACATAGGCTTTGGGCCGTATGCAGAGTGTTCTTTGGCCTTTGGGGCTGTCTACGCGTATGACTCAGTTTGTTTCAGTGTTCATGAACGTAGTATGTTAGCCACAGTGGTGTTGTTATAACAGCTAGAAGATAGAAATTTTTGTTTTTTTTATTTCTGCAAGAATTTAGACAGCCAGATAATATATTAATTTCAGTTTAATATTTCAATTTCTGTACAACATCATTTTTTCGCAAAGCTTCATTTTTCTTATGAAATTGGCCTATTATAGCATTAGATTTTATTTTCAACTAGCCAGCAAAGTTATTTTCTAACTAGCCAATATTTTTCTTACTAAGTGCTTGAGACCCACTCGCCGGGTCTAAGCTCATTTTGAGTTTAGACTCAACCCTCTATTATTAAATACTATTTACAGATACACCGGAGAAGGAGCTGTAGAATGCACGGATGAATTAAGTCATTTGCTGACTGTGGGGACCTTTACTCCATTTTGTGATATTGCAGCAACGTTTTTGGGTTCTTCAGGTAAAATGGTTGGTACTTGGTATTTTGTGAAATAGAAAGACTTGTATCGAAATTTTCGTAGTAGATAACGGTTGTACATAAGGAGCAAAGGAAATATGTTTGATACTGTGAATATGGATTATGACTTGGGTGGTGATGTAAGATGTTAAAGGAGAATTTTATGCAAAAGTTCTATGAAGGTTGTTTCAGGTACAGGTTAGCGTTTGGGAGTCCATAATATAGAGGAATTGCAGTCGTATTTTTTTGACGTCCTAATTAAGACGATAAGATAATTTTTATGTTGCGCTCGTCTCGGTTAGCGGGGCGGGTCGTGACATTAAGGATGTCTGATTTAGATGAAATTTAATATCTTATCATAATATCTACAAGTATCGTTCCAAATTAAACATAAAAAATAGACACAGTAAAAAGTGCTCAATATAAATCTAGTCGACTAAATATAAACAAGGGTAAGTTCGGCATCTTCCTTTTACTTCATAATAGATATCTTTTGGTAAGAACACCAAAAAATTGTGAAAATATTACACAAATTACTCGAACAAATACAACAAGTTGTAGCTGCAAACATATATTGAACGAATTCAAAGGACATGTGGTAATCAGCTTATAAAAATAAGGAGACATCATACGTTGTCGGTTTCACATTTTGAGGGTAATCCGTTGTTGAAAGAACCTATCAAAAACCACACATGTGATTACCATCCCATATAATTAGCCTATTTGATGAAGAATGTTTGTTGCATACTTGTGTATTGTAGCTTCGTGAGCGAAAATGGGACATAATTCTTTCTTCAGCTCCTTCTTCACTGTGAAAACAATAAACCTCAACATTTTTTGACCATTCAAAGAAATAAACTATTGTATAAAATTGTTGCTATATGGTTAGCACAATTATCACTCTTCTGCTTATGTTAACCTCGTTGCTATTCTTCTTAAAACTAATAAAGGACCATAAACTTATATGGTGAGAACATAGAAAAAGGAGAGAGATGGAAAGTCATGTTCAAACACAAAAAATCGCAGTATACATAATTCACATGAAAAAACTAAATGATGATGGATTTACATCCATAAACCAAATGGATCATAATTAACGCAAATAGACTGAAAAGAATTAAATGGATCAGATGACAAGGACTCACTAGTGCCACGAGGAGAGCTGACGACAGAAACAAGGCTGAGAGACAACGACAGAGATGGACCAATTGGTTGGACGAAGTGATTACGATAGTGTAAATATGCAAGGGTTGATGAGATCCGATGACTGACACTGGGGAAGCGTCGTAGCAGAGGTCGCCTACTCATGTGTGACCACGAGAGGATGATGTTAGGGGCACCGTGGATGGTATTAGGGTTTGATGAGACTTTTCAAATACTGCAAATAAATGGCACACTAAATGGCCAATGGTACAACTATTCAGAATGTCTCCCATATGTATGTAGAAACGAAATTGATATACTTGCAATTTTGAGAAACAAAAGCTGAGAAGAAGATATTTTATCATTTACCTACTTGTGGATGAGAACCTCGACGGTGAGGAGCATCTCCAATAGGCGCGAGAGAGGGTTAATGGTGCAGATCGTTCCCCGGTGTTGTCATCCTCCGTCGTGTTGTCAGCAACCCTCCAAGCAATGATGACGATCTCGATCAGCCTACCGCCTACCCTCATCATTCTCGGATCATCAATCGCCCTCCGCCGCCACCCTTTGCTTCGAACCACGCCCCAATTCCCTCGCCCACTGTCCACCGTCATCACTCTGACAATCGTCCACCATTTCATACCATTGATTATCGCCCAAAACTCTTGCATGTGTCATTTGCCTCCGCCTCAACCACCGATCTCCGCTATGGGGGAAAGGAGAGCCACCAATCTCCACCGTGGGTGAGAGGAGAGCCGCCATTTTTACCGTGGGTGAGAGGAGAGCCGCCATTTTTACCGTGGGAGAGAGGAGAGCCGCCGATCGCCGTAGACGGTAAGAGGAGTCTGTTGGAAGAGGAATAGGGTTTTGAAATTTGGGATCGTGATTGTGAGAGATAAGTGAACGCACCATCTCTGCCTATGGTTTAAAAAGGGGTGGGTTTTTTATTTGGGAGAGGGGGCTTTTAAACATAAGGTTAAAGACGGGTGAAAAGCTATATTTCTTTGTGGCAATTATCTTGGCGTCTACAGAATCCTAATTAAAATTATATCTACAGACTATTTATTGTTATAATAAAATAGTGACGAATGTAATTAACATGGCGACGAATGGAAAAAATATTGCTATTTCTAATATAGATAGCGGCGGATACCAAAAATCGTTGTTATTTCTAAAATAAATAGCAATGAATAAGTACAAGAGTCACAATATTAATAAGTTTGCAAATATAGTGACAAATTTAGTTAATCGTTGTTATATAACCGTCACTATAGACATAATTTGTTGTAGTGGCTCCAGGAGGAGGAGGGAGGAGCTGTGGAGGAGGAAGAGAATGGAGGAAGAGGAGGAGGAAGAGGAAGAAGATGGGAGAGGAGGAAGAGAAGGGAGGAAGAAGACGTGGGTAGAAGAGGACTTTTCACTCCATTTTTTAATTTAATTCCATCTATGTCCTTGAAGTTAACGGTCGTTTGTGTTGGTTATGGACGGTCACTAATCCGAGGGGCACATGTGATAGATTAGCAAGAAGTGAGGGGTACAACTGATATTACCAAAAAGATAGGGGCATAACTAAAATTACGATATCTCAGAGGGGCACAAGTGATAAAAACCCTAATATTTATCCAATGGGACATGTGTTATTTAGAGATGAGATGAGCCCTATTTATAACCGTGAGATTACAAAGTAGGAACCTTATGAGTAATGAAAAGATAGTAAAATTTGAAATCATAATAATTATTTCTAAAATTAGTATACAAATATGGAAAGAGAGGAGGCTTGGGAATTCGTTTGCCAAAATCTATCAAATTGCAACGTGAGACGATCATTTGACTCAATCCATGATTTTTCGTTCGTTTATTTCGCATTATGATGTCCACATGCAATCAGAAGAAAAATATAACTGATTGATCACAACTTGTTGTCAACAGTGCAAATGGATCACGGAGGATTGGATACAAAAGCAGCACAAAATAGTGCCAATCCATGAAATAGAGGAACGCGTATGGTAGAATAGCAGAATTATCCATATATCTTAAATGAACATATTGCACGCTTCCTTCAACGCCGACGTGCTTGAGGTTATAATAATACTAATAGATAACACCAACATCTCTTTCCTGATGCATATATCATGCCAAGCACATTGAATCATTTATCCCCCTTCCAGCTCTTGAAAGATGAAAGACTCACCAATGAATCAAGGTCTGCTTGAAGCATCCCTCTCCGGGGACTTCAGCAGCCTTGCTCAGCTCTCCGGTGAGGCCCTCGCACGGGTGGCTGCTGGAGGGAACACCGCGGCCCATATCACCGCCAAGCTCGGCCACTCGGAATTCCTCACCGCAATCCTCGCGAGTTGCCCATCCCTGCTTTGTCAAAGGAACTCCATCGGCGATACCCCATTGCACTGTGCGGCACGCGTAGGCAGTGAAGCTTGCGTCAGCATCTTGCTCGAAGAATGGAGAAGGCGCAGGCGGAGTTTGACGTCGGCGGTGGCCGACGGTATCAGACCTCCCACTGCAAGCGACAACCCCGGTGAGTCTTAGCTACATAGTATTGAAATTCAGCTCGATCTGGTTTAATAAGATTCCGTAAACATTTTACTCACGTAATTTTAGGGGTGTAGGTAAATTTGTGTTGGATATCAATGTAAACATTGGTGTGATATAGAAAAGCATCTAGGACATACAACGTCTAACGTTCTGATTCAAACGTTATGAATAACAAAAATTGGATTAATTGCAGAGCGAACCGATGATCCTTTCCGAGCAATGAGAATATGATGATTAGTTTGGCTAATTATAATTAAATAAATAAAAATGTTCATTATGTTATCTGGTAGTTTGGGGGAGAAGTTACGAAAATAATTAAATTGCTTATAAGCACATCAAAAAAATTGACCTTTTCATCTTAATTTGGTACGGATAATTTTTTATGTAATATAAAATGAATACTAATCCTAGTAAAATGATCTTTGGTTTTAGAAATTCATAATTATTGTCCTTTTCACTAAAATTAAAACAAAATGGGATGATAAAGTCTAGTAGTAGAAATTTAGGTTGCGATAACAGATTCAATCATTATTGTCACCCGTGCATGTTGTCAAAAGCTCGACAACTATAATTTTTTTACAACTAATGATTCGTTGTCACAACATGCATGTGGTATAGATTAATAACATGATGTGTGATGACAATTTGAATGTGATCATTTGGATGACAGAATTTTTTAGGTAAATAGACGTTTTGATGATAGAGAATTTCGTGGATATGGTTTAATTGTCACAAGAATATTTTGTTGTAGTGCTTTGTCATGTAGCAACAATTTATTCTAATGATTATCCTTTGCTTCCTTCTTTGAACATAAACCATTGTTAATTGGACAATAATTAGGAAAAAAGTTCTTGAGAAAGAAAAGAGAATATATAATCATTGTTGTATGATTTGTCGGTATATCAACAAATATGTTATTGTCAATTTCAAAAATATATCATTAAATGTTCCTACAAATAATACACACAGTTATATATTTAAAATTGAAAGAATAACAAAATATTTTAGTATGGATAAATTGTGGTAACAGAAAATTTTAGCTATGCAACTTTTGATTGTCACAAAGTAAGAGATGTTTTAGATATTGTTTCTCCGGGCATCACAGGCGACAAATTTTTCATAGGCAGAATAGTCACTACAACAAAAACACATTATGATAATAAACTCTGGTACTCGAAATTTGTCTTGTATTAACAGATCCAGACATTAATGTCGGCAATATCATTACCAAAAATTTGGTAACTATGATTAAATTTGGTAACTATAATTAACAGATCCAGACAGTGTGCCTCGGGAGATCAGCTTTCGTTGGAGAGTAATGAGTCTGTAGAAAGAGGAGGGTCGGTGGAAAAGAGGTCAGTGGATAGTTTGCGACAACAAATGGCTCAATGTATTCGAGTGGAGTTGGCGGGGGATACCCCCTTTGTTGATAAATGAAGATTGTCTTGTGGAATGTTCGTGGCCTGGGGCACCTAGACAAGAGACGAGTTGTCAGTTCTTTGATCGATGAGTGGTGAGCGGATGTGGTGTGCTTGCAAGAGATGAAGGTGGAGACGTGGTACCTTCCTCGGTGGAGATCGTTGGCTGGGGTTAGGCTTTCTGAATTCAAAGCGGTCCCTTCAATTGGTGCTTCAGGAGGCATCCTTGTTAGCTGGAATGGTGACTCCCTGGAGTTGCGGGATTCGGCGGAGGGGCAGCTCTCGTTGTCGGTCGTTCTGGTGCGTAGGGCCGATGGTGTCCGCTTCCTTTTTCTGCAGTATATGGTCCTTCAGATGCGCGTGCTGGTTCGGGGCTCTGGGAGGAGCTTTGTCTGGCCCAGGCGAGGTATGAGGACCTCCCTTAGCTCATTGGTGATGATTTCAATGTAACCTTATTATCCTCAGATCGTCCTCGAGATCGGGGTGGATTGGATCCTGGCTCGCCTGCTTTCAGGGAGTTTGTTGAGGGGCACTCCTTGGAGGTATTTGATGCTTTGAACTCTCGTTATACATGGCGAAATACTTCCTCAAGATCCAGGATGAATCGGTTTCTTTGTTCGACGGAGTTGCTGGAGGCCTTTCCGCTGGCATGTACTAGCTCCTTGCCACGTTGTCATTCTGATCATACACCTATCTTTTGGGACTCTGGTGAGTCGACTCGATTGGGCGGCATCTTTCGGTTCGAGCGCTCTTGGCTCTTGGAGGAGGACCTCAGGGTTCGCGTTGCCCAGTGCTGGAGAGAGGTTGATTCTTGTGGTTCGGCTTCCAGAGATATGACGGCTCGTTTGAAAGCGGTTAGGTCGATGTTGATGACGTTCCGTAGGGAGCTCAGAACGCGCCGTAATGAGAGAAGAGATCTGGCTCAGGCTGAAGTGGCTAGACTTGATAGAATTGAAGATACCAGGGATCTATCTGAGGAGGAGAAGCTGATGAGGTCGGTCCATCACAGGGTGTTACTGGAGGAGGACAAGAAAAGAGAGGTTGAGTGGAGACAGCGTTCGCGCCAAACTTGGCTAAGGGAGGGCGACGCAAATATGAGATTTTTTCATGATGTGGCAAATGGAAGGAGACGACGAAATTTCATCCACTCTTTGGAGGTTAGGGGAGTGCGCGTTGATAGAGAAAGGGAAATCGCTACTGCAGTGGTTGAGCATTTCAGGGAGATGAGTAGGAGGGACCACCTCGGTGGGGTTCGTTGGTATGACAGTGAGGTACCTCAGGTTTCTCAGGTCCAGAAGGCTCAGTTGATTTCCCCATTCACTCTTCGGGAGGTTCATGCTGCTGTGCTTGATTTGAATGCGGATGGCTCTCCGGGCCAGATGGATTTCCGATTTTCTTCTTCCGTGAGTTCTGGGACTTGGTGGGGTAGGATGTGCTGGCTGTGGTGGAGGAGCTGAGAGGAGAGAATCGTGGTTTTGATCGGCTAAATCGCTCTTTAATTTTCCTCCTGCCAAAGAGGGAGTTGATGGATCGAATTGAGGACTACAGGCCTATTGCCCTTTCAAATGCCATCTACCTCATTGTTGCGAAAGTGCTTGTGAATAGATTACGTGTAGTTCTAAGTAACATTATCAATGATTCGCAGATGGCTTTTGTCCCTGGTAGTCTTATGATGGATGGTGTGGTCATTGCTTCAGAAATTGTTGCTGATTGGAAAAGAAGGAGGGTCAATGGTTTTCTTTGGAAGATTGATTTCTCCAAAGCGTATGACTGTGTTAGCTGGAAGTTCATCTGGGCATCTCTTTCCAGACGTGGCTTCCCAGAGGAGTGGATCTCCTGGATGAAGAGGTGTGTGACGACAACTTCGTGCTCGGTGCTAATCAATGGTAGACAGGAGGGGGGGTTTTTCAGCTTCAAAGGGGGGTTAGGCAGGGCTGCCCGCTGGCTCCCCTTCTTTTTGTTATTGTGGCAGATGCATTGTCAAGGATGGTGACTCGTGCGGTGAAGGGAAACTTCTTCAAGGGTTATACTTTAAATGGTTTATCTATCCCATTACTGCAGTATGCTGACGACACGGTTCTATTTGTGGAAGGTGGTTCTCATGAAGCGGAGCGAATTACTGTAGTTTTGGAACTATTTGGGAAGGTGTCAGGGCTGAAGCTCAACGCGGAGAAATCAGTTTTTATCCCCTTTGATCTTGCTGAGGGGGAGATCGAGGCTTGTGGTGCTTTCCTACGTTCGCGACGTGGGACTCTCCCTTTCACCTATTTAGGGTTACCTGTGGTGGATGGCCATTTGAGGCAATCAGACTGGTCTCCTGTGGTTGAGAGACTTGAGAGAAAGCTTGCGGGATGGTGTGCTTCCAGCTTATCACGAGGTGGACGTTTGGTGCTCTTGAGGTCGGTACTTTGTGTGATCCCTGTCTTTTTTCTATCTTCTCGCTTGCTCCCGGTTGGGATTCGAGGACGATTGGAGACTCTGATGCGTAAATTCTTTTGGGCTGGCACTCCGCTTGTTTCTTGGGGGGTTGTGACGCTTATCAAGGTCGATGGTGGTTTGGGAGTTTTAAACCTTGAGACGATGAACAAGGCCCTTCTGGCGAAATGGACCGTTCGTATATGGGGTGATGGTTCTGATACACTTTGTACGCTTCTGAGGATGATCTATGGTGTGACTGGAAACCTGGATTGGCATGGAGTGTGCTCGGTGCTTTAGCAGATTTCTCCACATCTGGATCATGTGACGAGGGATGGTGAAGGAGCTAATTATTGGAGATGGGTTGATGGTGCTTTTAGTGTGAAGAAAGCATATAAAGTCTTATATGCATCCATCGTCTTTGATCCAGGAATTGCGATACTGATGAATACCCATTCATCACTCTTTATTCTTCTATTTTAGCTACAAAAACCTTTGCAAATACATGTAGATATGTGTAAATACAAATAAATACCAAAAGCATGCATTGTGTAAAAACCTACAATTAGCATGTTTTTGTGCACAAAATAAAAGAATAAAGAGCAAAAAAAAAAAGAGGGAAATATTTAGAATAAATATTGAGCAACCTAACCCAAGGGAGGGCTCAGCATGGGCCTGACCGCATAAAAGCCAAAGTAGAGGGAGATAGGGGCTCACATTTGTATATATTTGTAAATACATAAAACTATTTATTTTCCTCACCCAAAAATATACTTGTATATATTGTATATATTCTATTAAAAACAAAATAAAAAGATGAAAAATCAAAAAAGTCAAAAATACCCTTCCTTCACCATGTGTATAAACCACACCTTTGTAATTATTTAACCCTATAAATAAATTCATTTATTTTCTAAACTTTTTGTGAAAATTCTTTATTACATTTTGTAAATAAAATAAATAACAAGAAACAAAACAAAAATCAAATAAAAATCACAAAATTGAAAATACAAAAATACATTGTATTAATACCATGTATATAAAGGTATTCATTTATTTATTTCACCCTTGTATATATGTGATAAAAATAAAATAAAAATATTCTTTTATTCCATATTTTATCTTGAAAATAAATAAAATACAAAATGGGCATAAAAACACATAAAAATAACTAATAATAAAATCAAAAATAAAAATCCCTATAGTGTACATATACCTATATATAGAGCTAACCTATTTTTTATTTCCAAAAATTAATTAAAAATCACCAAAAAATAGAAAAAAATAAAAGAAAAATATTTCATGTTTTAAGTTTTCTCTAATTCGACCTATTTCTGCCTTAAAATAAATGGTCAAAAATCCGCTACACGTGGCAGCGTCTGACTGGGCCACGGGGGAATGTTGACCCCGGTCAACTCCCCCGCGCCTCTTTCCTTTTCTGGCCGTCGCGCGCCGCGCCTTCGTCCCCGATTTATCCACGCGCGTCCAGCCTGTCTTCCACTCAACCCCCGCGCCCATATTCTTCGCCGCACATCCCTCTCCCTCGCCGGATCTTCAGCCATCAAATCGACACCTTCCTTTGCTGTCCTCACGCAACCCTAATCGCCCGGTCACGCTATATAACCACCATCTCCGCCGCCCTCGCGCCGCATCTTTGGCCCTTCTCTTCCTTCCCCGTGACCTCCATCGGCAAGGCGAGAGTGACAGCGAGCTTTGCCCGTGTTGCAGTGAGGCGAGGGAGCGATACCATCGATCCGGCGTAACCTCGCCGTCCTTGCTCCGCCGCCGGCGTTGAGCACCGAGCTTCAGGCCTTGACGCCCTTCGAAGCTACGACCCGGAGATAGCCCATCTCCAGCATAGTCTCCAGCATCCATCAGGTAGCCGTAGTTCTTTTTAATTTAGCTTAATTTCCGATTTCCCCCAATTCCGACCTCCGACGTACATCTCCGATTCCGATCATTCCGCGCTTCGTCTCGACCATCCGACCATCTCATCATCTTCGCACTCCCCTCACGCATCTTCTTCACCCCTCCACACAACCCAGATCGCACAGGATCTGGGAGTCGAGCTCCACCGCCGTCGCTTCGCCGGAGCTCGTTCGCCACGCCGCACCATCCACCTTCACGCCACCTAACCGGGTCGAGGCACTTTGCCCTCGACCCGCGAAGCTTCTGAACTATCTTGCAGGTCAAGAGGAGGCCGTCTGAGGCCCCCCCGACATCTTCCCAGGAGCTTCTTCTTCGTTGACCTCGCCGGAGCCTTCCAGGGCTCGGCCGAGGCCTTGGCCATCATCATCAGCTGCGGGCAGTCACCAGGAAGCTTCTCCGACCTTCAGGTGCAGCTGAGGAGGGGTGTAGCGCACATAGGAGACCGGCGAAGTTCGCCGGTGACGAGTTCTTCCACCACCCTCTCCGACCGTTAGATCAGCCGTGGCGCTCCAGATCAGATCTCATCCGTTCGTTCGGGGAGCAGCAGATACCGTCAGATCAGCCGCAGCGTGATCTCAGCCGTTGAGCAGCGAGGCTAAGCCACTACATCTCTCAGCCGTTCGATCATACACGTGGCTGAACCTCGACCACCCGATCTGAGCTCGGTTGCCTTCGAAGAGCCACATCGCATCTGCACCGTCCGATCAACCACGTGGACGCACGCCAGCCGTCGGATCAGCCCAGCGCTTCCATAGTCAAGGGCGCGTTTGTTCTCCGCCGTCCGATCATCCACGCGTCATCATCTGGGCCGTCGCTATTAATAAAGGGGTAAATTTCATAGGCCCCCCTTGTAGTTTGTCATTTCCTTCTTAGTCCTGTAATTAATTTTAAAAACTTTTTAACGTTGGGTCATTTGCATTCTGGACCTCGCGCTTAATTTTATTTGCACTTATACCCCTGCCAGTAGAGACCCACGTGCTTCGTCACGTGTTATGTTGGGTTATTTGCATATCTTGCCCTGTAGTTCTGGAATGTTTTGAATTGAATGAAATATTTTGTTTATTTGCAAATATACCCCTGTGAACACTGAATTTGCACATGTGCGATTTATTTTGGGAATTTTGCAACCATACCCCTGGACTTTTGATACGAGTTATCAAATAGCCCTAGGACTTGGTTTTTCTTACATTTAGGTCCCTGTGTGCCCCAGACACGTGCTTGGCACGTGACTTCTTGGGTAAATTGCACCAGGACCCCAGAACTTTTGGGTATTTGCACTTAGGTCCCTGTGCACAGTGCCCCCTTGTTCTTTTTGAATAAAATATCAAACGACCTCCAAATCCAATGAAATTTTGACACATGGCTCCTGCCATGGTGTAGGAATTTCTATGATTTTTGGGGACATTTCTGATTTCATTTATTATTTTTAAAAATTCAAAAACCCATATTTTTGCTACTGTTTGACTTTAAAAATACCAAAAAAATACAAAAACTCCACCAAAAATTCCAAAAAAATTAGATAAAGTTTATTGCTTGTTGATTGATTTTCTAGCCAATTTTGGCTACTGTTCATCACTTAAAAACCCTAAAAATTGAAAAACCCCTAAAAACTCATAAAAATTGTAATAAATAAATTAAAAATCCAAAAACAATAATTAGGGTGCCTAAATTTTCCTTATTCTCCATAGAATATAGGAAAATTACCTTTAGGGCTTTTTGAGATCCAAAATTATTTTATTTTGTGGTCTTAAGCCTTGCTGGACAGTACCCTACATTCTGTGCATTGTTTGATTTTTAATAAATATTTTACCCATTAGAAAAATTCCAAAAATTCACCAAAAACAGTAAAAAACCTAAAAAAAACATAAAAACCATTTTTCCATAATTTTTGCATCATTTTTGTGTGTTGTATAAATTGTTGAAGTTGCATTGCATTTACATTCTCTCATTTTCTCTTCATTAAAAAAAAATCTAAAAAAAATTCAAAAACAAATAAAAACACTAAAAAAGACTTCTTTGGATTCTTGACTACATCGTAGGCCGCAAGGCCAATCTGTGCTCCTTGAGTTCGACCCTGGGAGCTATACCAGGTTAAACCTATAGCTGGATCGCTCTATTTTGTGCTTGCTTGTTTTATCTTATTTGAGTGATTGAATTTTTCTTGTTGATCGATCTTCGAGAGATTGAGGTCGCAACGACCTGTTATTTATCTCCCTTGATCTCTCGTGATTAGTCGGTCATCAGAATGGCGCCGTTGCCGGGGACCGACTAATCACGAGAGATCAAGGGAGATAAATAACAGGTCGTTGCGACCTCAATCTCTCGAAGATCGATCAACAAGAAAAATTCAATCACTCAAATAAGATAAAACAAGCAAGCACAAAATAGAGCGATCCAGCTATAGGTTTAACCTGGTATAGCTCCCAGGGTCGAACTCAAGGAGCACAGATTGGCCTTGCGGCCTACGATGTAGTCAAGAATCCAAAGAAGTCTTTTTTAGTGTTTTTATTTGTTTTTGAATTTTTTTTAGATTTTTTTTTAATGAAGAGAAAATGAGAGAATGTAAATGCAATGCAACTTCAACAATTTATACAACACACAAAAATGATGCAAAAATTATGGAAAAATGGTTTTTATGTTTTTTTTAGGTTTTTTACTGTTTTTGGTGAATTTTTGGAATTTTTCTAATGGGTAAAATATTTATTAAAAATCAAACAATGCACAGAATGTAGGGTACTGTCCAGCAAGGCTTAAGACCACAAAATAAAATAATTTTGGATCTCAAAAAGCCCTAAAGGTAATTTTCCTATATTCTATGGAGAATAAGGAAAATTTAGGCACCCTAATTATTGTTTTTGGATTTTTAATTTATTTATTACAATTTTTATGAGTTTTTAGGGGTTTTTCAATTTTTAGGGTTTTTAAGTGATGAACAGTAGCCAAAATTGGCTAGAAAATCAATCAACAAGCAATAAACTTTATCTAATTTTTTTGGAATTTTTGGTGGAGTTTTTGTATTTTTTTGGTATTTTTAAAGTCAAACAGTAGCAAAAATATGGGTTTTTGAATTTTTAAAAATAATAAATGAAATCAGAAATGTCCCCAAAAATCATAGAAATTCCTACACCATGGCAGGAGCCATGTGTCAAAATTTCATTGGATTTGGAGGTCGTTTGATATTTTATTCAAAAAGAACAAGGGGGCACTGTGCACAGGGACCTAAGTGCAAATACCCAAAAGTTCTGGGGTCCTGGTGCAATTTACCCAAGAAGTCACGTGCCAAGCACGTGTCTGGGGCACACAGGGACCTAAATGTAAGAAAAACCAAGTCCTAGGGCTATTTGATAACTCGTATCAAAAGTCCAGGGGTATGGTTGCAAAATTCCCAAAATAAATCGCACATGTGCAAATTCAGTGTTCACAGGGGTATATTTGCAAATAAACAAAATATTTCATTCAATTCAAAACATTCCAGAACTACAGGGCAAGATATGCAAATAACCCAACATAACACGTGACGAAGCACGTGGGTCTCTACTGGCAGGGGTATAAGTGCAAATAAAATTAAGCGCGAGGTCCAGAATGCAAATGACCCAACGTTAAAAAGTTTTTAAAATTAATTACAGGACTAAGAAGGAAATGACAAACTACAAGGGGGGCCTATGAAATTTACCCCTTTATTAATAGCGACGGCCCAGATGATGACGCGTGGATGATCGGACGGCGGAGAACAAACGCGCCCTTGACTATGGAAGCGCTGGGCTGATCCGACGGCTGGCGTGCGTCCACGTGGTTGATCGGACGGTGCAGATGCGATGTGGCTCTTCGAAGGCAACCGAGCTCAGATCGGGTGGTCGAGGTTCAGCCACGTGTATGATCGAACGGCTGAGAGATGTAGTGGCTTAGCCTCGCTGCTCAACGGCTGAGATCACGCTGCGGCTGATCTGACGGTATCTGCTGCTCCCCGAACGAACGGATGAGATCTGATCTGGAGCGCCACGGCTGATCTAACGGTCGGAGAGGGTGGTGGAAGAACTCGTCACCGGCGAACTTCGCCGGTCTCCTATGTGCGCTACACCCCTCCTCAGCTGCACCTGAAGGTCGGAGAAGCTTCCTGGTGACTGCCCGCAGCTGATGATGATGGCCAAGGCCTCGGCCGAGCCCTGGAAGGCTCCGGCGAGGTCAACGAAGAAGAAGCTCCTGGGAAGATGTCGGGGGGGCCTCAGACGGCCTCCTCTTGACCTGCAAGATAGTTCAGAAGCTTCGCGGGTCGAGGGCAAAGTGCCTCGACCCGGTTAGGTGGCGTGAAGGTGGATGGTGCGGCGTGGCGAACGAGCTCCGGCGAAGCGACGGCGGTGGAGCTCGACTCCCAGATCCTGTGCGATCTGGGTTGTGTGGAGGGGTGAAGAAGATGCGTGAGGGGAGTGCGAAGATGATGAGATGGTCGGATGGTCGAGACGAAGCGCGGAATGATCGGAATCGGAGATGTACGTCGGAGGTCGGAATTGGGGGAAATCGGAAATTAAGCTAAATTAAAAAGAACTACGGCTACCTGATGGATGCTGGAGACTATGCTGGAGATGGGCTATCTCCGGGTCGTAGCTTCGAAGGGCGTCAAGGCCTGAAGCTCGGTGCTCAACGCCGGCGGCGGAGCAAGGACGGCGAGGTTACGCCGGATCGATGGTATCGCTCCCTCGCCTCACTGCAACACGGGCAAAGCTCGCTGTCACTCTCGCCTTGCCGATGGAGGTCACGGGGAAGGAAGAGAAGGGCCAAAGATGCGGCGCGAGGGCGGCGGAGATGGTGGTTATATAGCGTGACCGGGCGATTAGGGTTGCGTGAGGACAGCAAAGGAAGGTGTCGATTTGATGGCTGAAGATCCGGCGAGGGAGAGGGATGTGCGGCGAAGAATATGGGCGCGGGGGTTGAGTGGAAGACAGGCTGGACGCGCGTGGATAAATCGGGGACGAAGGCGCGGCGCGCGACGGCCAGAAAAGGAAAGAGGCGCGGGGGAGTTGACCGGGGTCAACATTCCCCCGTGGCCCAGTCAGACGCTGCCACGTGTAGCGGATTTTTGACCATTTATTTTAAGGCAGAAATAGGTCGAATTAGAGAAAACTTAAAACATGAAATATTTTTCTTTTATTTTTTTCTATTTTTTGGTGATTTTTAATTAATTTTTGGAAATAAAAAATAGGTTAGCTCTATATATAGGTATATGTACACTATAGGGATTTTTATTTTTGATTTTATTATTAGTTATTTTTATGTGTTTTTATGCCCATTTTGTATTTTATTTATTTTCAAGATAAAATATGGAATAAAAGAATATTTTTATTTTATTTTTATCACATATATACAAGGGTGAAATAAATAAATGAATACCTTTATATACATGGTATTAATACAATGTATTTTTGTATTTTCAATTTTGTGATTTTTATTTGATTTTTGTTTTGTTTCTTGTTATTTATTTTATTTACAAAATGTAATAAAGAATTTTCACAAAAAGTTTAGAAAATAAATGAATTTATTTATAGGGTTAAATAATTACAAAGGTGTGGTTTATACACATGGTGAAGGAAGGGTATTTTTGACTTTTTTGATTTTTCATCTTTTTATTTTGTTTTTAATAGAATATATACAATATATACAAGTATATTTTTGGGTGAGGAAAATAAATAGTTTTATGTATTTACAAATATATACAAATGTGAGCCCCTATCTCCCTCTACTTTGGCTTTTATGCGGTCAGGCCCATGCTGAGCCCTCCCTTGGGTTAGGTTGCTCAATATTTATTCTAAATATTTCCCTCTTTTTCTTTTTGCTCTTTATTCTTTTATTTTGTGCACAAAAACATGCTAATTGTAGGTTTTTACACAATGCATGCTTTTGGTATTTATTTGTATTTACACATATCTACATGTATTTGCAAAGGTTTTTGTAGCTAAAATAGAAGAATAAAGAGTGATGAATGGGTATTCATCACCCCCCTATGCTTAACTTTGCTAGTCCCTTAGCAAACACTTATTGAAAAAGAAGTGAAAAAGAAAGAAAAAGAAAAAGAAAAAGAGGATGTACATGGATCAAGGTTGACTTATTAAATTTTGCCTTCATTAACTTGAAATATGGAGCTCGATCAGATCTTTGGATTATTAATGTGTCGGAACCTTATTTGGACTTAAGCTTAAAACTCAACAGCCTCCAAGTTCCACCAATCTATGGGCAAGACTCCTCAATAAACCAGATCAGAACAAGTCTACATACACAAACTCTAATGACCATGAATCTTTTCTTGCGGTGTAAGTGATATGTGGCTCCCCACCTCAGAAGTGACAAAGAAACAACCTCCCTCAACCTGGTAACTCTAATGCCTCAGTCTAGCAACTCTTTCCTCGAGAAGCGGGGTATTCCCTTCTAAGTTCAAGTGCAACCGGCTCAAGAAGAGGGGGTAGAAGTATAGAGTTTTGGAAGCTTAGCCAGTGTAGCTAAGTCTCCCGCTGCAAGCTTCATGAGATCTTTACACTCCGGTGGGGTTATTAAATTTTCAATCCGACCCACCACTTTTTTGGAGTTCTTTTTGCATTTTTGCATATTTTTTTTTTTCAACAACTTCTGTACAACATATCTACATGGTGCAGCATATATAAGAAATTTCCCCTTGAGCCAGTAGACTATCCCTCTTTTGAAGCTTTATTGCAACCCACAGCTTCTGTCTTTAGCTTTCAACACCACTAGACCAAGTTGAGGTGCACTTCCTTCACTATAAGAAGAAGAGAGGTTCCGCCTAGAAGTACTACCCTCATATGCTACCCCAAGCCAAAGGAAACTGCCTCCTCACCACCTCATCCATGGAGAGCCATGTGTAAAGTGCAGGTGCAAGTTAAGCCATTGTCTCTGAGAGTCATGCGTGTGTTGTTAAGTGCTCTACTTAGGCTCATCAAGATGACATATGCTCATAGCCTAGTGGACTCAAAGAATTAAGTCCTTATGGACCTGAAAAGCCTTAACCCTAAGTCCTATAAGGTTCCTCTTGAAGTTAAGTGAATTAAGATCTTTTTCAAGCTCCATTTCTCAATTTAATTCCAGGCTTAGTTTAAATGTCAACTCTCATCCAGGAAAAATTATATACATATATGTACACAAGATGCTATTTACAAATATTTTACAATCATGCAAAAAATTTTGGAAAATGTTTTGAAATCATGAATGAATGATGCATGAAGTGCAAGTTTTGCAAAAAGATATTTACACAAGATTTTTGCAAACTTTTGATTTTCAAAACATTTTGGAAAAATTTTGTACTATATACATAATTTTGATACAAAATATTTTACACAAGCTTTACACAAAAAATTTTTGAAATCATTTTTACAAAAATACTTTGTACACTAGCTATGTATGTGCAAGAATAAAAGAGGTTTATGTACATGAAAAATTTTTAATTTTTTGTGATTTTTAGCCATTTTATTTATTAACACACTCACACAAAGTACGAGTTATGGCTAAAGTATATATGAAATATATACACACCCCCCCTATACTTAGCTCGAACGATGTCCTCAGAGTGATCAAGAGCGATGAAGAAGACATAACTCGTGCTTAGTAAAAGGGAAGTGAAAAGGGATGGCTAAGTACAAGAACGAATGAATGAATAGAATGAGAGGAACTCGGTGGTCTCCCCCTATACTTAGGATTAACTAATCCTAAGTATAGAAAGCTGTACATGAAGGGAAAGCCGAGTGAAGAATATACAGACTCTGCCCCCCCTATACTTAGGGTAAAATATCCCTAAGTATAGGCAGCAAAAACAAGAGCAGAAAGAATGAAAAGAATAATCGCAGGTCCGACATCCCCCCTATACTTAGGGTAAAGTACACCCTAAGTATAGCATAATCATGAGATGAGAGATGGGATGTGGGACTAAAGAATAGAATGATATAGACAACTGGATCTATACAGGCGGAAGAACAGTGAAAATCAGGCGTGAGATGTAAAAGATGTGAGTCAAAAGACCACATCTCACGCAAAATGAATAGCAGCAATAATAACGTCCCGCGGCTCATGATCTAGAAATGGTTTGAGCCGCTGGCCGTTCACTCGGAAGGTACTCTCAGAAGATAACTCAGATATATCAATGCTACCGTTATCGTGTACCTTTCTCACCAAATAAGGTCCTTTCCATTTGCTCTGTAGCTTCCCTGGAAATAATCTAAGCCTTGCATCAAACAGCCATACTTTCTGTCCAATCTCAAAATGCTTGTGGCTGATATGAGAATCATGCCACTCCTTGACTTTCTCCTTATAATGTAGGCTGTTTGAGAAAGCTGCATCTCTAAGCTCTTCCAAGGCGGCTAACTCTGCCCTCCTCTGGTCTCCTATACCATTTGGATCCATAAGAATATCTGTGACTGCCCAGAGTGACTTGTGCCTCAGCTCAACTGGTAGGTGACAGGGCTTGCCATAAACGAGGCGAAAGGGAGATGTACCTAATGGAGTCTTGAAAGACGTCCGATATGCCCACAAGACCGAGTCCAAAAGCTGTGACCAATTCTTTAGGTCAGGGCGGACGACTTTCTGCAAAATATTCTTGATCTCCCTATTCGACACTTCAGCTAGACCATTCGTCTGTGGATGATACGGTGTAGCAACACGATGATCTATGCCGAACTCTCTAGCAAGTGCCTTCACCTGGTCGTTGATGAAATGAGATCCCCCATCAGAAATCAGAACTCGTGGAACCCCGAACCGCATGATGATGTTCTTCTTCAAAAATTTGCAAACTGTCTTTGCATCTGCGGCTCGGGCGGGGATAGCCTCAACCCAACGACTAACATAATCTACGGCCAACAGAATGTACTCAAATCCCTGACTCTTAGGGAATGGACCCATGAAATCGATGCCCCATGCGTCAAAAACCTCACAGAAGTGAATGGGCTGCATCGGCATCATATCACGCTGTCCGCAAGTGCCCATCCTCTGACAGTCAGTACACCTCTTCACGAACTCATCAGAGTCCTTGAAGAGTGTAGGCCACCACAAGCCGGATTGGAGCACTTTCTGTGCCGTTCTCCTCCCAGAATGATGTCCTCCTGCCTCAAGCTTGTGGCAGTAAGTGAGGACACTATGATGCTCCTCCTGAGGAATACACCGACGCCAGATGCTATCCCCTCCTTCGTGGTAAAGGATGGGATCCTCCCAGTGGTAGTACTTTGCCTTCGCAAGGAAGGTCTCAATCTTCTGCTTGGGCCAATCTTGTGGGACTTTCCCAGCAACGAGAAAGTTCACAATATCGGCATACCATGGGAGTGAGGCGATAGCAAGGATCGCCTCATCTGGGAAGGTATCTCTGATCGGATCAATCTGCTCTGTCTCCTCAGGCTGCTCTAATCGGGATAAATGGTCCGCCACCACATTCTTGACTCCAGGTTTGTCCTTGATCTCAATGTCGAACTCCTGGTGAAGGAGCTAATTATTGGAGATGGGTTGATGGTGCTTTTAGTGTGAAGAAAGCATATAAAGTCTTATATGCATCCATCGTCTTTGATCCAGGAATTGCGATACCAAGCTTAGGGCAAGTCTGGTCTTGGAGGATTCCTAAAAGAGTGAAAGTTTTTCTCTGGTTGTTCGGGAGAGAGCGGGTGATGACCGGCGCTCGGAGGGCCAGGCTCTTTGGGGCTAGCAGCTCATACATGCGGTGTGGAGAGGAGGTGGAGGATGCTAATCATCTATTTTTTATTTGTCCTTCATCGAGGCAGATTTGGGCAGGGGTCAGTTTACCTGTTGTTGCACCAATTGGGTTTAGAGAGTTTTGGGAGTCCATTGGTCGTTCCGGGACGTGCACCATCGCTGAGAAGCAACATGCGGCATCAGTTTTGTGGGCGATTTGGTTGGCAAGGAATATAACTATATTTCACGGGGATGTTATATTGAAAATGTAATAGATCATTTCAGACTCCTATATGAGTCTTGGTCATTGTAACCCTTGTACTTAACTTGTGAATATAAGTTTTTGGGTGTCCTCCTTTACGGTGTGACACCCTTTTTCCTTCAAAAAAAATTGCAATTGATAATATGTTGCCTCAAATTGTACTAACGGATTATTCATAAAATGTTTATTCAGTAGAGCATATTATTTTTCAGATTATTCATTGCTATGTGCTCACCATTCCGTCCATCTATATTTATAGTGGGCATTTCGAATAAAATAATTGCATTAATAGCATGCAATGGACGTGCATATATGGCATGACCAATAGTTAAGTTTGCCTAACCAGAGACGAGATTAGTTGTCGCTTCACAAGAATTACTGTAAAGCCATTATATATTTGTAAAGCAATTGCATTAAAGATAGATGGCGTCCGGATGATAAATCTCAGTTTAAGTCGATGACAATAATTGCCTTTAAGTTTTTTTTTTAAAGAAAATAAAAGGCCGAGCTATGAAGAAAGGCCGAAACAAAATTAAGAAGGTTTCTGTATAAAGAAGAAAGCAGTCGTGAAAGTCACCATCCAATAAAGATTAATTTAAGATCTTGATGAGACCATTTAAAGGAATGGATTTGATGTCATATGCAGATATCTTAAAATACAGTAGAAATCCCAGAGATAAGGTCTTCGGGTGCGATGAATCCCTTTCTACATAATGTAATAAAATTATAATTGCGACGAACATCATCTGCAACATGGCTACGACGACTTCATAAAGTTTATGTAGAAATTTAATCATCTGACGGTTCCTCCTGCAGTTTTATATATATCTGACATTATAAAAAATGAGAAATAATTTACTGTAAAAGATCTAGAACTATATGAGGAGATGAGATAGCCAATCCTTTTGAGCTCATTCATGGACTTATCATATATGTACTGATGGTGCATTCTAAGAAAGCTTGAAATTTTTGATCGTAAACGGAGTTCATTTCCTTCTCTTCCGAGATATTGCTCTAAAAGCTGTTTGTGTTTATACACATTTGGCAGAGGTTGGAGAAGAGAAGGTGGATGCATGCCTAGCGAATTTGCCGCAGTGGGTGAACCGTCGCGGCAACACGGCGTTGCACGAGGCTGTGCGCAGCAACCATTTAGCAGTGGCGAATGCACTCCTGTCAGCAGATCCCATGCTCGCTACGTTGAAGAACAGCGCAGGCGAGTCCGTTCTCGATATCGCAACTGAAATATCGTCTTCTGAGATCATAGACATTCTCCTCAAATTCCAGCCTCAAAATCCTCGTGAACAAGAGGGGAGAACTGTGCAATATGCAAGGAGGAGTCATGGTATTCCTCTTATTACTATTACTAATATATATGGTCTTTTTTTGTCTAATTATTCAGTAGGGTTTACCTGTTATGATCATGTTCGTCTTCAACATATCTTCATTTGATGGTAACAGATATCGATATTGAAACCTTATTAAATAGCAGGCAGTGCTGTTGATCAATTCATATCATATCATCAATTTGACAGTACTGAGCAATTGCAGATTCACCACCGTTGCGTTCAAAACAAAGTCGAAGATCATCGAGACCGAAAAGGGTGCAAAGGGGAGAGCCCATCCGAGGCAGCGGCATCATCGTCAACAAACTGATCATAACAGCAGTATCAATTGCCTGTCTGGCATTTGCCTCAGCAGTGGCTCTACCCATCGACGCCGAAGAAGGCACGGTAACCACCTTATCTAAGAGGATAGCTTACATCGCATTCCTGATATCGGACACATTGGCGATGGTGTGCTCGGCCATCATCGTAGTCATGCTCGTCCGAATGGTCTGTTTAAGCCTCGATGCCCAGTTGCATGCCATCCTCGCCTCGCTGACACTGATGAGAGTAGCAATAGGGAGCTTGATCACGGCGTTCGCGACGGGGGTCTACGCAGTCGTCGATTTCGACGACACATGGCTGGCTGTCATCGTATGCTCGATTTCAGGATTCGTGCCCCTCGCCATCTATGAAATAACCTGGTGGCCAATCGCGTGGTCGACGCCATTAGTAGCACCGTCTGCGAATGCGCCTGGCATGCAGGATGCCTCGACAAGGAGGGAGTAGACGCGCATTGGCCTGAGATGGCTCTACTGAAATAGAACTCCAGAACTGGATAGACATTTCTTTAATTTGTAACTTACATATCATCGAACTTTTTAAACTTCCTCTTTCTCAACTAGTTAATTTGGCTCCCAATTTATCATGGGGCTCTTTGACTAGTTTACGCTGTTACTGTTACCTTCGTGGGGTTTCATCATGTGCTGTTCTACCCATTGTTCTGCGAATATCAGAAGCAGAAACATGATTATGTTTGATGACTTTCTTCCAATCTAAAGCTTTTGATAGTTTTTTTTAAAGACAAGCATCCAAAAAACTTTATATTCACCTATTAAAAAACATAGCTACAAAGATCAAGAATCATGGAGGATTTTGGCATGTTGTATTATATTTTCTACATAGTATCGCTCTCTCCTAAAATACACCCCATTCCTTGCAAGCCAAATCGCACAGAGGCTTGCGGCTGACCGAACCTTTGCAAACGTATGGCCATTTTCCGACATCTCAATATAATGCCAGAACGATTGAGAATTCTCTGTATCAACCCCAGTGAGGGATGTCTCCCTCCAAACCTCTTTTGATATTGGAAAACTAAAGAAAAGATGATCAATATCCTCCACCTCCTCAGAACAGCATTGGCACAAAACATTTGAATAATGGAACAGTCTTGCCCTTCGAGCACTCGTCAACAATCTCTCTCTACCCATCAACCACATGAAGACTTTGACTCGACGTGAGATCTTCCACCTCCAAGTCTAACCCAAAAGGGACATCACAATCTCGGGATCAAAACAAGAGATGTGAATAGAGCTTTATAAGCCTTCTTCACTAGAAATTGGCCATCCAACCAGGCCCAATGGTCTCGCCTTTCAGATGGAGTTCCCTACTGAGAGAGCATTTCTCTCAAACATTGCAAGTCAGCCATATTCTCATCGTATAACTCTGAACGGAATGGAGGTGACCAATCAATTTCCATTCCAAGCCTCTTACACCTAAAATCTTCGATTCTCAACCAACCCAAACAAATTCGAAAAGTGGTCACACAGAATTCCAAGTCCTGACCAATCATCAATCCAAAAAAGAAAGGCAACTCCATCCCCAAGACATGGTCGCATCAATAGTGAAATCTGAGGGAGGATGAAGTTGACCCCTCGCCAAAAGTTAGAGGGCATAGACACACGGCTCGATCTCCAGTAGAGGACCCCTGAAACTCCATATATTTTTCGCAACAAAGAGCAAATGAGGTCAGAGCCACTACCCCAAATACGGACTACCCATTTTGTTAGTAGGGCTAATTCATTACATCAAGATCAAGAACACCAATCCCACCACCATCTTCTGACAAAAGGACATCCTTCCACCCAACCAATGGCACCCCTTTGGAGTCTCAAGATCCAAACTAGAAAAAACGACGCATCAATGCCTCCAATTGATTTTGAATCCCCACAGGAAGAAGCCTAGATGACATGTAGAAGATTGGGATGGTAGATAAAACTGCCTTTAAAAGGACCAAACATCCTCCCTTAGAGAGGCATGAGGCATACCAGCCAGCAAGTCTTCGATCCACTCTCTGCATCATGGACATCCAATCCGATTGGCGAAGTCATCTACACACCAGAGGTAATCCCACGTAGTTGATAGGCAACGCCCCACACTGGGATCGCAGAAATATCCCACACTCCACAACCTCCTCCTATGTCATACCAAATGAGATGAAAACAGACTTGTCACCATTAATCCTAAGGCCTGAGATATCTTCAAATAGATCCAACACAGTCGCAATATCCTTCGCCTCCCGAACACCCCTTCCACAAAAGAAAATCATATCATCTGCATATTGAAGTAAAGGAATTGACAAACCATCTACATGATACCCGCACAGAATTCCCATCCACTGCTCTACAGACCATCCGTGACGATGCATCAACCATTAAGACAAAAAGCAAAGGAGCTAGAGGACACCCGCATCTGACTCCTCTCTAAGGATGGAAGAAACCACCTTTTTGTTGCATATTCACCAATACAGAATTGGAGATTGTAGTTACACATCTTTTCACTCATCTAATCCATCCCGTAGTTACACCTTGTAGTTACACATCTCGTCCGGGAATCCCCGCCTCAAAAGAGATGCCCAAACGTCCAGATGACACAATCATAAGCCTTGGAAAAGTCAACCTTTCAAGCATCCCTTTGTTCTTCTTCCTTTTCCAATTAGCAATAATCTTTGAAGCAATGATTACCCCATCCATCATATGCCTTCCAGGAATGAAAACAACATGTGATTCATCAATAACGGAGCCCAATAACTCACGCAGCCGATTCACGTGTACCTTAGCCACTATGACATAAATGGAATTTGAGAGGGAAATAGGTTGAAAATCCTCTACGCAACGAGCCACATCCTTCTTGAGAAGTAGGAAGATAAGTGAGCGATTCAACCGCTCAAATCCCTGGTTTTCCCCTCTCAACTCCTCACCCACAACCATGACATCCTCCTCCACCAAATCCCTAAATTCACAGAAAAAGAGGAGCGAAAAACCATCTGATCCTGGAGATCCATCTACAATAAGATCAAAAGTAGCTTCTCTAACCTCTGTAGGTGTAAAAGCGCAAACCATTTCGGCAGACTGATCGTCAGAAATCAAGGGAATACCCCTACCAACCCATCGTGCGCCTCCTGTTCGGATCCTCCTACTTGTCTCTCAAAAGTGATCAACCACAACCAACCTAATGGCATGCTTCCCTTCTACCTAGACACCTCCCACCTCAATGGATCGAATATGGTTACCCGCCTCCTTCCGCTAGTAGCAACATGAAAGAAACGTGTATTTGCTTCTCCCTCCCTCAACCAAGTTTGTCTGGACCTTTGCCGCCACTCAATCTCATGCTTGTGATCCTCCTCCACCAGTATCTTCTGATTTTATTCCCTTAAGCTTCTCTCCTCTGCCACCAATCACAAGAGCCCTCAAGATCATCCAATCTTACCACCTCCGACTGGGTCGAGATCCTCCTCTCCTCCTGAAGTGTTCAAATCTCCCAACAGAAAGACGTCAACATACACCTCAAAGCTTTGAGGCTAGAAGCCATGTCCCGAGATGCGACATCAGTAGTTGGAACCTCCCGCCAACAAGCGATAACTCGTTCCCTGAACCCCTTGAAATCAGTTGCAAGTGATCAACAGAAGCAAAAATCCTTCCTTGAACTTAGACGGCGATCCTAAAAATGCTTCATAGGAAAGTTGCCAAAGTGTTACGCAACCTTGAAGATTTGAGATGGGAATTCTATCCCCAAAATCAACTACATCACCAGGATCTTACCCTAGACAATTTGAATTTACAACCACAACAAATACAATTCCAAAAGCCTAACACTGGGAATAATCTAGAGAAGCAACATTCTCCTTATTATAATCAGAATGAGGTTCTACAAAGCGAGTTGGATCAATAAATGGAAACCATGCAGAAAATACAGGAACTCTCAAATCTAGTCAGTTTGCAATGCAGATGGGACTGAAGTCCTAAAAGCGGGATCGGTTTCAACCACATAAGAATGAGAAAAGCTTCAGGCAGGAAGTTGTTATTCGTGCCAATAGTAGGGCTTCAAAAAACCCCACTTTTCTTGATTAGCTGATGAAAATACCCAATCAAATTTTGCAGCAACTAGATAAGCATCCTGAAACACTACAAATGACTCATCCACTAGAAGATAATGCTTTGGAAGAAGGTTGGTCTAAGGTTCGGAAAAAGATCAAGAAGAAAAGAAAAGATATGAACTTTGTGGGGACAAAGTTGAACTTGTGTAAGCTCGAAGACAAGATCCAGTAGGAAATATCTGAATGAAGCTGCTGCTCCTATATTGGAAATGCAGAAGGAGGTTATTGAGAAATTGGAGTTGTTTCTGACCCCCTCTTCAAACCTTGCATTACGAGCAATTGGAGCAACAAGAACTTCCATGGATACAACCACCTATTTCTTAAAAATATTGAACTCATATAAGTTCCTTCAATTTCAAATAAGTTTACAGATTTCTTGGAAAGAGACGACGAAGAAGAAGAAGAGTATTTTAACGACTCCGAGGAAGAGCTCAACGAATCGTTCTTAAAAGTCCCCTTACTTATAGTTCGTATTTCAACCTTGAAGTTTTGCATAAACTTGAGGAACTGAAGAGGAGAACCCCGTTGTATATTAAGGCAAAGGAAAGAAGTTTGAAAAGACGTCGGGGTTGCGATTGATCAATTTCTATCCTATTTAATAAATAAACAGTACTCCTATAGTGAGTTGATAAGATGATTCTTCAGATGGTTGAATTGCATTCATTGATTTTCAATCCCAATAAAGGAAAAATGACTTGTTGTCATATTGCACTCCTTTTTAAATGTTATATATACCTTTTCGTAACACACAATCTCAATTATACCAGGTCAAAGCTATGTTTGGAGCCGAGAAGAGAGATCTTTTCTATGATGATTTCAGTAAATTTGAAGAATAAGCATGTGCTATCGTTCAAAGATGTTGCAGATTCTCTTGCTATGCTTTCCTCATATCATTTTCTTTTCTCAGATTTGGCAAGAAGCTTGTTCCCACGACACCATCTCCTAAAGTGAAGATGAATCTTATACATGTTTCTTACAAATACCATCCATTCTTCTGTGAAGATGGTACCCTGGAAGAAGATCTTGATTCTTCGAGAATCTTTTACTTAACCATACTAGCAATTCAAATTTCTTTTTTATTATTTCATGATCATATTAGTTTACAATATCTCCTTTATCTTTTTTCAATGCCATTTGATCTATTTTTGTATTTTCTTTAATTTTCAAGGTTATGTTGGCCATCACTTTTTGTAAGAAGGTCAAGTGCCTCCACTATAAACTTCATGTACACATCTTTTGATGAAATGAAAAGGGATACCGATTCTCCAAAATTATCGTGTTTGCGAGAAATTTTTTATAAAATTATAATTAATGTAGTGGATCATATTTTAACCGCTCACAGACAATAATACATCTTATCACATTTACCATCTGAATCATTCTAACATCCAAATTTCCTCCAATCTACTAATCACCCCAGCAGCCCTGCTAGTGTTTGCCAAGGTTTAAGGAAAAAAACGAAGGCAGGGTTTCTGTCTTTTTGGCGCGGCAAGAACAGGAAGTGGCGACTCCCTCTCTCCGACAACAGCAGCAGATCTTGTCGACGGACATGCCGCCGTCCAAGGGTAAGAAACCGTCCAAGCCCTCTTCAAGCCCATCCCCGTCCAAAGCAGCTGCAGACCCAGACGAGGACGAAGCCCTGCTGCGATCTCTGCTCTCTCGCGCCTCCGCTAGGTTCCCCTCCCTCATCTCCGAATCCGCACTCGTGGGGCGCATCGTTGAATCCGACGACGCGTCCTCTGATCGTCAGAGAGCCAAGGTCTGGCTCTCCGAGGCCGCCATGGTGTCCTCTTCGATCCTCCCTGCATCCCTCGTAACGGTCGGTACTCATCTTTCGCTCCTTTCCTCAAAGCCACGTTAAAAACATTCGAAATGTTATTTTTTTTGATACCCTGCGATCTTTGAGTACAGCCGAGTCCATGTAAAGCAGAAAGGACATCGGTTTTGAAGTAGTGCAATTCAAATAAATTAAATTAAGAACCACTCTTGAGTGGGTGCCAATTTAATGGAATCGGATTGCAGTTTAAATAAACTAGATCGCTTGGACAGGTCTCACTTCCGGCTTCTGCGAGAGCACATTCGGATGGTTCACCTCTAGATGCATTTGCCAACCGACTATCAGGAGATCTTGGCGACGATCTGGCAGCTATTCCGCAGAGCGAAGCTGGGAGATACTTCGCTATTGCAACTGTCTTTCCTTCACGCAAGGTGTGTAGAAGTTGCACTTGTATGAGAGCATACCCATATCTTGTACATGACTGACTAACTGACGTCTGATTCACAGGTTCAGAAGAATGGAGTAAGGTTATCTTACAGTCTCTATCTTACCATGGGTTTTCCTGTCAATGGTAGAAGCTTGTACATTTCCTTGATTAAGAGTTCGAATGAAGCGGGCAAGCAGATAAGTTGCAATCCCCGATTTTGTTTGTGCAAGGAGCTGTACCTGAAATTGGTTCCTATACACACTGAAAGGATTGTGGCTGGTGGGACAACAGCCTCTGTTATGCCAGCAGAAGCGAGCCCTGTGCTCTCTAAAGTTGGAAGCTCATCGTCCCCGAGGACACCTTCGAGTTATAAATCAAAACTCACTTCTCCACATGCCAGTCCCTTGCCACCTAGTGGAAAACTGGAGTTGGTAACTGATGCAAGCACAGAACCGGATTCTTTCTTCAAAATGATTGTTGATGATGAGAAAATTAGAGAGATCCTGAAGATTTATCTCTGTAGGTGGTTATGCGGCAGGCACTTGCTTGTTGGAAATCTTGTATCACTTCTAGTAAGTGGAAGGCTATGTGTTTTCCTCGTGGAGGCTTTTAAAAGCTCGAATTTAGCATGCAAAGAGAATCACGATCAATTGTCTTCTGGGAACAAGATTACAAATTCAGTAGAGGGAAATGATGCTGTTCTTGTGGTAGATCCTGCAACAGAAGTTACCATAATTGAACCTACGATGACCCTTATAGACAACTCTATGAACCCTTATGCATGTGTGGACAGGCTTCCAAGCAAAGAAGGTACAAAGATAGTGAGGGGAGCATTGCCTCGTATAGGTGGGTTAACCAAAGAGTTTGCTATTCTAAAGCAAATTATAAACTTTTCATTGATGCACAAAGGTTCCCCTTTAAGGTGAATATTTCCTCATGCATTCGTTCATGTAAAATTTGTTGTTTGCTGCTTCGCTTATCCCCTTTCACGTGACATGCATTGCTGTTATATCTCTTTGTGTAAAACCACTTATTAAATAAAGATTTTGGGAATTAGAAGTTCTCTTTCATATCCTTATCTTATATACTTTTGACTGTATTGGTTTATATCTTTTAAATCTGGCTCATCGTCCAATATAATCTACTATACTGGAGGAAATTAGATGCCATATTACTACCTTCTTCAAGATTCGATGACTTTTGGGCAGTGCTTTAGGTTGAACTTGTTTGAGAGCAATTATAGAATTGCGGGATGGAAAGCGAGAGAGGGAGCAATGAGACAAGGAGAGGCAATAGAGAGTGAGAGTAGGGCATATGTGAGGGTGAGTTGAGGAAGCCACATGATGGTGAATGAGAGAAAGAGATGGATCATGATAGAGAGACTCCCGGCGGGGAGGGGAGGGGAGAGATGAGAGTCCAGTGATAGGGGAAAGAACTGCTTATTAACTCATTCTTAGATGGGGGGGGGAGATCCCTAACAAGGTTGATTCGGGTGGTATGTTGTGGCATCATCCGAAGTGACATGAACACAACCATCACCAAGTGTTGGAGTTGAAGTGACCATCGTGATGTTTTTGCGACGGTGTTGATGACCACTTCGCAAAGGACTGCCATGGCAAATCTATTTGCTTTGGTTGTTGGACCCAAGGTATTACAAGGTAGCCTGCACCATACAAAGGACTTGGCGACACCAAGTTCGTCACAATGAAGGTCCCATTGTGTAGAGAAACATATACCTATTGGGGACCATGGGTGTTTTGCTTGGAGAAGGCACCATTGAAGACCTCATGGTGGCGTTGGAATGGTACAATGGTGGGGTGGAACACCCTATCACGGTGATTTGGTGATGCCATGGGCAACGACTCTTTGCGTGCGTGATCTTTCAGAGGGTGAGATGCGGGCCCTGTTGGAGGGCTCAATCATCGAGAATGCCTTCAATAATAAAGTGGTGATGCATGTTGATGCGAGATGGGTCTTGGTCGAGACTCTAGAGAGCATCACACTCCGATTTTAGTGGAGGGGATGCCAATGCGATGATGTGGCTTTTCCATTGTAGGAGAGGTGTTGTCCCCGGTTGGTGTAGTGATAGTGTTGGTTAAAGATGATCTTCTTACGGGGTTACCATGCAGTTTGGTGGTGGAGATTCATGCCTCCCTTGGTAAGGTTCGGTTGCACAATCTTTTCTCTTAGGTTGATGTCATCAACAACCATCAACAAGGTGACGCTACGACCATTACAGTTTTGTTGCGGCATTTCCTCCTCGAGATGCGAAATGGTAGGGAAAGAGAGGGTTGGCTTCAAAGGTCGAGGAGAGAGACCATTTCGAATACTCGAATTCAAGGGTTTCTTAAAACAATGACATATTTATGGTGGGGGACATTCACACGACTCTATGTTATGGATTTGTGATTGGGCTAAGATTTGCTAATATAATGCTTTTCATTTACAGATCCAACGTTGGGGGATTCACTTTGCACATGGATGAGGCAATGGATAGCGGTTAAATCGTGCCTCACTACTTCTTTGAGCACTCATGCGAGGAGATGAGGATGGTGTCTGCACACGCGAGGCTACTCTAGTGAAATTGGTGATGGTGGGTCACACTTGCGTCGAGGCGGTGGTGGTGACCCTTGCCTCCAGCAAGTGCTATTGGGTCTTTGGGGGGAGGTCCTTGAGATATCTTCTAAGGAGTTGGATTTTCAGGTGGGTGGCTTGATGCTACATTAACGATGAAAGAAGGTACGAGTGTGTTGTGGGTTTCCAAGCGCATTAAGGAGGGAGGGCCGGGTTAGGAGCTCAAAGATATTGAAGAGGGCGGTTGAGAATCATGAGATAAGGAAACGAACTCTTAAGAAAAATGGAAGTTGAGATTTCCTTTTGAGGCCAGGTGGCATAGTGTGTGGAGGTGGAGTTGGTGGGGGCTCCTGTCGGTTGCCAAGTGAGGTTCATTTCTTAGAATGTCAGAGGTCTACAGACCGAGTTCTATCTTGGACGCTTCGTATGCATATGTTATTTATCTACATGAAATGATTATCGATGTATGGGATAGATTTATGTGGAGGTTGGTGTCGAGTGGTATACTCATCGACTTCAAGGCGGCGGCAGTTTCTTCAGGGACATCTCGTGGCATATTGTTTTTCTAGAATGGGGACATGTTGGAGGTGGAGGATTCTACTATGATTTGTCACTCTCTTTATGCGATGTTGGTCCATAAGTGTGATGGCGGGCCTCTGTTGCTCTCTTTGATCTATGGCTTGTTGGGGGCAACTCGTGGGGATGGAGGTTTGGGATGAGTCGTGGTTGTCACATGCTTGCATTTTTAGCCTTCTTTGGATCGTGGGAGGTGACTTCAATATCACTTTATTTGTTGATTATCAACTCAGGGTGAGGGATGGCATGGATCCAGGATCCTTGACTTTTTTACAGGATATGTGGATGATTTGTCCTAAGATGTGATGGATGCGATGAATCCTCGATATATGTGGAGTAACTCTTTGTTGTACTCTTTATCGATTGGTTCCTTGTCTGTCTAGGATTTTGGAGATGTTTCAACTGACTTTGGTATGCTTACATTTGGCATTCACACTTGAATCACACTCCCCTCTGTTGGGATTCTATGGTACCTGTCGTTTTGGTAGTGTCTTTCGGTTTGAGCACTCGTGGTTGCTTGAGGGGGGGCGTTCATGATCGCATGGATCTCTGTTGAGGCGAGCTCAAAGGCTATGATATAACGACTAGGAGATGACGTTGGAGCTTTAAGTCTAAGCTTTGCGCTAGATGCTAGTTACCTACAAGCGAGATGTTTAAAGTCATCCGAGGGAGCAAAGGACTTTGTATCAGGGAGAGGTAGTCAGGTTGGACGAGCTGGAGGGTTCTTGAGAATTTATAAAGGAGGATCGGATCACCAAATGCGAGCATCATAGGGTCCTCCTTCAGGAGGATAATGAGAGGTAGGTGGCATGGAATCAACAGTCTTCGCAGTGTGGTTGAGGAGGGAGATGCGAACACATGTTTGATTCATGTCGTGGCTAGTGGGTAGAGGTGACATAACTCGATCCATTCCATCGTGGTGGGCGGTACTTCGGTGGAGGGGAAGCATGCGAATGGTGCTACAACGGTTGGCCACTTTCATGGTTTTAGCATGAAGGTTTCGAGCGAGGCGAGATGGGTAGGCAGGGATATCTGCTGGCTATTTGAGGATTATGCCTCAAGGTTAGTACACATTTTTAAGGTTGGCAACCCAGTTTTTGCCCTTGACACAAATGATTCTCTTACTTTAGAGGACTTCTCGGTATTCTTCTTTCATTAGTGCTATGAGGTGGTGAAAGATGATGCGGTGGTAGTATGAGTTGCAGGTAGATAATCGGGTGTTTGACATGCTAAATAGGTCCCTGATTTTTCTTCTTTTGAAGAAGGATGCTATGCAATGGATTGATGAATGTTGCCCTATTGCCTTGTTGAATGCAATATGCCTATTTGACAAAGGTTCTTGCTAATTGACTTGGCATGGTGCTGGACTCCATCATTGCTCCTCATGTGACTTTCATTTCATGCTGCTATATAATGGACAATGCAGTCATGACTTTTGAGATTACTGTGTATTGGAATAAAAAGAAGGTCAAGGGGCTGTTGTGGAAGGTTGATTTCCCTAAGGTCTATGACTCTGTTGGTTGAAGGTTTATTTAAGCCTCCAATTCTTGATGAGATTTCCCAAATGAGTTGATCATGTGGATGAAAAGGTGTGCGAAACATCCTTTTGTTCTATGCTAATGATTGGTCATCTGTAAGATGGCTTCTTTCGACCCCAGATGTGTGTCTGGCAGGAGTGTCCTTTGCATCGCAACTTTTCATGCTTGTGATCGACACTCTCTCAAAAATGGTTTCTCAGGCAGTTTGGGCGATGTTTGAGCATGCAACATTAGAGATATTTCAATCCCATTGTTGCCGCATGCTGATAACACAATTTTCTTTGTGAGGGAGGTTTGCAAGAGGTAAAATGAATTATTATGGTGTTGGAGCTATTACTGATGTTTCGGGGCTTGGGTTAATATTGGTTCCGTTCGGCATGGAGGAGTTGGAGATTTTGACCTGTGCACCCATGTAAATGTGCTGCACACGCCACATCGAGATCCGGGTTTGCCATTGGCATGCGGTCGCCTTAACTGTTTGGACTGGCTACCATTGATGGAGAAGTTGGCGTTGCACATGCTTCTAGTGGGTGAGAGGACAATTTGAGGTGATGATGTGGAGGTTTTTCTGGTCTGCCTCGAGGGAGATATCAGAGTTACCATTTGTAAGCTGGGAGGTGATCAAGCTTTCTGTGAAGGATGGTGGCTTGGGGGTGCTCAGCTTAAAGGAGATGAACCAGGTGTTGCTCACCAATGGGTTACTCACATTTGGGTTATTGTCTCAGACTTGGTTTGTCAATTGATGCAGGGTATATGGGATGGGGTCTTGACAAGGTTCTTTGTGTAGCCTGGGGAAACCCACTTGCAGTTTACTTTTAAGAAAGGAATCTATACGGTTTTGTTTGAGATTTTATACTCCCTGGAGCCTGTCTTGGATGATGGCAAACATTTAAGCTTTTGGAGTGGTGATGGGCCAAAACTGGTGCTCTTTGTGATAGATTCCATTGTATTTAACTCTAATCTTACCCACGGCTACATAACAAAATGCAATGAATCTATCATGAGCATCTCTGAACTTGAAATGGAAGTGTCCAAAAATTAAACAATGCATCTTATCATTTTTCCCCCTAAAAAAAGAATGCGTGCTTAACCCTAATAGTCTTTCTTTAACATTCATAAGGAGGATCTCAATTGAGATTAAAAACATTACTCAAACATGCCATTTGTAATTCACTTGCACACGAGTTCTTGGGTGTTTGATTCATCCTTGTGCTATCACGTTTTAAAAGGGGCGAAACTTGATTGTTTAGTCTGTTTTACTTATGATTATCATGCAAGAGGTGTGATCTCATTCCCTCTTAAGGTAGGTGATTATAGACCATATTTAGATGCCACGGATTTCTCACCCTATGAAGTGTCAGAACGATTCCCAACAAATACTACCTTGTGATATTGCTTTTAGAAAACGAGTGGGCTTTGTGATATTATAACCACCTCTGGACTAACATTCACCTTTCTTTAACCTCACATCTTTGCTTCACCTCCATCTTTCCATCTCCTTCAGAAGGCATCCCAATTGCAATCTCTTTGCCTTTTATTAATCAAATGTTTTCCTTTATCCATCCAAAACTGTTTTTGAAAGAGATAAAGAGTGCACGCCTAAAGTGACTCCTACGAAAAACCTTATACAATCACCACACTAAAAACTACAACTGACTGAACAGATCCCTGTCATGCTCCGAAATACTCTCAACATTGGATCTCTCATGGCGGAAAATGACCCATTTCTCCATAGTCAAATAAGCCTACATAATAGTCAAGTTCACAATTCTATCATTCATTCTTCAAACCAACTCAGGGTTGATGGACCTTCAAAAAAATCTACATTGGAAATCAACTCCTATCATCAACCAAACATCTCTGAAGCTCAAAGTGAAGAAAATGTGATCCACATCTTCTCTGTCAAGCAACGCGAGTAGCTCAAGTTAGTCACTTGAAAGATCCTCTAGAGAGGAGTTCTGGACATCACATGACCACACTGCAACAACTAAAAGATCTTGAGAGATAGAGGGATTTTCCAAGTTCCAACTCCAAATCGTATTGCAATCTCTTGCAAGATACCAGGATCTAACACAAATGATACTAATGGTTTTATATGCCTTCTTGACTAAGAACTCACCCTCGAATAAGATTGGAAATCCTGACCATCCGAGGGCTCCTCCAACACACTTAGGATCTCCCTTGCTCCACCTTTGCTAATGAAGACCTGAATGAAAAAACATTGCCCACGCTCCATGAGAGCAAGCCCCCACCGCCCAAACATCATGATTATCAACTAGCATAAACAATGGAACTGGTCGTACAAAGCCTCTTATTTTGACCAATCATCACACAGAAACCTAAACCTATCACAAGATGGAGAAAATACACCATTTCAGGAAGAACGATATACATGTCCTTCGAAAATGAGGAGATAGTGCTCACCGAGATAGTTAATCTGTGCCAACCTCAGATTTTACGCATCAACTGAAAAACATGTCTGTTCCATCTCCTCAGATGTGTAAAATTCAATTCATTAGGAGGCCTTCTTCATCTTCTTGGGATAATGGGCCCCCAAACCATCACTATTAGGCCGCTGCGCCATCGAGTTCCAGTCCATTAGAAGGATACCCATGATACCATGATTGACTCCCGATTAATAAGACTAACTTGTTAAGGCTTCAGAAGGTTGCACACCTTGACTGTAAGGGGTTGAGAAGCAAAAAAAACACCGGGATGACTGATAAAACGGACTTAAGAAACGCCAAATCCAACCCATGACACATAACAATGTTTCCGGAAACAAGCTTTTTCTGAAGCTTCTCCACCAGAGGATGCAGCTAGTCTGTGCAATCTACCATGGGAAAGATGTATCCTTAGGTAAGTCAAAAATAGCCCCGACCATGGGTACCTAATATTGCACCGCACACATCAACCTCCTCTTGTGTCAAGCCAAAGGTAGAGAATCCAGACTTGGACATGTTAATTCTAAGCCCTCAAATGTCGGCAATGAGATCCTACATCATTGAAATCCCTTTCGTTTTATTTTCCTCACCTTCCATGAACAAAAATATATTTTCAATATTCTGATGAATTAGGATTGTTTCGTTCTTCACAAAATTTGATAGATGGCATCACGAACAACTTGGTCAGCCATAGGCCCATTGTTGGGAAACGTGAATGAGATAATCTATTCCATAGCCCTAGGCTCTCTTATATAGGAGAGTAGCCTATGGGTAAATTACATAAAGAGAATAACAAGAAAAGAAAATAACAAAGGGATACAGTTATTCAGTATGCGTCAACACTCCCCCTCAAGATGGAGCATAGATGTCAATCATGCTCAGCTTGGACGCACACTTCTGAAATGGACCTCGTAACAATGCCTTGGTGAATATGTCAGCAGTCTGATTCTCTGAAGTAACATGAGATGTGGCAATGAATCCTTTCTGAATCATATCCCGTATGAAGTGACAATCCACCTCAATATGCTTGGTCCGCTCATGGAATGCAGGGTTGTTTGCAATAAACAAAGCAGCCTGATTATCACACTCCAAGTTCATAGGAAGAGGTACATCTAAGCATAAATCTGTCAGCACCGCTTTCACCCACATCATCTCTGTAGTAGCCTGGGCCATAGCCCTATATTCGGATTCAGCACTAGATCTAGCTACCACAGTTTGTTTCTTGCTCCTCCATGAGACTAGGGCATCTCCAACATAGACCGCATACCCTGAGGTAGACTTCCTATCCTTGGGACATCCTGCGTAGTCTGCATCTGCGCATGCTGAGATAGAGATCCCCTTTCCTTTCTTGAATAGTAGACCTGCACCTGGAGAAGATTTGAGATATTTAAGTATCATATGTATTGCATCCATATGCATATGGCGCGGTTGCTCCATGAACTGGCTCACACGGCTCACTGCAAATAATATATCTGGCCTAGTGATCGTGACATATAACAGTTTGCCTACCAGTTCTCTATATCTTCTCTTGTCCACCTCCTCTGTGTCATCATCATACAGCTTCATGCTAGGATCCATTGGTGTCGTAGCCGGTCGACACCCTAGCATACCTGTCTCACTCAGTAGATCTGTAACATACTTCCTCTGTGACATGACTAATTTATACGGATTTCTGGCAAATTCCAGCCCCAGAAAATATCTAAGGACTCCCAGGTCCTTGGTGACAAACTCGGTCCCCAGCCTTTCCTTTGCCTGCTTGATGCCCTGGTCATCATCACCTGTAATCAAGATATCATCAACATAAACCATGATTACAATGATACCTCTCGCCGTCTTCTGTACAAATAAGGAATGATTAGCATTGGAGCGTTTATATCCTTGTTTCTCAAAGAGGTCTGACAGCTTCTGGAACCATGCTCTGGGGCTCTGCTTAAGGCCATAGATGGCCTTATGTAACCTGCAAACCTTGGAACACTCCCCCTCAACAGCAAATCCTGGTGGCTGTTGCATATAGACTTCCTCCTGCAAGTCTCCATACAGAAATGCATTCTTCACGTCCAGTTGATAGAGTGGCCAGTCTCTAGTAACTGCAACTGATAACAAGATCCGTAGAGTGGAATGACGCGCCACAGGGGAGAACGTGTCAAGGTAATCTACCCCATATGTCTGTGTGAATCCCCGTGCAACTAGGCGTGCCTTGTACCTGTCAATGGAGCCATCTGCATTGTGTTTAACTGTAAACACCCATTTGCAACTCACCGGGCTGACATCTGGAGGTATAGGAACCAAACTCCAGGTTCCTCTAGACTGAAGTGTCGCCATCTCGTCCTCCATTGCTAGCCGCCATCTAGAATCCTGCAAAGCATCATGGTGGTTCCGTGGAATGTCTGTAGCTGAAAGTGCCAATGCAAACGTCCGGAAGGATCCAGATAGCCTCTCAAAAGACACAGCTGCTGATACTGGATATTTGGCACAGCTTCTCTTCGACTTGCGTAGAGCGATTGGAACATCCAGATCCTCTGTGTTATCACCATGCTCCTGTAATGCATCCTGCTGAGAAATGTCGTCAGATCCATCAACATTAATATTTTCATTACATACCATAGGCGAGCTAGTTGACTGGTCAGGACCATGAGCTGGAGGAGGCCTACGAGTGTAATGGAATGGTAGCGGGGATACTGTTGGTGGCGGTGGAGGTGGCGGCGGTGGTGGCGGTGGTGACGGTGGTGTTGTTGGTGGTTCCATGAATACGGTATCAGGAGATATAGGTGGTGGCTGCATGTTCCCGGATTCTGAAAAATACATAATAGATTCAAAAAATGTAACATCTGCACTGATCATATACCGCCGACGCACAGGATCAAAACACTTGTACCCCTTTTGAGTTCTGGAGTACCCCACAAAGACGCACTTGACAGCCCTAGGGGAGAGCTTGTCAGTACCAGGCGACAACTGATGGACAAATGCGACTGACCCAAACACACGAGGGGTAAGCATGAACAAATCCTTGTCAGGGTAAATGAGTGAAAAGGGAATCTGTTCATTCAAGACAGACGAAGGCATACGGTTTATAAGGTAACATGCAGTAAGGACTGCATCACCCCAGTAGGAGTACGGAACATGACTCTGAATAAGAAGAGACCTTGTGACATCAAGAAGGTGACGGTGTTTTCTTTCAGCAACCCCATTCTGTTGAGATGTATGAGCACAAGATGTTTGGTGAATAATCCCTTTTGAAGAGTAGTAATTGGCTAGAATGTTGGTGCACAACTCTAAAGCATTATCACTTCTCAAACTTTTGACAGAAGTGGAAAAAACATTTTGAATTTCATTAAGAAAGTGGATAATAATATTTCCTGCTTCAGATTTATTTTTCATTAGAAAGACCCATGATGCTCTAGAGAAATCGTCCACAAATACAATATAAAACCTGTGTCCCTGATGATCGGGAACACGACTCGGACCCCAGACATCGACATGAAACAACTCAAACTTGGAGTTACTACTCCGACCTTGACTACTGGGAAAAGACGACCTGTGATGCTTTCCCAACTGACATGCCTCACACTGGATAGGTGTGTGAGAAAGACCATAGGGTAGAACAAGACGCAACTTCTGAAGCGGTAAATGACCAAAGCGCATATGCCACAGGAGAGGAGATACTTGTCCAGCAGGAGAAGATGTGGTTCCAGCAAATGGGGTCTGGTTCAGTCGATAAAGGTCTCCTTGCTCATAGCCATGACCAATCACGTTGCCCGTACGGATGTCCTGAAAAATCAAAGAAGATGGATCAAAAATAGCTCGACACTGTAGATCCTTCGTAATCTGACTAATTGACAATAGATTCATAGAAAAATGCGGTGCATGTAGGACATTCTTGAGCTGTATAGAAGATGTCAATCTAATCTCCCCCTGACCCGTGATAGGGGAGTGTGTGCCATTGGCAATCACTACTGTCCGTCCTGGAGGAAGCTGAGTGTATCCTGTAAGTAGGCTCTGGTCGCCACATAGATGATGTGTAGCGCCCGAGTCCATGATCCACGGCAATGTATCAGATCTACTACTGTGGAGTGCAAGTGTACTACCTGAAGTACTAGTAGAGGCAGAGGCAGAAGCAGCAGCATCAGTATGGCTCTCTGTAGTCGGTGCTGGACCTGATGGTGGGATAATGCCCCTGAGGCGGGCAACTAGATCATCAAATCGTTGATCCAGTGTAGCAGCAGATGGGGGCTCTATCTGTTCAGCGGCTCGCGCAGATGCAGGGAATCCATGCTTCGAGTAGCATGTGTCTTCAGTATGTCCGACGCGGTGACAATATGAGCATGTTGGCCTAGTTCGGCCACCCCTTCCACGAGGGATACGTCCACGACCCTGTTGATGAAAACCGCGGCCTCTGTTAGCCGCCATAGCTGAGGGATTCTGATTTGCTGCTGCTGAAGGTACTGTGATCCTGCTCAATCTGTGAAAAGCTTCCTCCATGGGAGGAATAGTCGAGTCCGCCAGAATATGTGAACGTGCTGTCTCATACTCTGGGTCAAGTGCAGCGAGAAACACACCCACCATCGTCGCATTCCTGTATGTCTTCTGCTGTTCTGGTGTGGCAGTAAGAGGCATGAAGCTATGGAGCTTCTCGAACATCCCTCTCAATGTTGTATAGAGAGAATGTAAAGGACGACCGTTCTGCTTTATCGTGAATATATCATGTTGTAGTTGCAGGATTTTCGTCTCGTTCTTTGCTTGAGAATACGTTGCTGCCAGGATATCCCACATGTCTTTGGCTGTAGGTTGATGTAGAATGTCATTGGCGATTTCAATAGCCAATGTGCCAGATAGTCACACCTTGGCATATGCATCATCGGCCTCCCATGAGGCATGAACTCCAGTCTTCTCTGCAGGCTCGGGCTCGGTAAGAATGTGCTTCTTACCTGTAGACTTCATCATACTCATGAACTGCATTGCCCACAGTTCATAGTTTGTACCATCCATCTTGACAATGGGCGCTGGACCACGAAATGCGCCCATAGATGGGATATCTGCCTTGCTTTCTGACATACTGGAGATGGAAGACTGGAGTGACTGAGAGACGACAATCTTTGTCTACAATGACATAGACGGGATTAGTTGCGTGTGTAGACGTCAAGCAACTAACCCCATGTATATCAAGATCTGTGCCCTAGAGTGTTGGGGCTTAGGGCACGCAGGCACGTGCAAGAGGCACGTGCACACGCAACTGGATGCGCACGATCAGGCAGGTGCAGGCGCTACAGGATGTGCACTGGCGCACGTTGTTTTCACAGCACACAAAAGGGCGCACAGAAAGGCGCTACAGAGGTGCGAGGCGCACAAGGATTGTGCGTAGAAGGGCGCACTGTCGCTGGAGGCGCGCTAGGCGCTGGATGCGCGCTAGGCGCACAGTCGCACAGCACGTTACGCGCTAGGCGCACAGGCGCATAGTTACGCTGCGCGCGAGATGTGCTCTGCGTGAGATGCGCTTGCGCAGAGGTCGGCATCGGCGATCGGAGAGGTTAGCGCGCAGAGGTCGAAGACCGCAAGATGCGCTATGCGCTAGGCACCGCAGGCGATCGGAGCGGAGAAGGGGCGACGCCGAGAGAAGAGAGAGAGAAGAGAGGCCGGCGGGTGGGGCAGGTTAGGGTTAGGGTTTCGAGAACTCCGGTCTAGGACCGTCGCTCTGATACCATGTTGGGAAACGTGAATGAGATAATCTATTCCATAGCCCTAGGCTCTCTTATATAGGAGAGTAGCCTATGGGTAAATTACATAAAGAGAATAACAAGAAAAGAAAATAACAAAGGGATACAGTTATTCAGTATGCGTCAACACCCATAATGGACAATATATCAACCAATACAAGGAACAAATAGGGAGCAACGGGACAACCTTACCAATCAATATCTGAGTTTGTAAAACCCCTTCATACGTCCATTGACCAAACTGAACATGATGTAATGGTGATGTACCTCTTCATCCAAGTAATTTAAATCTCAAGAAATCCCATCACCTTCGAGAGCATACCCTTCACCTTCTCCACATTCCTAGCTGCCACAATCTCAGATGCTATTTCCACATTATCCACAAATGCATGTCTGAGATAAAGTCGATAAGGTAAGCGAAATAATGGATTTGTAGAAATAGTTAGTAGTGTTATTATCTCTTTATGTAGTTTGTCGTTATTTCTTTATTTTCTATAGACCTCTCTGTAATTTACCCTTAAGGTCTCTCCCTATATAAGAGAGCTTAGGGTTTTCTGAATAAACATCGAAGACTCCCTTTCTTCTAACATGGTATCAGAGCCGCCTTAGGGCTCTCCTCCCTTCCCCACCTGCCGCCCCTCCCTTCTTCTCTCTTCTAGCCGCTGCCTGCGGCTTCCATCAGCCCCAGCGGCACCCAACCGCTAGCGGCTCCCAGCCGCCCTCCCCAACGGCCCCGCCGCCCCAGCCAGCGGTACCCAGCCGCCCTAGCGGCCCCCAGCAGCCCTAGCGGCACCAGCCTGCCGCCTCCAGTCGCCCCAGCGGCACCCGCCTGCCGCCTCCAGCCGCCCCAGCGGCCCCAGCGGCACCCCCATCTGCCGCCGTAGGGCTTCCAGTGGCCTCCAGCAGTCTATAGGCATCGTTCTCGAGGCGATTCAAGGGCTGTAAGCTTCCTTGGAGGCGTGCCCTAGACCCCTCTTCCTCTAATTTATGGATTTGAGTGCGTAAAAGTCTACACACGTACTCAAATCCGATGCAGTTGGTGTAGACATTCATCACCGTGTCTATTTTCCCTTCGTCTTCTTCGATCAGCAATATGTCAGAATCGAAAGTCGATTTGCCCTCCACCGGCGCATTCAAAGGTCCTGCGCCAATAGTGAAGATGGACGGGTCTAACTATGAGCTATGGGCTATGCAGTTCATGAGTCTCATGAAATCAAATGGTAAGAAACACATTCTTACCGAGGATGAGCCTGCGGAGAAGACAGGGATCTACGCCTCATGGGAGGCCGATGATGCTTACGCAAAAGTCTGGTTGTCTGGTACGTTGACAATGGAGAAAGCTAATTATGTCCTCCATCAACCCACTGCTAAGGCTATGTGGGACATACTTGCTGCTACATACTCGCAGGTGCGAAATGAGACAAAGATGTTGCAGCTTCAACATGACATCTTTACGATGAAGCAGGCCGGCAGACCTCTCCATTCTCTATATACATCCCTAAGAGGGATGTTCGAGAAGCTATACAGTACCATTCCTCTGAATGCTACTCCGGAGCAGCAGAGATGTTTCAGAACGCCACCATGGTGGGCGTTCTACTTGCTGCTCTCGATCCTGAGTATGATGCTGCACGGTCACAGATTCTAGCAAATGCAGTAATTCCTCCAGTGGAGGATGTCTACAGAAGGCTCAGTCGCATTCCAGTTTCCTCCAGCTCTTCTATTCCACCCCCATCTGCGATGGCAGCTTCGCGTGGGAGAGGTGGACCGCCTTCTGGGCGTGGTCGTGGACGTGGTCGTGGACCTCAAGGAAGAGGCGGTCGCTTCAGTCAGATGTGTTCGTATTGTCACAGAATTGGACACTCGGAGGAGACATGCTACTCAAAGCATGGGTTCCCAACATCGGCACGGGTTGCAGAACATTCACAGTCTCCATTACCGTCTACTGCAAATCATAGATTTGACAAACTTGTGGCCCGTCTCTGCGATATTATGCCACATTACTCTGGTGATTCATCTGGTGGCTCTTCAGATATTGCTGCCACAGCCTCTGCCAGTTCATCAGCCGCAGCTAGTACCTCAGGTAGATCATCAGCACTCATACCTTCTCATGATATATCTGACTGGGTTATCGATTCCGGAGCCACACATCATCTTTGTCGAGATAGAGGACGACGACAGGCCTACAGGGATATTCCTCCAGGTCGTTCAGTACAGATAGCAGATGGTTCCCACTCACCCCTTGTTGGCCAGGGGGAGGTTTTCTTATCCTCCACTATGCAGCTACAGAATGTTTTACATGCCCTTGAGTTCTCACTGAATTTGCTGTCTATTAGTCAGATTACAAAGGATTTGAATTGTCGTGCTATATTTGACCCGTCTTTTCTCATTTTTCAGGACATACTCACGGGCAAGGTGATTGGCTGTGGCTCTGAGCAGAACGGGTTATATCGGCTGGTTCGGGAATCCTATGCTGGCATCTCCTCTCACTCCGCTGGACCAGTCTCACCTTACATTTGGCATCTTCGTTTTGGTCACCTTCCGCTCCAGAAAATGCGCCATCTTCTGCTCCAGATCTCTCCAAGTTCGTCATTTCGCTGTGAAACATGTCAGTTGGGAAAGCATCATAGGTCGAGCTTTCCAGGTCGTCAGAGTCGGAGCAGTAGCTCCCCTTTTGAGTTGTTACATATAGATATATGGGGTCCGAGTCGTGTTCCCGATTACCAGGGACACAGGTTTTATCTTGTGGTAGTAGATGATTTTTCTCGTGTCTCTTGGGTATTTCTTTTGAATAATAAATCTGAAGCAGGATATGTTATCAAGAATTTGATTAATGAAGTGCAGAATGTTTTCTCTTCGTCAGTCAAATATGTTCAGACTGATAATGCCCTAGAATTTTGTACACGTTCTCTTTCTCAATTTCTGTCATTGAAGGGTATTATTCATCAAACCACCTGCGCATATACGTCCCAACAAAATGGTGTGGCGGAAAGAAAGCATCGCCATCTCTTGGATATTACTCGTACCCTCTTGATTCAAAGTTGTGCTCCTATTTCTTTCTGGGGGGATGCTGTTCTTACTGCATGCTATCTGGTCAATAGAATGCCGTCCTCTGTCCTTGGAGAGAAGATACCCATCTCTCTTATATTTCCAGACAAGGAGCTATTCTCACTGCCACCACGTGTCTTTGGCGCTGTGGCATTTGTCCATCGTCTATCTCCTGGACTTGATAAGCTCTCTCCTAGAGCAGTCAAGTGCGTCTTTGTTGGTTATTCCAGAACCCAGAAGGGATACCGGTGTTATGATCCTACAAGCAACATGTACTTTGTTAGTGCGGATGTCACTTTCTTCGAGTCGGTTATGTATTTCTCGCCAGCTGGGGACAGAATGGTACCATCCACCATCACTGATGATATTTATGTTCCACCACCACCTGCTCGTATTTCACCTGAGTCGTCTCCTGTGTCAGTTCCTATGCCAGCACCATCGCCACCACCACCTCCACCTCCACCCATACCACAACGAATCATATCACCATTTCCTAACCACTACACGCGTCGATCAGGTCCTGCTCAGACAACAGATCAGCCAATCACTACGCCTCAGGTATGTTCAGATGATGTTACTACTGACGGGTCAGGTTCGGTACATATGCAGGATGACTCATTACAGGTGGACCCAGATGATGATCTTGATGTTCCGATTGCTATTCGGAAACAGAGACGACAATGTGCATCCTATCCACTTGCTTCACAGGTTTCCTTCCACCGACTTACAGGTGATTTTCAGAAGTTTGCCACATCATTGTCTTCCGTGGACATACCACGGACATACCAGGAAGCTTTGCAGAATGAATGCTGGCGATTAGCAATGGAAGAAGAAATGAGGACCCTACAGTCTCGTGGCACATGGTCTTTGGTCCCTGCACCTTCTGATGCATCCGTTGTGAGCTGCAAATGGGTCTTTACAGTCAAATACCATGCAGATGGAACCTTGGATAGGTACAAAGCACGCTTGGTCGCTCGTGGGTTTACGTAAACCTACGGTGTGGATTACATGGATACATTCTCTCTAGTGGCGAGACATTCTACCCTTCGTATTCTCTTATCTGTTGCCGTGGTCCGTGATTGGAGTATATCTCAACTAGATGTCAAGAATGCATTTCTATATGGAGACTTGCAGGAGGAAGTCTACATGCAGCAACCACCTGGGTTTACTGCTGAGGGGGAGAAGCAGATAGTCTGTAGACTTCACAAGGCGATATATGGCCTCAAACAGAGCCGCAGAGCATGGTTCCAGAAGTTGTCCAACCTGATTGAGCAACAAGGATTCAGGAGGTCAAATGCCGATCACTCATTGTTTGTCCAGAAGTCATCGGCAGGTACGGTTGTTATTATGGTCTATGCGGATGATATTCTTGTTACAGGAGATGATGCACAGGGCATAGAAAAGGCGAAGGCATTCCTTGGCCGTCAGTTTGTTACAAAGGATCTTGGGACCCTGAGATACTTTCTGGGGTTGGAATTTGCAAGGAATGCACAGGGTTTGGTAATGATCCAACGGAAGTATATTACAGACTTCCTGACTGAGACTGGCATGGATGGTTGCAAACCGTCAAGTATTCCCATGGATCCCAGCGTGAGGCTGTATGATGGTGATACTGATGAAGTAGATAAGAGGAGATATAGAGAGATGGTGGGCAAACTCCTCTACATCACCATAACTCGCCCAGACATTCAATTTGCAGTTAGTAGGGTGAGTCAATTTATGGAGCAACCAAGACAGGTTCACATGGATGCTATACGCATGATACTGAGGTATCTAAAGTCTTCTACAGGGTCAGGGCTGCTATTCAGAAAGGGCACGGACTTATCTGTCTCAGCATGTGCAGATGCAGATTATGCAGGATGTCCTAAGGACCGAAAATCAACCTCAGGGCTTGCAGTGTTTGTTGGAGGCTCTTTGGTTTCTTAGAAAAGCAAGAAACAAACTGTTGTGGCAAGGTCCAATGCCGAATCCGAGTATAGGGCCATGGCTCAGGCCAGTACGGAAATGATGTGGGTTCGCTCAGTACTAGAAGATCTACATGTAGCTGTACCTCTACCTATGAAGCTTCAGTGTGACAATCAGGCAGCATTGTTCATAGCCAACAATCCAGCTTTCCATGAAAGGACCAAGCATATTGAAGTTGACTGCCATTATACTAGGGACTTGATCCAGAGAGGATTGATATCTACTGCACATGTGAGCTCAGGAGATCAGACTGCATATGTATTTACCAAGCCACTGCTCAGAGGACCGTTTCAGAGATGTTCATCCAAGCTGAGCATGATAGATATCTGTGCTCCACCTTGAGGGGGAGTGTAGAAATAGTTAGTAGTGTTATTATCTCTTTATGTAGTTTGTCGTTATTTCTTTATTTTCTATAGACCTCTCTGTAATTTACCCTTAAGGTCTCTCCCTATATAAGAGAGCCTAGGGTTTTCTGAATAAACATCGAAGACTCCCTTTCTTCTAACAGGATTCAAGAATCATATGAAGGTGGTTGGGCAATTTTTTAGCCATAAGTAGGTATATCATTTTACAGGGCAACCATGAGAAAATTCTCCAATATACAATGCCACTTCTTTCTTAGGAAGAAGAAAAATGAATACTTTATTCACACGATCAAACCCTTGATTTCCATGCATGTACTCTTCAAGCAGACCCGTGACCCCACTCTTCTCCACATCTAATAACTACAACAACAATAACAACAACAAAGCCTTTTCTCACAATTAAGTAGGGTCGGCTACATGGATTCTTCGCCTCCATACAGATCTATCTTGGGTCAATCCCGGGCTTATATCCATAAAACTAAGATCCCTTCGTATAGTTTCTTTCCAACACTTCTTGGGTCGTCCTCGCCCTCTCTTTACCGGCTTAACATCCCAACACTCGCATCTCCTAACTGGTGCATCAACCGATCTTCTTTGCAAATGACCAAACCATCTTAAGAGGTTTTCTCGCATCTTATCCTCGATCGGAGCTACACCAACTTTCTCTCTGATTGTATCATTCCGAATCCGATCTTTACGTGTGTGTCCACACATCCACCTTAACATTTTCATTTCTGCTACAACCATTCTCTGCACATGTCTATGGTTCACAGGCCAACATTCAGATCCATATAGCATAGCAGGTCTCACAGCTGCTTTGTAAAACTTTCCTTTAATTTTTAAAGGATTTTTCTTATCACATAGAACAATAGAGGCTCCTCTTCACTTTAGCCACCCTGCATTTATTCTATTAGTAACATCTTCATCAATTTCCCCATCATGTTGCAAAATAGATCCCAAATATCTAAAAGAATCTCTCTTTCGAATGTTATCATCACCAATCTTCGCCTCGATTCCTTCACCATTGCTTCCATCAAAGGAGCACTCCATATATTCTATCTTAGCCCTACTTATACGAAATTCTTTACTCTCCAACTCATGTCTCCAAACCTCAAGCTTCTCATTTACTCCATCTCTAGTCTCGTCAATCAACACAATATCATCAGCAAATAACATACACCAAGGTAACTCATCTTGAATGTGACTTGTCAACTCGTCCATAATCAAAGTAAAAAGAAATGGACTCAAAGCTGAATCTTGATGTAGACCAATGTTGATGTCAAAATAGCCAATCTTCCCAGACGGGATCCGTACACAAGATAAAGCCCTATCATACATGTCCTTTATGAGGTTAATGTATAGGACAGGTACTTGTCTCTTCTCCAAAACTCTCCATAATATCTCTCGTGGGACAGAATCATAAGCCTTCTCCAAATCAATAAAGATCATGTGGAGGTTCTTCCTTTTAGCTCTATAAATCTCCATTGTTCACCTCAGCAAATGGATGGCTTCAATAGTTGAGCGACCTGGCATGAATCCGAATTGGTTTTCTTTTACGTTAGAAACTTGCCTCAACCTTCTTTCGACCACACGTTCCCAAATTTTCATAGTGTGACTCATCAGCTTGATACTTCTGTAATTAGAACAATTTTGAATGTCTCCTTTATTCTTATAAAGAGGCACCACGATACTCCTCCTCCAATCTTCATGCATTTTCTTGCTTCGCCAAATAACATTGAATAGATTCGTAAGCCAAGTCAAACCACGCTCACCTAATACTCTCCATACTTCTACAGGGATGTCATCCGGTCCTACACCTTTCCCAGGTCTCGTAACCTTCAAAGCCTCCTCTACTTCCTTTCTTTGAATCCGTCTATAGCTTGCACAATTCAAGTAACTTTCACTACTAACCAGATCATCCAAAGTGATCTCTCTATTTCCTTCCCCAATGAAAAGTTTATGAAAGTACTGCTCCCATCTAGTCTCTATATCCTTCTGAGTAACAAGCACGCGACCTTCCTCGTCCTTAATGCATCTCACTTGAGAAAGATCTTTGGTCTTTCTTTCTCTTGCTTTGGCTAACCTGAATATATCCTTCTGGCCCTCCTTAGAGTCGAGATTTTTATACAAAACTTCATAAGCTTTTGACTTAGCTTCGCTTACAGCCTTCTTTGCTTCCTTCTTCGCTATTTTGTAGTTTATGACAGTTTCCTCTGTTCTATCCTTAGACATAGCTTTAAAGCATGCTCTTTTAATTTTTAGCCTCTCTTGCATCCCTTCACTCCACCACCAAGCCTCCTTTTGACCTGGAGCTCCTCCCTTTGACTCGCCTAGCAACTCTTTGGCTACCTTTCGGATACAAGATGCTACTGTCTCCCACATCTCGTTTGCACTTCCGCTACAATCCCAAGATGAGTCTTCTAAAACCTTCTCCCGAAAGCTCGATTGCTTCAGTGGAAGATTCCACTATCTAGTTCTAGTGATCTTAGGGACCCTCCTTTTCTTTACCAACCCTTTAATTTGTACATCCAAGACTAACAAACGATGTTGGGTTGTCAAACTCTCTCCTGGGATTACTTTGCAGTCTTTACAATACAACCGATCTCTTCTCCTCAACGCAAAGTAATCTATCTGTGTTCTAGTTGGCCAACTCTTATAAGTAATTAAATGCTCCTCCCTCTTCTTGTAGAGAGTGTTTGCTATGAAAAGATCATATGCCGTTGCAAAATCGAAGATGGCTTTTCCCTCTTCATTTCTATCCCCAAAACCATGACCTCCATGAACACTAGCATACCCTGAAGCATCTTTTCCCACATGTCCTTTAAGATCTCCACCTATGCAAATCATCTCTCTTTGCGGGATTCCTTGTAAAATCTTATCTAGATCCTCCCAAAAAGCTTGTTTAGTCCTTTCATCTAAACCAATTTGCGGTGCATAAACTGAGATGATATTCAGAATATCTTCTTCAAGCACCAATTTTAGCAGAATCATCCGATCCCCGAATCTTTGCACCTCAACCAAACAATCCTTCAAATCCTTATGAACAACTCTCCAACACCGTTTCTACCCTTATCTTTTCCTGAATACCAAAGTTTAAAGCCTGTCTTTTCAATCTCCCTTGCTTTCTCTCCAACCCATTTAGTCTCTTGAAGACATAGTATATGAATCTTCCTTCTTTCCATCGTATCCACTATCTCCATCAATTTTCTAGTTAAAGTGCCAATATTCCAACTACCAATCCGCAACTTCCGTTGCAATCTCTTTTGGACTAACTTCTTTACTCGCATGCGTCCATTATGCGAGAACCCTTGTAAATTTTGGACTGCATCCGGGCGATGATGCAACGGAACTAGCTTAATTACCCGCATGCGTTCCTCATGCGAGAACCCTTGCAAATTTTGAACTACATCCAGGCTGCGATGTAGCGGCCCTTGCCAATTTTTCATTGCATTCAGGCGATGCAACGCGTCGCAAGTAGGGAACGCCCCAACGAAATCTGTATGTTTGCTTAAATCCATGTTGAAAAGATCCGACTGTCATGAGGCAACTTTCTAAATAATATATTTTTTTTTTTAAAAATATTATTTAAAAAGTTGTCTCGGACTGTTTTACGCTGGCTGTCGGCTACCTAACGCAACCCTCATCATTTACCCGGGCTTGGGACCGACCATGACTGAGTTATATAATAACTCTTCGTGGAAAAATATTGGAAATTATCCGGCCTCAGGGAACAGCAACATCAAGTTTGAACTCTACATCTTTGACCTTGTGAGTCTCGAGTTCCTAATTTTTTTTGACGCTCAAAAAAAGGGGGAAGCACTCAGAGATGTTCGCCCCATTTTATTAATAAGTAAAGAAGGGAATACTTATAGGATGGATGGAGAAAATAAAAACGAGTGGCAAAGGTATCCAAAAAAGCGATACCCCACACACACCCGCGACAACGCTACCCGGAAGACCAATCATGACAAAAGCGAGACGCCGATATACAAATGTTTTCCTTATAGAACCTCTGCCGAGCAAATAGAGCCTCATTTCTTCCCAACCAGATGCTCCAAAGACGCGCTATCGGGACCATCAGCTCCGCCCTTGATCGATTCCTGGCGCAAATCAAACTGTCGCAGAAAGCATCAAATCTGGATGTATTCAGCCACCCCAAATCGTCCCAGATGGCACGTACACGTTCACAATAGAAGAAGAGGTGTTCGCTGGCGCCCCACCATTAGGACCATGCCTACTCAACCTTCGAAAGTGAATAACCACCAGGTTTCCCACCTCCAATTCACCATGAACACGAACATCACCCATTAAAATGGAGTGAATAATGGTCTTGTGATGTTTTCTGGGGAATCTACTTTTTTGTTTTAATGAAGATTATATCGTGGAACGTTCGTGGCTTGGGTGATGCGGACCGAAGGCGCATTTTGGGCTCGCGCCTTGTGGAATGGTCTTGTGATGTTGCTTTCATTCAGGAGACAAAGCTCCAGGCGATGGATGACTCTCTCTGGCGTTCTTTTGGGGCTGGTCAGCTCGACGATTTCCGCGCGTTGGACGCTTTGGGTGCTCGGGGTGGTGCCATTCTGGCCTGGCGCTCGTCCCGCTTCTCGATTTCTTCTTCTCGGCTGGGTCGCCACTCCATCTCGGTGCTGTTAAAATGTGGACGGACTAATATCTGCTTGGCTTTCTCTTGTGTTTACGCTCCTATCTGTCATATTGCACGTCGTGAATTGTGGGATGATTTGCGGGAGGATGCTGCTGCCTTTGGTGACGTCCCTTGGTTGATTGGTGGGGACTTTAATGTTACTTTGCATGCTCAGGATCGCCCACGTGGCCGCGGTGGCCTCGACCCGGGATCCTCGGATTTTTTGGATTTCATTAACGTTTTGGCTCTTGAATCGATGGTTCCTAACGACATTTCATTCACGTGGCGGAATAGCTCCTCGCGGTCGCGGATTGATCGTTTTTTGGCGAATAATTCTTTGATGGACTGCTTTCCTTTATGCTTTGTTGCTTCAAGGCCGCGCTCCTTTTCCGATCATAACCCCATTTTCTGGTCGAATGGTGAGGAGAACCATCCGCATTGTATGTTCCGCTTTGAGCGGTCCTGGCTCCTGGAGCCTGGTTTTCGTGATTTGGTTCGACATCATTGGTCTCAATTATCGCCCTCTGGCAGTGCCGCTCGACGCTTTGAATTTAAGATTTCCTCTCTCAGAAAGGTGCTGGCGTCTTTTAAGAGAGCCTCTCGCTCAGCCCGCATTGCCACCCGCGTGGAAGCTGAGGACGAGATTCTGCGGCTCGACCGTATTGAGAATGCTCGTGATCTGAATCTGGACGAGTTGCGTGCTCGCGCTAATGCCCTGGATAGGGTCAGGCTGGAAGATCGTAAACGTGTGATTGAATGGCGCCAACGATCTCGCTTGCGCTGGCTAAAGGAGGGTGACGCGAATTCTGCGTTCTTTCACAGGGTTGCCTCGGGTCGCAGGCGATCAAATACTATCTCCTCGTTAATCATCAATGGCACTCAGGTTCAGGGGGAGCGGGAGTTGGGCTCCGATGTCTCGGCTTATTTTAAGGAGTGGTATGGCCGCAGGTCGCCGCGCCTTTGGCGGTGGTCGGGTAGGGGAGCAGCTGTGCTCCCTCAGGCGGATGCTGATATCCTTTCTCGTCAGATCTCTTTGGAGGAATTGAAGGAGGCAGTCTGGTCTCTTAACTCTGATGCAGCCCCGGGGCCTGATGGCTTCCCGGTGTTTTTCTATAAGGAATTTTGGGATATCCTCTCTCAGGACGTTCTGGAGGTAGCTCTCGAATTTTGTGCTGGCAACAATGGTTTCAACAAGCTTAACAAATCTATTATCGCTCTCATTCCCAAGTCTGCTTCTGCCACCCGGATTGAGGACTTCAGGCCAATTTCCATTTCAAATTCAATCTACCTTATCATTGCCAAGGTATTGGCTCGCCGATTGGCCCCGATTCTTGATTCGCTTATCTCGCCCTCCCAGGCAGCTTTTATTAAGGGCAGACAAATTGGGGACTGCTATGCGGTGGCGTCCGAAATTATTCATGCTTGGCACAAGACCGGCACTCGTGGGATTCTGTGGAAAATCGACTTCTCGAAAGCATATGACTCTCTTGATTGGCGTTTTTTATGGTCTGTCCTTAAGAAGCGGGGATTCCCTCCGCTTTGGATCACCTGGGTACGACGTTGTGTCTCCTCGGCCTCTTTGTCGGTGTTGCTTAATGGACGTTTGGCGGGGGGTTTTTTCCAGCCTCGCCGGGGTATTCGGCAGGGTTGTCCCCTTGCCCCTTTGCTCTTCGTCTTGGCTGCGAACGTGCTTTCCACAATGATTCACAACGTGGTTGCGGCTGGCCTGTCTCGTGGTTGCGCAGTTGGTCACTTCTCTGTGCCGATTATTCAGTTCGCGGATGATACCATTTGCTTCATTGAGGGCGACGAGTCGAATATTGCGGGAATGGCGACCACTTTGGAACTCTACAACGAGGCTTCAGGGCTTCTCATTAATTATAACAAGTCCTCTATGGTCCCCTTTTCTCTTCCCACTACGGAGGTGGAAGCCTGTTCGAGGATTTTGCGTTGTGAGGTGGGTGCTCTTCCTCTGGATTATCTTGGCCTTCCGTTGTCTATTGGCAGGGCGCGCTTAAGGGATTGGCAGCCGTTGATGGATCGCGTGGCTGCCCGTTTGGCTGGCTGGCGTGCTGCTATCCTCTCTCGGGGCGGTCGTCTGGTTCTCCTCAAATCGGTCCTTGCTTCTTTGCCTATCTATTTTCTTTCTGTGAAAGGGATGCCTAAGGGGATTCGTCGGCGGTTGGATTCTTGCTTGAGGAACTTTCTTTGGGGCAAGAAGGGGTCTGTGCGTAGCGGCGTTCCCTTGGTTGCTTGGGACGATGTGACTCGGCCGAAGAAGGAGGGGGGGTTGGCGGTGAGGAGATTGACTATCGTGAACGACGCTTTTCTTCTTAAATGGGTCTATCGGCTGTGCGGGCCGGAGGATAATATGATGCTTAACTTCCTAAGAATGGCTGTTGGGCTCGACCGGAGTCTGGATCTGGCTATGGACGCCCGTTTTTTGGCATCTTCCTCTCAATTCTCTCGTGATATTAGTAAGGCTCTGATCCGCAACCGTGCCCTTTTTGTCATCAAGCTGGGCGATGGATCCCTCACTCGTTTTTGGGGTGATGATTGGACCGGTCGGGGGCCTCTTAAGGATGCCTTTCCTCGGTTATTTGCACTGGTGGACGACCCTGATGTCAGGGTGGCTTCTTACTGGGATGGGTCTGCTTGGGGGCCGAGATTCGTGGCCAACCTTTCTGACCAACGTTATCTGGAGTTTGTGGATCTTCTGGAGATCCTTGCGGTCTCTCCCTCGCCCTTGGTGGGGCGAGATCATCTCTGCTGGAAGAATGGCTCCTTCTCTGTTCGTGACGCTTACAGGGCCCTTCTTCCGCCCTTGGATGTGGTCGATGTCTCGTTGCTCCGGGACTGTCAATTCTTTTGGGGCCTCCGGATCCCTGAGCGGATTGGCATCTTCTTATGGCTCTTTCGTCGCGGGCGTCTCCTTTCTCGTAGCAGGTGTGCCGCTCTTTTTCCTTCGGTTTCGCCTATATGTGGTTTGTGCAATCTGGACGTTGAGACTATTGACCACCTCTTCTTCCGCTGTGATAAGACGCGTGACATATGGGCGGATCTGACCTGGCTGGACGTTTCGGATGTCGCTTCCCTTTGCGACTGTTTGGTTCGTGCTCGGGCAAGGAGTAAAAACGACATCTTATCTTCTATTGCTCGGCTGTGGTGCATATGGACTGCTAGGAATGAGGCTCTGTTTGCTGGCCAGCGATTCTACTTGGAAAATGTCCTCATATCTGCTTCCCGCTTGGTCTGTGATTGGTCTGTTGCCTAGTTGTTTTCATGGTGTCGTTGGGGTATCGACTTGTGATACTTTCTGATCTTGGTTGTACTCTTCTCTCCCCCTTCCTCTCTGCGTTTCTCCAACTGTAAGTCTCTCTCTTCTTTTCTTTGTTTTCTATTAATAAATGTGGGGTGAGCACCATGGAGTGCGTCCCCCGCTTTTTGAGTTTCAAAAAAAAATGGAGTGAATAAGGTTTCTCCTGCACCGCTCACTTGCCACATCTTGGAAGAACTTAATATTTATTAGAAAGTATGATTGATTGACTTGATTAATACATAAATCCATTGGGTCTATTATATACGAGGAAATCCAAGGGCCAAATATAATAGAACCATACAAAATGACAACTAAATATAGCAAATTGAAATGTAATAAGCATGCTAAAAATGGTAGAAAAAGGACAATAAAATCTCAACACTCCCCTCAAGTTGGAGCGTATATCATTAGAATCATATCAGTCAACTTGACTTTGGAAAGTGGCTTGTCAAAGATATTTGTTGTCTGCTTAATGAAAGAAGCATGCGAGGCATCCACAAGCCCCTTTGTATTATGTTTATACTGTAGTGGCAATCATCTTTTACATGCTTTATTCTCTGAAGGAACCCATATTGTTAGCTATAAAGAATGGTGCTCGTTTTCCGCACTGTAGCTGCATAGGGACTAATACCTTTGCAGAAGATTGGTCATAGCAAACTTGACCGACATTGCCTCTGTAGTAGTTTGGGTCATGTTTCTATATTGACTCTTCAATAGATATGGTCACCATAGTATGCTTTTACTACACCTTGTAATACGGTTCCCATCAATAAAAATGCAAAATCCAATAGTTGGCTTCATGCCCTTAGAATACCCATCATAGCACGCATCGACAAATATGATAATATTAAGATACTTCTTGTTAAGGAAAAGAAGACAGTTGCAAGGAGAAACCTTAAGATATTCTAGTATCATTGTTGCAACGTCCCAATATACATTTTAGGCTTTTCCAACTCCTTCAGAGAGATGGCAGCATCGCATTGGGCTGCGACGCAGGTGGACGGGTCGGCGGCTTCGAGACCTGTTCAGAAGTTGGGGTCTTTGCAGAATCGGCTTTGCGAGCATAAAAGGGTCTCGAGGGACGCCCGACGCGTGACCAGAGGGGCTGCAGAGCTGGTGGTCAACGAGTTGGACAGCTTGGAGGACACGAGGCCTTTGACGGGGGACGAGTTAAAATAGAGAGCTGATGCGCAGAGAAAGATACTCGAAGAGGACATGAAGAGAGTCACTGAGTGGAAGCAAAGATCCAGACACAGATGGATTGCGGAGGGCGATGCCAACACGACTTTCTTCCACCGTGTGGCTAGTGCCATACGTCGGGGAAATGCCATCAGATCGATGGTCTTTGATGGTGTTAGGGTTGATGGCAACAAAGAGGTGGGGAGAGCAGCTGTGGATCACTTTCGGGAGGTTTCTTCCAGAGGGGAGAGCAAGCGATGGAGGTGGACATGGCTAGGTGCAACACAACTTTCAGATGCCAAGGCTTCCAACCTGACTCGAGAGGTGACCATGGAGGAGCTGAAGGCGGCAGTTTGGGATCTCAATGGGGATGGGGTGTCGGGACCGGACTGGTTCCCAATTTCCTTCTACCGGGAATTTTGGGACTTGGTGGGGAGGGAGGCGCTTGAGGTTGTGATGGAATGCTGCCATTGCAATGCGGGTTTTGAATGCGTGAATAAGGCGCTGGTGGTGCTTATTCTGAAACGTGAGGGCGCCGACAGGATCGAGGAGTTCAGGCCTATTGTGGTCTCCAACACGCTTTACTTGATTGTGGCGAAGGTTTTTGCGGCAAGGTTGACCAGGGTTCTTGATCACATCATCTCCACCGTTTGTTCCAGGAAGGTAGATCGCGGACTGCTTGGTTTTGGCGTCGGAAATTGTTGCCGATTGGAAGAAATGTGATAGGAAGGTGCTGCTGTGGAAAGGGAATTTTGCGAAGGCCTATGATACGATTGACTGGCAGTTCCTCTAGGCAGCAATGCATGGAAGGGGTTTCCCTGCCCTTTGGATTCCGTGGATGAAGCATTGCGTAACTACTGCATCAATGACGGTGCTCTTGAATGGGCGCCCCGAAGGTGGATTCTTCCAACTGCAGAGGGGAGTGAGGCAGGGGTACCCATTGGCTCCATTGTTGTTTATCATTGCCTCAGACGTTCTTGCTTGCATGGTGGACCATGTGCAGCTCAACGGAATCACTAGAGGGTACTCAAGAGATGAGTTGAGGATCCCTCTGATTCAATACGTGGATGACACTATTTTTTTCATTGAGGGGGGTACTGAAGAAGCCTCCGGTATGGCGGTTACTCTCGAGATATTTAGTGAGATGTCGGGATTGGTCCATAATCACAACAAGTCCAAGGTTGTGCCGTTCTCGATGTCTGACGAGGAGGCTGCACGGTGTGGGCTTCTGCTGGGTACGACGTGCGCGGATCTCTCCGTCCACTATTTTGGGATCCCTCTGGCCGCTGGCAGGGCCAGGATGGCGGATTGGCTGCCTCTGGTGGAGAAGTTGGAGAGGAGGCTTGCGGGGTGGAAGTTCGCGGTCCTGTCTGAGAGTGGGCGCCTTGTGCTTCTGAAGGTGGTGTTGGCGGCTATACTAGTGTACGTCTCCTCCACGAGGCTCCTACCGGCGGGGATTAGAAGGAGGTTGGAGAGGTGGATGCGACGGTTTTTGTGGGGGAAAGAACGGGCACGACTCTACATCTATGCATCTGGTCAATTGGGACACTATCACGCTTTCGAAGAACGAGGGCGACCTGGGGATCAAAAAGCTGGATGCGTTGAACGAGGCCCTATTGCTAAAATAGGTGGGTAGGGTGTGGGGGATGGTGGCGATCTGTGCACATCCCTTGTTCGTCGAATTTATGTGGCCAATGGTGCTACGCCGGATGCGTGTGGCAGAGGGCTAAGGCCTTCGCCCTTGTGGAAGGGCATTTTGGCAGTGGCGCCAAGGTTCCAGGAGCTATTCAGGCCGGTGCTGGGGAACTGGGAGATCTTCGCCTTTTGGAGGGACGACTGGACGAGCAGGGGGCTCTATGTGACCGCTTCCCACGTTTGTTAGCATTAGCCGCGGATCCAGAGGTGCGTGTTGCCAAGTGTTGGGCGGATGGAAATTGGATGCCACTTTTTCGATCCAACTTTTCGGATCAACGAGTGGAAGAGTTTGTGAGGTTGATTGAGTCGCTTAGGGAGATGAGGGGTCCATCCCAGCAAGGGGATCACTGGGTCTCGCGCGGGGGCAGTTTCTCCGTGAGAAAGGCGTACGCTACGATTTGCAGGCCTCCTCCTCTCTCACCTGATATTGCGAGGGACTGTGGATTCTTCTGGGGGCTTGGCTTGCCTGAGAGGATTGGGTTTTTCCTCTGGCTGTTTAGGAGGGAGAGGCTGATGACTCGGGATCGGTGCTCCAGGCTGCTGGGGTCGGTTTCTGACCGGTGCCTCATGTGTGGGATGGAGATTGAATCGGTGGACCATCTCTTCTTCAGGTGTCAGGTTGCGGTGGCGATATGGGGTTGATTCCGACCTGGACTGGGTCAATACGGACATCATTGCTTCGTTCTGTGGGAGTTTGGTGGCAGCCAAGGGCCGTCCACGTAGGGAGTTTCTTCACCCTATTGCCATGATTTGGGCGCTTTGGTTGGCTAGGAACGCGCTTGCCTTCTCTGGACAAAGGTTTTATAAGGAAAATGTGTACGCCCAGGTGTCGTGGTTATTGGACTCGTGGTTCTGAGTGGAGCTTCCTCTTGTACTCATTGTATTTCTCACTACTTTATTAATACATTTTTGGGGTGAACACCTATGAGTGTATCCCCCTTGTTTGGCCTAAAAAAATTTGGCTAATTTTACTCATTGCAAGTGAAATGTTAGATATGTGATGGTAGCACCTAATTTCTATGCATCATCATCATCATGAAAATGAATGCTTGGATCCATGAAAACACTGGGTGAATGAGTCCCAATATTTGTCTCTTATAGTAGATCAATGGCATACTTCCACAGACATATGATGAGATTTTCGTGCGTTTATTCGGGGATGTTATAGACTTTGGCATTTTGTGGAGGTGTCGTCAGTTTCGTGATGATGCTATGCTCTCTTGTCGCATTTTGGTGTTTCGTGCATGCTCTTTACCTATCGTAAGGTAGACTAATTCCAAGTTGCTATGGATGGAGTGGGAAAGGTGGTGGAGCTAATCTCAAATGGTTTGTGGCTGGGTGAGGGCATTGACGCAGTGGTGGTTGTGGAAGGTTGCTCCTCTGGTCGAGCTTTTCAGGTTGTGCATGTGGTTGGCAAGACATCCTTTTGCCTCCATGTCGCTGAGTGCCTTCCTCTGCTTAATGCTTCTGGTTGTTAGTTGGGGTAGATCCAATTTGGTGTACCTTCCGAGACCGATCTCCTTGGCGCTTTATTTTGGGTTCCTTCATATGCAGTGACTGATGTTTTATAGGCATATCTCCAGCAAGACATCTTTTCACCTCCATGTCGCTGAGTGCCTTCCTCTGCTTAATGCTTCTGGTTGTTAGTTGGGGTAGATCCAATTTGGTGTACCTTCCAAGACCGATCTCCTTGGCGCTTTATTTTGGGCTCCTTCATATGCAGTGACTGATGTTTTATAGGCATATCTCCAGGCAACGATTGAGTACTGACCCACTGTTTAGATCCGACTGTTCGGGGCACACTCACCTAATGGATCTTGGATTTCTCTTGGATTTGAATCCTAGCGCTTAAGCATCTCGATTTTGTTCGGATTTACCCATTGGTTGTCTGACATTGTAGAGTGGGGAACTTTTGATGGATATTATGGCTTGCCCCTCTGGGACCTTGGCCTTTATGTGTTGCGTTTTAATGGTCATAAGCGATCTGAGCCTAGCTCTTCTAGTTCTTGTTACCCTGTGTCAGTGGCCTTAGTCTTCTGGTAGATGAGTCGCTTAAAGGTCTTTGTGCACTGGCATCATTGTATGACTTTGTGCCATGATCGCTTGTTCCAAGATGGAGGCTTGGAACATGTTTATATGGGGGAAGGTGTCCGGGTCCCAATTCTCTTATTTTATGGTGGTGTTGTCTATGGGTGCTTCGGGTGGCATGACGTTTGGTTGGAATGGTGATCTGATGGAGTTGGTAGACTCAATATGTGCTACCTGGGTCTTATCTGTTCTGCTTCGGAGGGTTCATGCGGTCCTTGATATCATCATGATGGTTCAATCGTTTAGAATACCAATATTGAGGACCATCAAGGGTAAGAACTCGAACTTCCAGATAAGAGCAGTAAACATCAAACTAAGCACCATAAGCCAATATTGAGGACCATCAAGGGTAAGAACTCGAACTTCCAGTTAAGAGCAGTAAGCATCAAACTAAGCACCATCCTTATGGTGATGGACACAATGCACATGGTGTGATTCTTCATTCACTGGAAGATGGCTCTGCTAGTGAGCTCTGCGGACACGATCACGCTGAGCTCGGGCTATGTGAGCACGATATCTGATGCACAATGTATTGCATTAGTAGCATTGGCCACGATGATGCCAATGTCAATGGCCTTCAGTGTGGGGGAATCATTGACGTCATCACCTGCTATACCATGTATATGCTTCCTTTCCCGGAGCCTTTCACAGTATTGTACTTGTGCTTCGGGAAGACTCCAACAAGATCATCGACCTTTTTGATGAGCTCATCAACATGGATGGATGAGGTGGTGATATCCTTGTTGTCTTCTAAGATGGTGGAAGAGGGGTAAATATTGGTGCCCATGCCGAGGTAGTGCTTGGTCTCCTTGGCAATGAGCTGGTTTCCAGTGATCATCTTGAGGTTGACACCAAGGTCGAGTGCCTGGTGCCACGGATGATCTCACTGCTGTTGTGGTGCAATGGGTCGAAGAGAGGAGGAGGCCTAGGAACTGCCATGGTATGAATGGACTCAAGGAGGAGGATGCATTGGGTTGCTGCTGCTGCTCAAGATGACAATAAAAAAGATCTCAATTCATTTCCATTCCTCAATTTTCCAATTATCATCCACCTGATTATTTCGTTAAAAGCTTGATCTGAAGCTCTTAAGTAATCTCAACTTTGATTTGAGATCAGTTTGTGGTAGAAAATGTGTGGATTAACTTCAATTCAAGCTTATGTTTATAACCGACGGTGATCGTGAGTGATAAGCATCATGTCCAAACATCAATATGCATCTTTTCTATGCATGACTAACCCTTCGTGTGCAGACAATTCTAACCGATGATGTCACGTGCTCCGTCGAGGAGTGCTGCAGGAAGATTGTCACGTTGATGATGGAGGAACTTGCAAGTCATTTCAAAGCGGAGGTGCGTAGTCAACATATTGGCCAACATAGGGCGTCGGTTGAGATGGATGATGAAGATTGGCAGTGGTAGCGGAATGGAAGAGGATGTTGGAAACTAGTGGAGGAGAAAGAAGCAAAATTTTCATATTTGGACTTGGAAGGACAAAAAATGTAAAAATTTTAATGAAAAGGATAGGAGTTGACAGAAGATAACACATGGTTATGGTATGTAATGGTTAGCAACTATCGAGGGTTCTATGTGTAATTCGAAAATATAAAGGAGTCAGGGTGTAATTATGAAAGTATAGACGGTTATTAGTGTAAAAATCTATACATATTTTTATGGGGGAAGATTTTCTTTATCAGAGTCTACCGGGGAACCGGTTATTACTTGCTTTTCTCGTTCTTATTACATCTTTTTATTTCTGTATTGCAATATAGATGCAATATGAAAGGCACTCGTACTCTGTTTACTTTGATTTTATAAATATCCATGGCAATTTGTTTTTTATCCTATATTTAAGTTTTATGGGTTGTAGTGGTCAGTTAGTCAAACACCTTATGCACTAACCATCATTACTGCAGATATAAGGGAGTCCTCCTCCACGGTCCACCTGGCACGGGCAAAACATCTCTTGCAACGACTTGTGCTCGTGATGCTGGTGCAAATCTTTTCGTCATTAATGGGCCTGAGGTTGTTAGTGAGTATTATGGTGAGAGTGAACAGACACTCAGCAATATTTTTGATTCGGCAAGAAAAGCTACACCCGCCGTGGTAAGATCTCTGACTTGCATATTTTTCTGGAGATATTAGTATCTGCAAAGTTTCTTCTTAATATTTTATATTTTCTCTTCAAATAAAAATACTATTATTTTTGATCTTTTTATTATTTCCAAATCGGCTCTTTCTTTTCATTTCTGTACATTTCCTATAAATGTCTAAGATAACGTACTTTAGCTTTGTTTTGCTAAAAAAATTATCTGAAAATGATTATATCCTTGCAATTGTTTGACATTTCTCTTTCAGGGGGGCCGCCTTGATAGGGTGTGCTTTTATTTTTTGAGATTGGTCAATTTTCCGGAGAAGGGTTTATATTATTTGTTACAACCCAGATGTTTATCATGTCTTGTCTGGTAGACATTGATTTGTGATTTGCAGTTTTTGGCTATAATTGCTATAATTGGGCTAAAAATGCAAACACAGAGAATTAAACTTGGAATCGTTCCTCATGAGAGTTGAGTACTCCATTAGAAGTTGACATTTATTGAACCTGATCGTAGCTATAGAGTTATCAGTCATGTCAAGAATCTGATTGGATTGGTGATGATCGAGAAACTTGGGCACTACAACATACATATAAATTATTGGTTCATGAACTTTTTAGGTGAGCTTGTTGGCGTTCATGTTGTTTCCTTTCAAAAGCAATATCAGGGTATGAAAAGCTGTGAGCCTCATCAATTGTGTATCCTGTCTATATATAGAAAATCACAATGAATAAAATTGTCAGTTAGTAGAAAATAAGCTGAAGACTATTATAACATGAGTACACACTCTTGGCTATATTAAATTAACTACTAATTTAGTGCATTACCCATGACTGGTGTAGTTTTTCCTTCCATACATAACAAATGACTGCTTATACTGGTAAAGATGAGGTAGTGCCTAAACTGGTGACCACCACGCATACACAACGAGAGAATGGGAAAATGAGATAATAGAAACTAATGAAATGATTGATCAGATTTCCTTTGCAGATTTTCTTAGTGTGATTTATCGATTTAGCTCTTTGGCAAGGGAGGTTGATCTTAGTGCATGTATTTTCCCAAGCTTTCCTTGCTTTTGTAATAATGTTTATTCTGTCAAGGTTTTCATTGATGAGTTGGATGCCCTTGCACCAGCACGAAAAGATGGAGGCGAGGAATTATCATTGAGAATGCTTGCAACTCTATTAACCTTGATGGATGGCATTCATGAGACTGATGGAGTGCTTGTAATTGCTGCTACTAATAGGCCAGACTGCATTGATCCTGCCTTGAGGCGACCTGGACGGCTTGACAAGGAGATTGAGATAGGTACTCCCTATTTTACTGGATTTTAAAGTTAAAATTGACACCCATATTCTAAAGTTTCCTGCTGTGAATGGTTATTGTTTGTAATGGTCCTTTTAACTATTGTCAAGGAACATCGGTGAACACCCTCCTCCCAAACTTGTAACTTAAAAACCATTGAAAGTTATCTTAAGTTGGAATAAAGATCAGAATCTTATATCAGTAATGCGTTCTATGCAACTTTTTTTTTGTATACTTGATCTGTAAAGTAGTGACTGCCGAAGAAATTGTTGTGAGAAATTTTAAAATGCCTACGATATTGTGTTGCTTTCCAGGGGTTCCATCACCAGATCAGAGGTTAGACATACTCAGAACTCTCCTCAATGAAATGCATCATTCACTCAATGAGGAAGATACACGGAATCTGGCTTTGGCTACACATGGTTTCGTAGGCGCTGATCTAGCAGCCCTCTGTAATGAGGCTGGAATGATTGCTCTTCGGCGTTATATTATGATTAAAAGTTCTGGCTCATTGTCTGTTAAATATCAGAATGGAGATCCTTATTTTATAGGTGGACCTCCAAATATTCCATTGTCAGTTGTGCAAAATGCAGACAGTTTGTCTTGTATGGAGAAAGATGACGCTGTTTTACTTTCACTCACACAATTGACTTTATCGTCAGATATCTGCTCTCCATGTCCCAGAAAGGCTTTAGATACTGATGGCAGCTTACATGATATGACAACTCAAGGGGCTTGTGATATCATAGAAGAAACATTGCTTAGAATAACCGCTGACGATTTTGAAAATGCAAAAATGAAAGTGAGACCTAGTGCCATGCGAGAGGTACTCCATTATCTATATCATTCTTGCATGTTTTGCAATTTATGAAATGAAGTATATTAAATTTTAAAATATCAAAATACCACTACATTGTTCTTTTGGACTTTATTCCTTCCCTTTTTCAAAAGTGAAGGGATGACTACTGTATTTCAGTCTTTCAAATTCATTAAAGAAATTTAATGCAGATGCAAAATAGGCCATATCACAAAATCATCTCCAGCAGCAACCCTCGCTGCACATGAATTCTTTGCAGGGACAAATAGCATTCTTGACTTAAGGACACATGCTTATCTTTCCTCTGCAGCCACAATGCCTAAACCACTGGCGAAGGGTGGAAGCCTTACACACTCTAATGCTAAAAGCTATCAACTCTATCCCACTGTCTTTCCTCAAAAAACCTCGAATAAGTTCCCCAAGAGAGAGAATCCAACTTAGGAACTACGTCAGACATCTAACGAACATACTTTGACCCCCTGAAAAACCTAAAAAGAGACTTCCAACTAGGGATCAACCAATGAAAAGGATCACATTCCTCAGCATACTTTGTGAAAAGACAAGAAAACAAGTGAATGGTGACACAATCCTTCAACATATATACAAAAATGGAGCCTTTTTGTCAGGCTTTTGCCATTGAATCAAAGCTGTACACATTTTACAAGGATCCTTGGACTTTCCTTACGAATTGTGCTAGCTTTACAAACTTGACCCCTGATGATGTATAGGTTGGAGATGCAACCCATGTGTGGATGGCAAGGGTGGAGCCTTTCTGGTTCAGTATCAGTAACTTTGATCTTTGACATGTTTATTATTGGTATGGTGTTCATCTTTTGGGATGGATTCTTTTGGCGAATCTTTCTTTCTGGATACTACCTTTTCTGATTGCTGTTTATATGCAGTCCATGTGATGGGCTTGATATCTTCCTTCAACATCTATTATACCATATTGCATCCTACACTGCACACTCGTCTTTGAGCCCACAATATTTGGAATATTTTGATAGTTGTCTGATGAAAGAGGTGATTTAGGTTGTTTAAGTGGATAACTGGATCAGCCCTTGAATATAGTAATGAAGTTCCAGTGCTACGTGTAGTTGTGCATTTAATCTCATATTATTAGTTGATAAAATATTGGACGTAAATCATGTCTATTTGTATGCCTCTGTACGACTACTTAGCATATTAACACCGTCGAAGAGTATCCGTGAGGTCAATACTACTCGACAGAAGTTATTTTCATCTTTGTGATTTTTTTTTTCGATGCAATGACCTCTGATTATGTTTTTAACTGTGTTTTTTTTGAAAACTTGTTTTTAACTGTTTTAATGATTTGTCCATGTGTCGTAACATTTGCTTGAAGATGATCCATGATATCTTATGTCATTCGCCTCGTTAAGATCTCCACTCGAGAAGACGTACCTGGTCACTGATCTAAGTGGAATTACTTGTATTAGTTGGCCACATAAAATGCCACTGATCCCTCCAAAAACACTCTAAAATAAAAATCATGGCCTAGGAAAATAACCTATGTTGGCCAATGCATTATTACAACTCCATTTTCCCTCTGAATCATATCGCTCACTAAAAATCAAATGATTTTTTGGTTTTAGATGCATATATGTATGCCAATGATTTTTTTTGAATAACTTTTGGGTGCCCGTTTCTCAGGATCATGGCGAATTAACACGGTGTTTAACGGTTTAACATTTAAAAACCTTTTGATCTGTCCTTGTAACCCTGTACACATGTCAACAGGTCATGCTGGAGCTCCCAAAAGTGAGCTGGGAAGATGTTGGTGGCCAAGCAGAAGTCAAGAAACAACTGATAGAAGCTGTTCAATGGCCACAGTTGTGTCCAGAGGCTTTTAAACGCATTGGTATACGCCCACCAAGGGGATTGTTATTGTTTGGACCTCCTGGTTGTAGCAAGACGCTGATGGCTCGTGCTGTAGCTTCTGAAGCAAAACTCAACTTTCTTGCAGTGAAGGGTCCAGAATTATTTAGTAAGTGGGTGGGTGAATCAGAGAAGGCTGTGAAATCTCTCTTTGCCAAGGCCAGGGTCAATGCGCCTTCAATTATATTTTTCGATGAAATAGATGGTCTTGCAATCACTCGTGGCCATGATCATGATGGAACTTCTGTTGGAGACAGGGTTCTTAGTCAGTTGCTGGTTGAGTTAGATGGTAAAGCTTCAGTACACTGTAAATCCATTCTTTTGCCGCTGCTAAACTTCTAAAATTTTCATGTTTGAGGCTAATGATATTTATTCTCATATCATTGGATCGAAACCCCTATTGGCATGTCCTCTGCAATTGTGGGGGCTTTCCAATCGATTATTTTTTCTTTTCCACTTTTGTTGACATGATTTACTTTTTAAACTAGTAATTTCCCATGAGTAAAAATTTTGCAGGATTGGACCAGAGATCCGGGGTTACTGTTATTGCTGCAACCAATCGCCCGGATAAGATTGATCCTGCTCTTCTTAGACCGGGTATGCCATGCACTTTTAAGTTTTAACTAGTTAATAAGCCTTTTAGCTTGGTTTCTATGATAGGTTAAAAATCTAACTGTTTTGAGCTTGTAAATACTTGAAGTTCGTTGTTCTTCCTGTGATTTTTGGAGTGCTAATATCTCTGGAAATTTTACAGGCCGCTTTGACAGACATCTAGATGTCAAACCGCCTGATGAGCATGATCGGGAAGCTATATTTCATGTTCATATGCGCAACATGCCTTGCAGTTTTGATGTCACTGCGAACGACTTGGCCTGTCTTACAGAGGGTTACACTGGGGCTGATATAAAACTGGTATGCAGGGAGGCGGCTATTGCTGCACTTGAGGTACGCTTACTAGAAGAGAGATCCCTTTTAGATATTTTTTGGTGGCCTGCAGTTTCATGCATAATACTATTGATGGCATTGATGGTGTAGCTTTTTTCCACAATTTCATCCATTTCAAAATGTTATCCCAAATGGGATGGTGTTCCCTCTCAAAAGTGGTCAAGATGTTAAAAGAGCTAGCTATTTTTTGGTTTCTTCATATTATGCAAGTTACCTCCACCAAGATAATGCTTCTTAAAACGGGATTCTGAAGAGCGTTCTACTTTGTTTCTTCATCCTTCTCGGAATGTCCTTTGTGTACTTAAAATACTAAGAACGGGGAGACTGGTTGTCAGTTTTATTCTATGATTGTATTTTCTTCCTCCTTCAACATAGGCTTCAAGAAATCAAACCAAGAGAATTTCACTTATTTTATATGGTCTGTATCATGCATGCCTACACCCACTGGGTAACAACCCTGAGGACTACCCAGGATCCGATATGGTGTTGTAATTCAAGTGCACTTAGTATTTCATCATTTATGGGGCATCTTCAAGGAGCCGGAGTCTTAATAAAGCTATCTAGGAGAATGAATCATTAAAGCTATTGAGAGGTGAGGGCTTTGTGCAGTGAAAAAATGTCAGAGTGCTTTACTATTTCTTTTCTCATGTTTGGCATCTCCGAAGCTCATTGTACTCCATCATGGTAAAAGTAACTTTTCTTGATAAAGATCATTGTTATATTGTCACAGGGTAACAAAGCAGAGTACCCCTAGAATTTTCGCTCTTTGTATCCGCCTTCCTCGGTAGCTCGTCTTCAAAGCTACCACCAATGGTTTGTCATACCAATTCTGGCATTCACTCGAGGCTGTCATAGTGCCTATCTTGATTTCTCAACACTTTTGGTCCATGTTATCTTTTGCTCGTGTCCCTAATGCAATCTGCAATCTACCCGGTGCCTTTGTCATGCTTATAAGCTGCTGCTTATTGTGATTCTTTGCATGTCTTCCTATGCTCGTGTCTCCCTTCTTTACGTATTGCTCATATCTTTACATATTGCCCCCATGAGCATATACATCGGGATGCAAAATTCTAGCCTCCAAACTTTCGATAAGCCATCATAATCTTTTGTCCTAATACATGCACTTTACTGGCGTTGAACATTTGTATGATGTTCATCTGTTTTTAGTCCTAGATGCTCCATATGCCTACCAACAATAAAGTACTGGTTATCTTTTTTTAATGATTTTTATCAATTGTGTCCCTCTGAGATATTGCAATTTCAGTTAGCCCCTCCCTTTTTGGGAATATCAGTTCTGCCCCTGACTTCTTGTCATTTTATCACTTGTGCTCCTCGGGTTAGTGGCCGTTCATCCCTAATGCAAACGGGCGTTAACCTCGGAGACACAGAGGGAATTAAATTTTAAAAATAGGTTAAATGGTCATCTCCTCCACCCCCTGCCATGCTCCTCCTTAGCAAGGTTCGAAATCTCGATTTCGATTTCGTTTTGGTCCCCTCCAAAACCAAAATTTCGGGAAATTTCGACTGTTTCAGTGGAAGTGTCGAAAATGACTCAAAAAGCCATTTTTCAATGATTTTTTTGCAAATTAAGATCTTCCGAGTCATTACAACAATAAATAGTTTACAAATACATACTTATATCACACATATTGTTTATATATGCCCATTATATCACACATATCGGTCATATCGGTCAAATCTATGTTATTGTTGATTCTTGACTGATATATACTGGAAATCAATATCATTCAATCCAAGATCTTAAAACAACAACTTACAAATGCATACTTATATCACACACATCTCTCATCCGTGCGCCTTATATCACAACATATCGGTCATATCAGGCATATTGTTGAGCCGACTGATAGATACTGGAAATGGAAATTAAAATAACTAAGTTAACAACACTTAGAAGACGTCTTTTGTTCATAAAAATAGACGAGAATTTTTTATTCTAAAATGTAGATAATTATTAATTAAACAATGTTTTGTTCATAGAAATAATCGTCACAGACAAAGTGCAAATGAATTACATACTTACAATAAAGATGCATCTTATTTGCGAAGATAAATGACAAATGAATGAAAGGAACAAGCTATATCAAATATATAGAAGCTGTAGAGTTTTTTCATCTCCATTGCTTAAACCCAAAGGGGAGGAAGCTCCCCAAGTTGAATAATCGACGTATGTACCCTCTTGTCACGCCATACCTTATATCCATGAATTTCAACCGAATTGGGTCGATATGTTGAAATATTACCAAAATTTCGATCGAAATCCAGGAAATTTTGTGCTGAAATCTATGAATTTCAACCGAAATGGGTCGAAATGTCGAAATATCACCGAAATTTCGGTCGAAATCTGGGAAATCGACATATAGGAGTTTCGATATCCATGACCTCTCGAAACCGAAATTTCGCCGAAATTTCGCAAAATTTAAATCTATGCTCCTTAACCTCTCCGCCCTCCGCCCTGTGCCACCACTGCCCCCGCCTTGTGCTGCTCTTCCTCCGGTCATGCTGCTCCACCTCTGCTCCTGCCCTGTGCTACTGCTCTTCCGGTCAGTACTTCCCCATCCTCTTCCGCCTCCCCCACCTCCCCATCCTCTTCCTCCTACCCCGCTGCCCTAGCTCCTCCATCCCTGCTCCCTCTTCGCTCCCAGCTCCTCCCCCTCCGCCTTCGGTCCCCTCCGCCCCCACTCCTCCCCTCGCTGCCTCGCTGGCCCTATGCCCCCGCTCCCCCTCTACTGCCAGCTCCTCCCCTCTTCGTCTCTGGCCCCCTTGCCCCCGCTGCCCGTGCTCGCCCTCTGCCCCTGCTCCCCCTCTACCGCCAGCTCCTCCCCCCTCTGCCCACGGTCCCCCTCTACCCCTGCTCCTCCCCTTGCCGCCCCATCTCCTCCACCCCAGCCATCCCTTTGCCCCGGCTCCCCATACACATCCAACTCCTCCCCCTCCTCCCCCACTCCTCCTCTGCCTCCGCTCCTCCCTCCTCCCCCAGCGTCTGCTCCTCCGCCGTAACGTCCTTAGGGATGTTAGCGGGTCGGGTTTGGGGCGGGTATGAATTAATGGATGGAGAGGAGAAAATTGAGTTGGATATTTATACATGTAGATCGATATATATTAGATATGAAATGGATTTGGGTCTAGTTTGATTAAAATGCAACACGCACATCTATCTTTATATATATTTGTTATTCGGGTTTGGAGTGGGTTCGGGTTCGGGTACCCATAAGGCAATCCCAAACCCATACCCATACCCGTATGGGGAGTCAATTCAAAATCCAAACCCGTCCAAAAAGTAAATGGGGCGGGTTTCGGGTCCTTAAATGGGGTGGGTTCGGGTCGGGTACCCCATGGGTAAACCCAGATTAACATCCCTAAACGTCCTCCCCCATCCCTGCTTCCTCCTCCTCCAACCTCAAGGTTCGAGAGAAGGCGATTTGCATGATCTGGGCTAGATTAAAGGCACTTCCTGTGCCGTGTGTGAGCAATCCCTAAGTTGTCCTACTCGAGATCCAAGCTTTCTGGAGATGGGTTGTGCTCTATCTGCCTCTGCGAGTACAGGGAAGGGGAGGTGCTTTGCATGGTGCTCGAGTGCGGACACTACTTCCACGCATCGTGCGTCGACACCGGTTTCGACTTGACGCATCCTACCCCATGTGCAGGTTGAGGGAGAGGAAGTGGATGAAGAGGAGGAGGTGATTGGGGTGTTTATACCGTAATGCCCCTCTTAACCGCACCTTACTTTGAAAAAATCATGGTCAAGTTCAACTTATTGACGACTAAAGTAACGGAGGGGCACAAGTGATAGAACGACAAGAAGTCGGTGGCACAATTGATATTCCCAAAAAGGGAGGGACATAACTGAAATTGCAATACCTCAGAGGGGCACAATTGATTAAACCCCCTTTTCAACCTTTGTGTGTGTTTATTCATTCTGTTAAAAGAAAAGCTTTAAATTGTTTCAATGCACCTTTGTAAATGAAGGGAAACACAATGCATCACTTAGACCTACCATATTATTCATCGGTCCCGTAGGTTTTATATATACAATTTAATTCTCATCAAGTAGGGAGTGGCAGGCATAAGATAAGTCTTGTGATAGAAAAGTGATGTGTGAAATCTTTGTTTCTATATTCTTCCTCTATACCCATCTCATGAATATATCATTTGAATCAATACATAACCTGGTGTATCGTGTGGATTAATATAATTGCATGCCAATCAACAACAACAACAACAAAGCCTTTTCCCACAATTAAGTAGGTAGACTACATGGATTCTTCGCCTACATTCAGATCTATCTTGGGTAAATCCTGAGCTTTTATCCAAAAAATTAAGATCCCTTTGTATAGTCTCTTTCCAACACTTCTTAGGCTGTCCTCGCCCTCTCTTAGCCGGCTCAACATCCCAACACTCGCATTTCCTAACTGGTGCATCAACTGATCTTCTTTGCAAATGACCAAACCATCTGAAGCGGTTTTCTCGCATCTTATCCTCGATTGGAGCTACACCAACTTTCTTTCTGATTGCATTATTCAGAATCCGATCTTTACGTGTGTGTGTCCATACATCCACCTTAGCATTTTCATTTCTGCTACATCCATTCTCTGCACATGTCTATGGTTCACAAGCCAACATTCAGATCCATAGAGCATGACAGGTCTCACAGTTGCTTTGTAAAACTTTCCTTTAATTTTTAAAGGAATTTTCTTATCACAAAGAACGACATAGGCTCCTCTCCACTTTAGCCAGCCTGCATTTATTCTATTAGTAACATCTCTATCAATTTCCCCATCATGTTGCAAAATAGATCCCGGATATCTAAAAGAATCTATCTTCTGAATGTTATCGTCACCAATCTTCACATTGATTCCTTTTCCATTGCTTCCATCAAAGGCACATTCCATATATTTCATCTGAGCCCTACTTATACGAAATCCTTTAGTCTCTAACTCATATCTCCAGACCTCAAGCTTCTCATTTACTCCATCTTTAGTCTCGTCAATCAACACAATATCATCAGCAAATAACATGCACCAAGGTAACTCATCCTGAATGTGACCTGTCAACTCGTCCATAATCAAAGTAAAAAGAAATGGACTCAAAGCAGAACCTTGATGTAAACGAATGTTGATGTCAAAATATCCAGTCTTCCTAGACGGGGTCCTTACATAAAATAAAGCCCTATCATACACAAGGTTTGAAAAGACGGAAGGCGGAACGGGGCGTTTTCCCTGGAGACGAGGCGAGGCGTAGCCTTGAGGCGGTGAGGCGTAAGCCTCGGTTTGTATAGGAAAATACTTATAAAAACTATAATAAATATTTTTACTGATGAAATTATCTTAATTGACATACATGTAATATATAACATTGCAATATATGATAAAATTATGAAGATAAGTATGTGAAAGAAAGAATATGTAAATTCCATAAATCTATCTACTAAATTTCTACCCAATCAAAAACAAAATCATTAGCTATAATTGTCATTAAAATATCAAAGACAATATATTTTTCGTTAAAAATATTGAGGTGAATAAAAAATTATGATTAGATGTACTTGTTATATGAGTAATATATAAAATATGACATCATTGACATGCCTTGAATCTAATCTTGCTTTTTTCTAGTTGGTATATTACGTTGCTCATTATGTCACCTCTCTTAACACTAGCTTTTCTTTAAGCTTTATGGATTGTGAAAAAATTAGACAAATTTAATGCTTAATATGAATATGAACAAATTTAAAATTCCAAGCTTTCATCTTGTAAACATATATCCTAGACAACTATACATTTATAAGTATTTAAAACTACCAATAAGACAATTTAAATCCTTAAAAAATGCTTTGAATTCCAAAAAACGCCTCACAGACCGCCTCGCCTCGCCTCGACTGCCTCATCGCCTCGGACCGCCTCGACCTTCTGAGGCGTACGCCTCACCAATTCCATCTGAGGCGTACGCCTCGAGGCTAAAAATCACCGTCTCGTTCCGCCTCGACCGCGTCGACCGCCTCGAGGCTAGCCTTTTAATACCATGATCTTACATGTCCTTTATGAGGTTAATGTATAGGACATGTACTTGTCTCTTCTCTAAAGCTCTCCACAATATCTCTTATGGGACAGAATCATAAGCCTTCTCCAAATCAATAAAGATCATATGGTGCTTCTTCCTTTTAGCTTTATAAATCTCCATTGTTCTCCTCAGCAAATGGACGGCTTCAATAGTTGAGCGACTTGACATGAATTCGAATTGATTTTCTTTTACGTTGGAAACCTGCCTCAACCTTCTTTCGATCACACGTTCCCAAAATTTCATAGTGTGACTCATTAGCTTGATACCTCTGTAATTTGAACAATTTTGAATGTCTCCTTTATTCTTATAAAGAGGCACCATGGTACTCCTCCACTCTTCAGGCATTTTCTTGCTTCTCCCAATAACATTTTATAGATTCGTAAGCCAAGTCAAACCACGCTCACCTAAAACCCTCCATACTTCTACAGGGATGTCATCCGGTTCTACAGGGTTGTGTTGTAAAGACTGCAAAGTAATCCCAGGAGAGAGTTTGACAACCCAACATCGTTTGTTAGTCTTGGATGTACAAATAAACGAGCTAGTAAAGAAAAGGAGGGTTTATAAGATAACTAGAACTAGATGGTGGAGTCTTCCACTGAAGCAAGCGAGCTTCAGGGAGAAGGTTTTAGAAGACTTATCTTGGGATTGTAGCGGTAGTGCAAACGAGATTTGGGAGGCAGTAATATATTGTATCCGAAAAGTAGCCAAAGAGATGCTAGGCGAGTCAAAGGGAGGAGCTCCAGGTCAAAAGGAGGCTTGGTGGTGGAGTGAAGGGGTACAAGAGAAGCTAAAAAAAAGAGCTTACTTTAAATCTATGTCTAAGGATAAAACAGAGGAAACTGTCACAAACTACAAAATAGCGAAGAAGGAAACAAAGAATGCCGTAAGCGAAGCTAAGTCAAAATCTTATACAGTTTTGTATAAAAATCTTGACACTAAGGGCCTGTTTGGATACTGGGTTGGAGTGGGTTGGGTTATCCCCCACCTGCCTGGGATGGGGATGTGGATATCCTGATTGTAATAGTAGGTGTTTGGTTGCAGGGGTGGGTTGGGGTATTTTCCAATTACTGCCCTGTTCCAAATTTGTATTAATTTTTTAGCCCTTTAACTTTCAGCAGTCTTTGAAAAAGGCCTAACATTCACGCTTTAGCCCCTTTACTTTCGTTTTTTAACATAATGGCCCTTCCACGTGTTCCCTCGTGTGCCTATCCACGTGAGTAGAGTTCCAATTTGCAGAGTGAACCCTTGGGAGTCTTCATATTCCGTTTTTGGTCCACCGAATAGTCAATATATTGTCAGTAATGTCAACTTTTTCCACCCACAACATAAACATCAGAGGACATCAATATAACAACCAGCAATTTTTGTTCTAAATGACGTGTAAAAGTTTATAGAAGCCCGTCAATGTTCTAAACTTGAGAGGACATCAATAGAAGAACCAGTTAAATCCGTTTTTTTGCCATAAACAGGAACCATTCTTAGGCCATCACCGATACAATACGATAAGTTCACAAAACATAACAGACCGACTCCCCTCAGACAATGTGTTTGTCAACAATTCGATCATCCACAGTGTCGATGGCCACATGTCCGAGTTGGATGCGAAGTGTATCCACCTTGTCTTTCAGCGACGTGGTTGCGTCCTCAGCGTCTTCCAGCTCTGAGTAAACGAATGCAAGCTCGCAGTCCTTGTCCTCTATCGTTGTCTTAGCGCTTTGAAGTTGTCGTTTTAGTACAGCATTCTCACGCTCGGCCTCCCACAAAAGTCGGGCAACAAAGGATAACTCAGTGGCATTATTGTCCGCTGTCCTAGGAGCTTCTGCGTAAGCCAGGCGAAAGTCATAGCGACTTGATGAGCAGACATAGAAAAGGCGCCTCAAGGGGTTCTGTTCGCCCTGTTCGTAGCCCAATGTCATAGGGATTCCGCATCTACAAAGTGCAGTACGGTCCATTACCTGATACGTAGAATATAAAACAAATGTGAGGAACAGAAAATCATCAATTCCAGGAAGCAGCAAAATATTAGGTCTAAGAGCAACAACACGTAAGAACAACTTCCGCGTACAACATTGCACGAGTTGTGATACACTCCTTCTGGCCTTTCGATCACTCGGTGTGTTTACTCATCCCTCCTCCTCCTATTATTCCACATTGCGCGGGCTATCCTGTCACGTAGGACCTCACCGCGTCTTATGTCTTCCCGAAGAATGCCAACCTCGCGTAGCTGATCTTCGTCCACGACCTCGGGCAGCATGTCCTCCTCGCCCTCTTCGTCGGATACTGAATCTCCACCATTTAATCGAACGAAGTTGTGTATGATACACGTCGCCCTAACTACGTCCCTCTGCACTTCAAATGGGTATGAGGGCATATGTCGAAGGCAAGAGAACCTGTTCTTCCACACCCCAAACGTGCGCTCCACCACGTTTCGTAATTTCGCGTGACGATGATTGAAGAGGTCCTTGTGGTTATCATACACACATCCACGTGCCCGCCATGCCGGCAGATGATATAGCGATCCGCGGTAAGGAGCGATGAAAGTGTCCGTATTCGCGTAGCCGCAATCGACCAGGTATTTACATCCATCTTGCACAAGTAGGGACCCGCTCTCGACAGAGTCACGGAGCACAGTCATGTCGGCACACGATCCCTCCCATCCGGTCACGACGTACGTGAAGCATAGGTTGAAGTCCACAGCGGCCATTACGTTTTGTGCTGGAAATTGTTTCCTACACCGATACGCTCCTTGCATCTCCGGATCGACATGAGCTGGGATGTATGTCCCATCTATTGCTCCAATCACTCCCTGTGGCATAAAGAGAAAATTTACAACGGAATTTCACGATTGGAAGTAGTATGAAGATCATCCTTACTTTGAAATATGGGTAATACCGAGGATCTGCAGTTATCCTAGCTGCGGTGACAGGTGGAGCCAATCGTATATACTCTTGCTCCAATGTCAGTATCTTCGCTAGGACATTTCTAATATGACGGGAGATTGTCTCAGCGCTGTGCTGGAATGACTCTTGGATTGTCCTATTTGAGTGGCCATTAGCAAACGCGTAGAGGAACATGCAGACCTGCTCGTCGACGTCCATATACCTTGTCGGTGTCAGCCCATGCTCGGATAATAGACGCACAAATCTCCTGAGCATAGGGAGCCTCATCCGGAAATTCTGAAATGCCCTGTCGTCGTGTCCGTCTAGCATCTCCTTGATCCAATCACGACCTGACAATGGACGGGTGTGTAGTGGACTTGGAATTCGTCGAACGCGGGACTCCCACTCCTGTATTGCAATTGCTCCTACTACAGCAGCGCACGCTAAAAGGACCTGTTCCTCTACATCACCGAATGGATTGTAGCCCCGAAATGCCATATCCTAGCAACGACCCCTGACAGTATGTGATATTGTGACATATTTAATATTGTGACATAGCAAAGATTCGGCCTTATGCAAATATGCAATCAAACCATATAACAAGAAATCTGCAATAAAATTTGCATTCAAACAACAAGTAATTCAAACAACAAATTGTGACATAGCAAAGATTCGGCCTTGACGTAACCTGTAATTCGGTGACATAATTAAGTTGCATTATCAAAATCTGCAATAGAATTTGCATTCAAAGAGCAAGTATGAAGTGTAGCAACGCATGCCTTGTCAGTATATGCAATAAAACCTGTAACATAACCTGCAAGTAAGGTGTTAGTCTATACCAAATAACCAACGTGGAACCCTGCAAACCTGCAACGTGGAAATATCCAAGCAAGTACGTATATATAGGAAAGGATAATGTAAAGTCTAGCAACGCATTAAAGATAACATAAAGGTTGTCCCATGACAGTAGATAAGCTAACGACCTAGGAGCATAACGTAAATGTTGTCCAATGTCGAATCAAGTACTCTAGATTAGACATAGTCCATAATTCATACGAGCATAAAGTTCTTAACTAAAAAAGGATTAATTCAGGGATTGATAATCCTCTCAATCCAGGCTTGCAGCTCTGTCGGATCACCCTTTATGTGGTAGTAGACATTACGACCGCTCGTAGTCGCCAACTTGTCTGCAATCCTTTCGAACTGGATACTATTTAGGTCGGGCCGCAACTGACTTATTTCCCTGCACGCAGCGTTAGCAAGTTTGTCCGGGTCCTCCCTAGCCTCAGCGAAGGATTTCGGAAGATCGCTGAGGAAATTCTGCAACAACTCTTGGCCTGTTGTGGTCAATGTCCCCCCACTCCTTGCTTTCTTGCCTGCTGCTCGTTTACCTCGACTGTCTCTCTTTCGAGATATCGGCGTTATTGTAACTCCGTCGCTCTCGTCCGCATCCTCTCCGGGTTCCGGCATACACTCATCCAGATTCTCGTCAAAATCCAACTCCCTTCGTCGACCACCTGTGCGTGAAGTACTTCCTCCATGCTTCTGCCTCCCAGGACGACTAGATGTGGCATGTGCGCCGGTTGCTATGTCTTTCACCAAAAACCTTTGGATCTCACCAAAGTAGAGGAAGGGCTTGTTGCGGTATTTGCGGTATTTGTCTGGAACCTAGTGGAACAAAGGTACAATCGATTATAAAAGAAAGGAGATATTTCACAGATCTCTTCATAAAAAAGGAAAGTTATAACTCAGAACATACCTCAAACCATGCACTATCTGAAGGTGGAATTGGCTTGTTGTACACACTATCCCACCCCCATCCTGATTTGTTGCGTAGATACAAATAGGAGGAGTAGTCTTTCTTCAGGTTTTTCCATCGATACTGCAGTTGGATTTTCGTATATCCCCTTCCAGCAACTTCGTTGAACCTTCTCACGATCGAATGCCATCCAGGGAGGGTGAAGGTGCTGCCCGCCCACGAAGTCTCATGCTCAAGCATGATGTCCACGAAAATTTTATCAAGCGCGGTATTCCAATGTGCATTTTGAGCACTTGCTGCGATGGATGCATCAGAAGGACCGCCTACCTCGCCCTCGGTCGTGACCACGTAGTCGGACATATCTCTTGACAATGGTCAATAGCATATCGGGTAAATTCATAAATAATCATAATGAACAGGGAAATCCACTTTCAAGCACCCAACTCATATCCAGCACGCATGTTTAAGCACAAAACAGAAGAATCACCATTGCAGTTAACACCCCAATTCAAATCCCTCAGGTACATGATATACAACAGTGGAATGAACACCCACTACCTACTCAAATTGGATAGCCAAAAACACAATAGTAATGAAAGGAGCACAATACCATAGAGCACAACCAGTACAGAGAATCATATTATCCTAAATCGAAGCCACCAGTACAGAGAATCGTATAATCCGAAATGATGATATACGTTGCTAGAGGCAAAAACACCCTAACCACTCAATACAGAGAAACACACATTCATATTATCCTAGACCAGAAAAACCCAAGCAACCAGTACAGAGAATGCCTCAAACCAAAATGATGATATATGTTGTTACAGACGGTGCTATGAGTTATGGTTTTACAGACGCTGCTATGAAATTAGTAATGGTAGACCCTATTAACGCATATATAATCCAAACTGACAGCATGATTGGAAGAAAATTAGTTTATTTATCAACCGAAGTGACTGTAGAAAGTAGCAAAATGTTTGAATCGATCATTAACACCCAAAGCCTTCTAATTCTTATCTTAAAACCTAATGGACAACGTGAGCTTCCTCCAGACCCGATGACATCTACCCGAAGACAACAAATACCCACAAGCAAGAAGTAGAAATTGGGTGAGTTCCACAAAGTCGATAGAGGATTGAATCGGGCAAAAACACCCAAACCAACAGAACTCACAATCATATGGAAGTGGAACTAGATCGCAAAAACACCCAAATCCAGTATATTCTTTGATCGCATACATGGAATTGAAGGCTGATCGACCAAGACAAAGACCCAAACACCCAACAGCAACGCCAGGCAACGCCATTGTAAGAATGCGTGACAAGAATAAACATTAACCATTGTAAGGCATGTTGAAATACCTTCCTAACAGCAACGCCAGGCAACGCGTAATGCCACGCAACTTCTCTGCTCCGAGGATGACTCCGGCTGAGGCGAGTGCGTGGATGGCAACGACGACGGTCGCGACCAATTTATAGGGGTAGATCTCGTCTTCTACCCTCAGTGCCCTTCTTCCCCCTCTCAATGGATTTGGCGAAATCGGTGGAGCTGACGACTCGCACGACTGCGCGTGATGGCTAGACATCACTCCCTGTTGCCGATGGAGGTGGACATGGCCGAACCCTACTCTTCAAACCCGCAGATGCTTCCTCCGAGGCGGACATAACTCTGACGTCTTCCTGGCGACGCAGCCTTCACCAGGACGCCATTGACCATTGGCGTGTCCTCAAGCGGCAGCAAAGCACGGGGAATCCTGCGCAGGTGAGTGATGGCGGTGGTTGGGAGAAGGACGAAGGCAAAACGACGATGGGGACGCGGCCCAAAAACCCTCTATCGCACGCGAGACCACTGTTCACTTTTTGCGAAAAAACCCCTACGACCTTCTCCCCAACCCAATCACCCACACCGCCTCCCGATGCCCGCAACCCCTCCACACCACTATCCAAACGCGGGTTGGGTCGACCCAACCCGCCCCACACCACTATCCAAACGGGCCCTAAGGATGGACAGAAGGATATATTCAGGTTGGCCAAAGCAAGAGAAAGAGAGACCAAAGACCTTTCTCAAGTGAGATGCATTAAGGACGAGGAAGGTCATGTGCTTGTTACTCAGAAGGATATAAAGACCAGATGGGGGCAGTACTTCCATAAACTTTTCATTGGGGAAGGAAATAAAGAGATCACTTTGGGTGATCTAGCTTGTAGTAGAAGTTACTTGAATCGTGCAAGCTATAGACAGATACAAAGAAAGGAAGTAGAGGAGGCTTTGAAGGTTATGAGACCCGGGAAAGGTGTAGGACCGGATGACATCCTTGTAGAAGTATGGAGAGTTTTAGGTGAGCATGGTTTGACTTGGCTTACGAATCTATTCAATGTTATTTGGCGAAGCAAGAAAATGCCTGAAGATTGGAGGAGGGGTATCGTGGTGCCTCTTTTTAAGAATAAAGGAGACATTCAAAATTGTTCAAATTATAGAGGTATCAAGCTGATGAGTCACACTATGAAAATTTGGGAACGTGTGATCGAAAGAAGGTTGAGGCAAGTTTCCAACGTAAAAGAAAACCAATTTGGATTCATGCCAGGTCGCTCAACGATTGAAGCCATCCACTTGCTGAGGAGAACAATGGAGATTTATATAGCTAAAAGGAAGAACCTCCATACGATCTTTATTGATTTGGAGAAGGCTTATGATTCTGTCCTACGAGAGATTTTGTGGAGAACGTTGGAGAAGAGACAAGTACCTGTCCTATACATTAACCTCATAAAGGATATGTATGATAGGGTGTTATCTTGTATAAGGACCCCGTCTGGGAAGACTGGATATTTTGACATCAACATTGCTTTACATCAAGGTTCTGCTTTGAGTCCATTCCTTTTTACTTTGATTATGGACGAGTTGACAAGTCACATTCAGGATGAGTTACCTTGGTGTATGTTATTTGCTGATGATATTGTGTTAATTGACGAGACTAGAGACGGAGTAAATGAGAAGCTTGAGGTCTGGAGACATGAGTTGGAGACTAAAGGATTTCGTATAAGTAGGGCTAAGACGGCATATATGAGTGCACCTTTGATGGAAGCAATTGTGAAGGAATCGATGTGGAGATTGGTGATGATAACATTCAGAAGAGAGATTCCTTTAGATATATAGGATCTATTCTGCAACATGATGGGGAAATTGATGGAGATGTTACTAATAAAATAAATGTAGGCTGTCTAAAGTGGAGAGGAGCCTCTGTTCTCTGTGATAAGAAAATTCCTTTAAAAATTCAAGGAAAGTTTTACAAAGCAGCCGTGAGACCTGCTATGCTTTATGGATCTGAATGTTGACCTGTGAACCATAGACATATGTAGAGCATGAATGTAGCAGAAATGAAAATGTTAAGGTGGATGTGTGGATACACACGTAAAGATCGGATTTGGAATAATGCAATCAGAAAGAAAGTTGGTGTAGCTCCGATCGAGGATAAGTTGCGAGAAAACCGCTTAAGATGGTTTGGACATTTGCAAAGAAGATCAGTTGACGCACCAGTTAGGAGATGCGAGTGTTGGGATGTTGAGTCGGTTAAGAGAGGGCGAGGACGGCCCAAGAAGTGTTGGAAAGAGACAATACGAAGGGATCTTCGTTTTGTGGATATAAGCCCGGGATTGACCCAAGATAGATCTGAATGGAGGTGAAGAATCCATGTAGCCGACCCTACTTAATTGTAGGAAAAGGCTTTGTTGTTGTTGTTGTAGAAACATAGAAATATAGATAGTATGTCAAACACTAAATATCCAAGACTTTGCATATTAAGCGTGTTAAAAATAATAATATAATAAATTCGAAAATTAAACAAAAATAATTAGAAAATAATTGATTGTTCCCATCATTTGTCTCACGAATATCTCTTATGTAATTTCTTCGCAGGTTTCAGCAATCGACATAATGAGTTCATACACTGGTTCGAGATCTGATGGTTTTGATGATCGGAGGGATAATTGAGAGATTGGTTGGAGGTATGCCACTGCTCCAGATGGCAACAAATTGAAACCACAGTACAACTTCAGTGGGAAGAGGTTGGGAGGAGGGGGGATAACGGGGCTGAAACACAATCTTGTTGACAACATGGCCTCAAATTTCAGCGAAATTCGATCGAATTTCTGTCGAATATCGATATCCAATCGAAATTGAAATTCGTCCGAAATGACCGAAATGACCGAAATATGGGGGTCCTAATACAAAAAATGACCGAAATGACCGAAATTTCGGTCGAAATTCCACCGAAATTCCATCGAATTTCTGTTTTGGTCGACACCGAAATGGTGACCGAAACCGACATTTAGGGCCTTGGTTGACAATAACAAGAATGTTGCCAAGTGCATGCGTTGTCCTAAAGATGTTAGGGACTTGGTGATGGCTAACTTGGACGAGAAGAAGGGATGAACTATTCAAGGAATTCATGTTCGAAAAAGAGTTCAATGTCCTCTTCGATTCAGATGATGACTTTGTCTACCCTGCTGATATTCAAACTGCTGCTGGCACATGGAAGGGCATCAAAGAAATTTTTAAGGTCCGAAGTTTGAGAGGAGAGAACTCGGTGGTGCACGAGATGACTTCTATGGGCCCTTCTTGATAAGGAGCGGATCCATGCAATAAAAATATATATAAATATATACAAGCTTATTTTATTCTATTTTTGGAGGAAAATAGGTATATTTACACACATGAGCTCCCTATCTCTCTCTACTTGGGAATTTATGCGGTCAGGCCCATGCTGAGCCTTCCCTTGGGATTAGTTGCTCAATATTTATTCTAAATATCTCCCTCTTTTTCTTTTGTCTCTTTATTCTTTTATTTTTGCACAAAAACATGCTAATTATTAGTTTTTACACAATGCATGTCTTTTGGTAATTATTTGTATTTACAAGAATATCCATGTATTTGCAAAGGTTTTTGTAGCTAAAATATAAGAATAAAGAGTGATGAATGGGTATTCATCACCCTCTCCTTACAAAATGAATCAAGAATGTGTCTCCCGAATTCTTTTTAGATTTTTGAATTTTTCTCATTTTTTTGAATTTTGGGCGATTGCCAAGTAAGAATTCGAGGCAGAAGACAATGAAATGCATGTTCATAAATGCTAGGGAGAGAGTGGGCAAGGCCATCAACAAGCTCCTTTTTGGGAGAGCATTCCTGCAAATGTTGTTAGTGGACCATTTTTACAACATGCCATCGATGAGATCGTTGCCGTGGGAACGGAAGTAAATGCTCCCATATCCTAGGAGATAATGAACAAGTATCTCGGGATGGAGGAGGAGATAAACGAGTACATTATTGATATGAGGAGGAGATGACTCAAGTACATGGTGACGCTGATGTGCGATGGTGGAAGAGCTACACGAGGAAGCATATCATCAACTTCCTCGTTTACTGCGATGGGAAGATCATTTTTTCAAAGTCCGTTGATGCATGTTATCATGTAAAGGACCACAAGTATCTGTTGAAGTTGATGAAGGACAACAACAAGGATGTTGGGAATAGAACATTGTCCAGGTTGTCACTGACAATGACAGCAAGAAAGCAGGTGAAAGTGAAATAATAACGAATTCTAGCGGCTACAACATTTTTTGGACACCACATGCTACACATTTTATCGATTTGATATTGAAGGACTTCAACAAGAGGAAGTTGGTCTTAAAGGTGATGGAGTAAGCTAGGACGATCACCACCTTTATTTACTATAATTCCAAAGTGTTGGCTTTGATGAGGCAGATGCGTATTGGTAAACTGGTGGGGCTTGGCATCACACACTTTGCAAAACCTTAAACAACACAAGACGAGTTTGAGAACCATGGGCTGCCAAGGGGAATGATTTGAGATACCTGAAGCTCGAACAGAAGGAGGAAAGTGGAGACATTGATCAATGATCTTCACTTTTGGGATGACATGACATGGGTCACGAAAATTATAGATCCGATTGTGTTTTCATTGCAGATCGTGGATGGCGACAAAAAGCCGACCATGGGAGTGCTCTACGAGGCAATATGCTGCATGAGAGAGAAGGTACAAGAAATAGTTAGGAAGAAAGGATACACGGCCTACTTGGACATCATTGATGAACATTGGACCAAGATGCTCTTGCATACTTTTCACAAGGTTGGTGTGTATATGTAATAAATGAATCTATTCTTTAAATTTTTATAACATTGTTGATGGATCAAATTCGGAGAATCATGCTTGCTTGTGTCCATCTTATTACTTCAATCCCAAGTACCAATACAAGCACAGTCCTGGTACAAATGCCGACCTTCTAGCAGCTGTCCAAATTGTGATGGAGAAGTTCGTCAAAGATGAGAAAACACAAACAATATGCATGAATGCGATAATTTGGAATCTATGGTGGACTTACGTTTCCAAGTAGTCTCACAAAATATTCATTAAAATTTGAAAGTATTATGTGATAATCTATGACTTAAAATAATGTGCATGTCAAGTACTTTAGGGTTGCTTTGGGGTCCTTCAGTAGAATTACTACGGTCAATGGACGGGCCAATACTCTTCCTGGTAAGGACAGATAAGTCCATTGATTGTGTTGCGTTGTATTACTAGTATTTACTATTATTGATTTATCTCTTTTGGATTTTCCGCAGTGTAATGGTGATTATTATACGAGATTGATGCTCCCAACCTACGAAATGTGACGGTGAAAATATGGTCGCGAATTGCATCTGTTTGTGGTTGTGAGAGGAACTGGAGTACGTTCAACATGATTCATTCGAAGAGATAGATCATGTTGGGAGAATAGAAGCTCCACGATCTTGTTTACTTGCACTACAACTTGAGGTTAAAGATGAAACATGCAAGGGAGGGGCATGCTAAGAGGACCACACAATCCTCATCGATCTTGCATACATTTTTAGATTCACAATGACGATGCTGATGAAGATATTCTTCAGAGGTAGATGGATTCCAATGGTACTCCATTATTTGATCAATCAGAGGAAGGTTGAATCCTAATATAAGCCATCAAATGGGAGCCGATGTTGGTGACTACATGGCTAGATCCAACCGAATCATGGACCCTCTTGGAGGGTTAGAGCTTGATGCAATTGTTGATGACATTCTCTTCACTGGTTCCAAATCCAAATCCAAATCCAAATCAAAGGATGACAATTGAAGTAATGATGATGTTGTTGGTGATTGTAATAGATCTGGTGTTGGGGAAACATATTCAGGAGGTCAGGGTCAGCAGGGGGTGACTGTGGATCACATGCCACAAGATTCAAGGAAAGGCTCCATGCAGGGCATGAATATATGGAGCGGCAGAGAAACACACATGGACTTTTTGTCCCAAGTCTGAGTTCGACCTATGGATTACAAAACATACAGATATGGTCATCGTCCTATGGAGAACGACATGGATGATTTGATATCATCTGTAGGTTCCTTGAGCTGCATGGACATTGACAACCCTTATCGTGTATCAACACCAAGCCATCCGGGTGGATATTGATCATCACGTGATGAGAGACATTTGACGTCTTCCCAGAATACTTTCATGTTTCTCGTTCTAGACCTCTTCCTCCTCATGCGTATACACCTCCATGATATGGGTACATCGGGTATGGATGGCCAGCTCGAGCAGAGCCATGACAGCTATTTTGGTGGTGACAATTATGGTATCTTCCCCGACTATTCCACGATCATGCCTCCTCCGCAGAGGTCTTATCCTACTCTGTCAAGGTTCAGGAAGGCGGTATGCGTATGCGTTCAGACTGGTCACCGAATACTGATTAAGCGGTATGCGGGGGCATATGCGGGGTATATGTGGTTCTATGCGGTTTTCTAATTTTTAATTTAAAAATAAATATCTATGAATAACATTACCACTGAATTTATGTATTTAAGTGGAGTTAAAGAAGATCTAAGAAAAACGATCGATGTTAAATGTGCATGTATATATGCTTTTAATTGCCTCATACTTAATCACAAAAAAACATTTACCATAAAAACTTCACACATTATATGATTTGTAATAACAAAACTTCAATATACATACATGCACTACATGAGCAAAACCTCAATCGACATATATAAAAAATATTCGACGATACATTGTATATACTCGTGAAATCAATACATGAGAAAAACATAAACATTGCATATACATAATGGTATAATGCATTGCAATTGTATAGAAATGCATGTCATATTCTTACCATTGAATGAAGGAAGAGACATGAGTTACAGAATTTAAGGACTTGAATGAGAAGATTGAAAAGTTGGAGCTTCTGGAGCAGTATGCGAGGCATATGCAGGATATGCGGGGCATATGTGGGCCGCATATGTGGAAAGGGCGCTTATTGCACTGATTCATGTAATCAGTGCGGTCTGGATGCCGCACGGGCATATGCGGCCCGTGCGGCCGATTTAGTGAACACTGTACTCTGTCGTCGTCATCTCGAGGATCTCAAGCCAATACTTCATAGCCTCATCGCGTCCCTCGTGATACTAGATCTAGTGTTGCTTATCCTTGTCTCGGGATACTCATAGGCATCGATGACCATCAATACATGTATGTGATGTATTAAAAGGCAATGTATTTGTACATGATATAAGAAAACTACTGCGACTTTATTGAGTCTGCGATGCGTTATAAAAGACAACATGACAGGGGGCCATATGGATCCACTACGGAACTCATGGTTCTGAAACCTTCATTACTAGGTAATATTTTTTATAATGCATTAATTTACATTTTTTCATTTATTTTTGTAAATAGATGAATGTTTAGTTGTTGCAAACACTACAAGCAGATGCTTATTTTGGGACGGTCATAAACCATCCCATCTGAGTGAACAACCGTCCCCTTTTTATCGGAGGGGACGGTTGTACAAGCATCCCTGATAGCAGCATCACATTTGCACGAAGGGGACACTAAATGCGAATGTCCTGCCTTTCGTGGTGGTTGTGATGATTGCGATCGTCCCATCCGATCCCAGGTGAAAGAGACAATGGTAACCGTCTCCTATAACAACCTCGGAAGGGACAATGACGACCGTCCCCTCTCGTTCTTCCCATACTTCAAATCTCCTGCGACGAGCACATAAGCTTTTAGGGAACGGTTATAACTGTCCCCTCCGATCCCGTTCCATCCAAATCTCTACCAAAAAGACCTCGTCCGGAGGGGACGTTCGACAACCGTCCACTTTGGTTCTTCTCATGCCTCAAATCTCCTGCGACGAGCACATAAGCTTTTAGGGGACAGTTATAACAGTCCATTCCGGTCTCCTTCCATCTAAATCTCCACCAGAAAGACATCCTTGTCCGGAGGGGATGATCGTGTCCGTCTCTTCTAGTATCTGTAGGGGGCGATCGACGACCATCCCCTTGGGTCTTCCCATACCGTAAATATCCTGCGACGAACATAGAAGCCTTTCGGGGACAGTCATAACCGTCCCCTCCGCTCCCTTTCCATTCAAATCTCCGTTAGAAAGACATCCTCATTCGGACCGTCCCCTCTAGTATCTATGGGGACAATCAACAACCATCCCCTCTGGTTCATCCCATGCCTCAAATCTTCTGTGACAAGTACAAAAGCCTTTAGGGAACAGTTATGACCATCCTTTTCGGTCCCCTTCCATCCAAATATCCGTCAGAAAGACCTCCTCGTCAGAGGGGACGATTGTTAACCGTCCCCTTTGTACTATCTAAACAAAAAAGAATTGCAGTTATAGATTTGATCCCATGTTGATGCAACCAAGTCACAAAAAATACTTATCTAAATGATACATTAAAGAACTTCATGCATATATTTAAAGATGTCATAGAAACAAACTAAACTACAAACATTAAAGTGTTCAAGTTAAATATGAAACTACACAAACACATATGGTACACTACAAACATGAAAGGGTCAAGTTAAATCTAAAACATTGTCTACTCGTCGCTCTCAATGTTCTCCTCCTCGTCGTGGAGGTGTTATCGGTTTGGCAACATCAGTGTTGCAGAAGACGGTATTCGGTATTCAGTCGGAGGGGTCACTGAATAGAGAATAATCGGTATTCGGGCGACTATTCGGAATTATTCGATTTTGTATTTTTTAATATAAAAATTATTTATAATACATATATTCTTATATTTTTATACATATATGGTCATTATTTAACATGAATCCAAGATAAAAATACCCATCAATATAATAGATATATAGAATTTGACATTTGTGGTGATATCGTGGTAAAACGTAACCCATAAAATTAGAAAATTGAAAATAAAAAAAATAAAAAAATGAAAAGTCGAACTCCAGTCGGCCTCATAGTCGGTCCAGTCGGCCTCATAGTCGGTCCAGTCGGCCTCATAGTCGGTCCAGTCGGCCGAATAGTCGGCCGACTATTCGGTTGGGCCGACTATTGCCCGACTGGAGGTCTATTCAGTCGGGTACCCCCCCGCACCGCATAGTCAGACCGACTATTCGGTATAGTCGGCCGACTATTGCAACACTGGGCAACATCGCTTTGGAGACGATTAATATACGCTAAGACATTCGCCATGTTGGAACACATTTTTGCAAACTCCTCATCCTGCATAGACATCTTCGCCTTGACGTCTTGCAGCTCCCTCGCCATCTCTCTCTTCCTCTGACTTCCTTGTGACGATAATCGAGACCCACCAGCACCAGTTCCGTACCACGTACGGATCGTCGCTCCCCGTCCATCGTAGTGTACACGACCAATGTGTTTCAGACATGTGGCCTAGAGGAAGACCTCATCTGCAGATAGGGCAACTTACTCGTTTCCATGCGATTTAGAGAGCCGGTTGTAGTGAGCATGATCATTTCTTTTTGCATATTAAGTTAAAAGAACAAGAGGAGATTTAGCTTCGAGATTTATATCGTAATTTACTTACGTGGATTGGTGCGTAGGCATCATCGACCTACTGCACGTCTCCTCCCATATCTATGCTCTTTGAACCGACGAAAACCTCTATTCGGTTATCTCCCGGTCGTTTTCCTTGAACTAAAAAACATGTAAATCACATATAAGGTTTAACTATCCTAATTTTCAACATATAAATGAGGGTGCTGGAACTTACAAATTCATCCTTGAGCTGATTTGTATTCTTCCTACGCATCTTATGGGTAGCTGAATCCTTTCGAACGGTTGACGTTATTTTTTGTTGATATCGCCTACCATAATTCCCAGTAAGTAAAATTGATGAAAAAAACAATAAAGCTTGTTTTACCTACTGCGAAATCCTCACTTGACCAGAAGTTGATTAATTCTCTCCATTGCTCCTGTGTAACACCGGGTGGGATATGCTGTACTAGTTGCTCATAGGAGATCTGCATGTTATAATACTATAAAAAGGAATAAAAAACCCCCGAGTAATGCCTTGGAAAAGATATCTGTTGTTTGCTCTCCTAAACTAACATGAGAGGTAGAAATGAGACCCTTATGGATCATATCTCTGGTGTAATGACAGTCTACCTCAATATGTTTTATTCTCTCATGGAATGCAGGGTTGTTTGCAATAAATAAGACATCTTGATTATCACATTGTAACTGCATGAGTAGATAAACATTTACATGCAAATATGATAACACTGCTCGAACCCACACCATTTCTGTACTTGCTTGCGCCATAGCCCTATACTCAAATTCGGGACTTAATCTAGCCACAACAATTTGTTTCTTGCTTTTCCAAGAAATAAGAGAACTGCCAACAAATACTGCGAAGCCCAAAGTAGACTTCCTATCCTTAGGACACCTCGCATAGTCAACATCAGCACACATAAATACAGAGAGAGTCGCTCCTTTCTTGAAAAATAATCTTGCACCTGGAGAAGATTTTAGATATCTCAATATCATATATTTAGCATCCATATACTTGCCGAGGTTGCTCCATGAACTGACTCCCTCGACTTACTGTAAAAGAAATACTTGGTCTAATAATAGTAACATGAAGGAGCTTTCCCACCGTCTTTCTGTATCTCCTCTTATCAACCTCATCTATATCATCATCGTATAACTTCATGCTAGGATCCATAGGAGCAGTAGAGGGTCGGCACCCAATCATGCTTGTTTCAACAAGCATGTCTGTAATATATTTTCTTTGGATTATCATAAGATCCCGCGCATTCCTAGCAAATTCCAACCCTAAGAAATATCTTAGAGTGCTCAGATCCTTAGTAACAAACTGACTGCCTAGAAACTCTTTTGTCATATTTATCCCCTATATATCATCTTCTGTAACCAGAATATCATCAACGTAGACCATTATGACAATAGCTCCTCTAGGTGTCCTCTGCACAAAGAGTGAATGGTCTGTATTAGACCTCTTGAACACTTGCTTCTCAATCAAATCCGAGAGCTTCTGAAACCATGCCCTTGGGCTTTGCTTAAGGCCATATATCGCCTTATGGAATCTACAAACCAGCTGACACTCTCCCCCTCATCGGCAAACTTGGAGGTTGCTGCATGTAAACTTTCTCCTGTAGATCTCTATACAAAAATGCATTTTTAACATCCAACTGAAACAAAGGCCAATCACATACCATTGCAACAGAAAGTAGGATAAGTAGTGTAGAATGACGAGCCACTAGAGAAAATGTGTCCAAGTAATCCACGCTATAGGTCTGAGTAAAACCACATGCCACTAATCTTGCCCTATAGCACTCAAGACTGCCATCTGCAAGATGTTTAATAATAAACATCCATTTGCAACTGACCACAGTTGCCCCAGGAGGAGCAGAAACCAAACTCCATGTACCACGTGATTGCAACGCAACCATCTCTCCCTTCATAGCCAAGCGTCGACAACTATCCTTCAATGCCTCCTCATAGGTCCGTGGAATTTCCATGGCAGATAGAGCCACTGCAAATATATGAAAATCCCCTATTAGACGATGAAAGAGACATGAGAAGCATGAAGGTAGGAAGCACAGGACCGCTTCTGCTTTCGAACCGCAATAGGAATATCCAGGTCAGAGGGAACATCTTCCATCTGTGGGCTAATCTCCTGCAATGATTCCTGCACAGATATATCTTCAGACCCATCGTTAGAAGCTATGTTATCAAAACAAACCTGGGGCATACTGGATGATTGGCGATGACCATGAGCAGAAGCAGTCCGACGTATATAGAATTTAGGTAATGATGGACAAGTGGCGCATGCGACTGGGTAGTAGGAGGGAGTGGAGGAGGTGGTGGTATTGGTGGAGGTGGTGGCGGAGGTGGGACCACATGCACAGTAGGAGGCGGTAAATAGCTCGTAGGAGGAGATGACATGTATACCTCATCACCTGAGTCTGATGAAGCCAACCTGTCACATGTAGGAGAGAAGTACATCATAGACTCAAAAAATGTGACATGAAGACTAATAGTGTTTCCTGCGCAAAGGGTTATAACATCGATATCCCTTTTGAGTCATGGAGTACCCAACAAAAACACATTTGATAGATCTAGGAGAGAGCTTGCCAAGACATAGAATCAACTGGTGAACAAAAGCAACAAACCCAAACACACGATGCGTGAATGAGAATAACTCCTTAGGAAAAGCTATGGAGAAAGGAATTTTCTCACACAAAACAGACGATGGCATGCGATTCACCAAATAGCATGCTGTGAGAACCGCATCACCCCATAATGAATGTAGTGCACGACTCTGAATGAGAAGAGTCCGAGTAGCATCAAGAAGATGACGATGCTTTGTCTCAGCAACACCATTTTGCTGAGAAGTGTAAGCACAAGATGTTTGATGAATAATCCCTCGATGAAAAAAATGAGATAGAGCACGAGTATAGAATTCCAAAGCATTATCAGTTCGCACAAACTTCGCAGCAGTCGAGAAAAAATTTTGCACTTCATTAATATAAGTTTTGATTACATCCCCTGGTTCAGACTTATTTTTCAAAAGAAACACCCATGACAACCGTGAAAAATCATCCACAACCACAACATAAAAACTGTGTCCTTGGTGATCAGGAACACGGCTCGGACCCCAAATGTCAATATGAAATAACTTAAAAAGGGAGCTACTGCTCCGACTCTGATGACTAGGAAAAACATATCGATGATGCTTTCTTAACTGACAAGCCTCACACTGAAAGGAAGAACCAGGTGAAATATCCGCGGTAGTATATGACACATTTTCTGAAGAGGGAGATGACCAAACCGAAGGTGCCAAGTGAACGGAGAGACCAGTCCAGATGAATGAGAAGATATGCATTCATGGGGAGTCCGAACCAGGAGATAAATTCCACCCTGCTCACGACCATACTTAATCACTCTGCCTGTAAGAATGTCCCGAAAAACAAGAGTCGATGGGTCAAAAATAGTTCGACAGTGCAAATCCTTTGTAATCTGACTAATAGTAAGCAAATTTATAGAGAAATCAGGAGCATGTAGCACATTCTGCAAACGCATCGAAGGCGTTAAAGTGATCTCCCCCTATTATGTAATTGGGGAATGAGTCCCATCATCTATCACAACTGTTCTCCCTGGTGGAACCTGTCTATATGACATAAGCTATTTTCGGTCTCGACATAAATGATGTGTCACACTGGAGTCCATAATCCACTATGTAATCTCAGATCCATGACAGGATGTAAAAGCATAAGTACCTGGGTTGCTATTTGTAGCAAAGATACTAGCAGAAGCTGAGGTTGCCACATTTGAATGACCGCCTGAAGATGGTAAAGCAGAAGGAGGTATAATATTCCTCAGTTTGGCCACGAGGTGATTAAACCTTTGATCTAGAGTAGAAGCAACAGAAGACTCAATCTGCTCTGTTATGCAAGCTGATGCCTGAAAACCATGCTTGGAATAACATGTCTCCTCGGTATGACCTGGTCGATGAAAAAAAGTGCAGGGCTGACGAATGCGATCTCTCCCACGAGGTCCGCTTCCACGGAAGGTAGAAGAGCCTCCTCTTCCTCGAGAAGCTGGCATGGCCTAGGAAGTCTGGCTAGTGGCTGTAGATGGGATGGTAATCCTGTTGAGCCTGCGGAATGCGTCCTCCATGGGAGGAATAGTGGCATCCACTAGAATCTGGGAGCGTGCAGCATCATATTCAGGGTCAATGGCTGCTAGGAATACCCCAACCATGGTAGCATTCCTATATGTCTTCTGTTGCTATGGAGTCGTCGTTAGATGCATGAAACTGTAGAGCTTCTCAAATATCCCACGCAAGGATGTATACAGTGAATGCAGAGGGCATCCGTTCTGCTGATGTATGCAGTAAATATGTTGCTGCGAGGATATCCCACATCGCCTTAGCAGTAGGCTGATGGAACACATCATTGACGATCTCAATCGTCAATGTACTAGAGAGCCGAACTTTGGCATAAGCGTCGTCCGCCTCCCACGAGGCATTTACTCCAATCTTCTCCACAGGCTCTTCCTCAGTAAGAATATGTTTCTCATAATTTGACTTCATCAGACTCACAAATTGCATAGCCCAGAGCTCATAATTTGTCCCGTCCGTTTGGCAATAGGCGCTGGACCTTTGAATGCACCTGTGGTGGGTACTCGACTTTGTTCATAGACATATTGTCGGATTGTAGAAGACTAGGGCTTTATATACCAAAGGGATAATGTCTACACAAGCATACTGGAATTGATTGCATATGTAGACATGCACCCAAATCCATTAACCATACGAAGATCCCGATGCCGGCACGTGTAGGCGCGGCACGCGGAAGGGCCGCTCGCACGGAGAGGAACAACCCACGGTCGGACGACATGCAGGGAGGCACGAGCAAGGAGCACGGGTACGCAGGCTGTGCACGGGCAGCGCGACACGCGGGCAGCACGACACGCGAGGAGGCGGGGGGGGGGGGGGAGGGATGACACGCAGATGCGGGGGGCGGCGTACGAAGGAAGGGGCGGAGTGCGGAGTCGGGGGTGGCGTGCGGCGTGGCAGAAGGTAGGGTTAGGATTTTTGGATACGAAATCTCCAGTCTAGGACCGCCGCTCTGATAACATGTTGGAAAAAATAAGAGTGTTGTTTATTCCTGAAACTCTAGGCTCTCTTATATAGAGAAGAGACCTATGGGTAAATTACATAATATAGAGATAAAGAGATAACTCAACCAGAATGGTACACAGGAATGTAAAAATATTTCAATAGTATGCTTAAAAATTTGACTTGTTACCTTTGCCTTCACACGTCCCTTATAACAACACAATATCTCCATCAAATGAGACAGAATATGGGCATCAACCACCGGATCTCGATCCCGAGTAAAGACAACCTATATAAGTAATAAAATCAAATTATAATATACTAATTTTACGAAAATAATATTTGTATAGTAAAGTATCTCCAAATCAGATAGAATGACAACTTTGACAGCCTGAGAAAGCTGTCGAAAGTCTATGGTAGTGATGGGGACCCGTGCATAAGAAACCTGACCAAGGTAACTCTGGAACTCCGTGGAGCTCTTACTCACGGCATTGCCTCCAACAATACACACGTGTAATATCTGAGCAGGAGGAAGACGATGCATGAACCTACATTGAGAGGGTCCCCGTCGTCTCTTAGAACTTGCACTACCAGGATTAGATGAGGCTCTTTGTGCCTGCTAAGTGGGTTTAGGATTTTATCGAATATGTCTAGGTCTAGGAGCCATTCCTACAAATACAGAGAATATAATGCAATATAGCACATGGAGAATAAATCATGTTATAAAAATTAATTGAAAGAAAACATATTCTTTACCTCTTATTGTATTTCAATATTGTAGCTACTAGCGTTATCATTATCCATTACATAAGGCAAAATATCTTGTGTAACATTCGGGTATGTATCATCATTATCCACGATATCTTGATCTTCATTAACATCAAAGAAATCCCTTGATATTGTCGTAACATGCATAATCCATCAGCTGACAGAGTTGTCTAGTACATAAAAAACCCGCTCCACTTGACTCTCAAGAGCATACGACTCCTTGGTTCACCGCCTACCTGTTTGTTTTAAAGATAAAATGCTATTTTTGTCCTTCTTGTATGCTACTTATAAAGGGCCAACATCAAACCAATTACATTGAAATAGACCACACCTTGCATCGTGTGTAAAACTAATCTTTAATATATCAAATATTTCACCATAATATCCATCTATTCCAGCAGAGAGTTCAACCTTCACTATCACACCAGAAAACTGTGATGCTTTATACTCATCGATCGATTTTTTTCGAAATCTAAATCCATTGACGATATAAGTAGAATGAGACACACCGTGTAAGTGCATATTGTATTAGAGAATATCAAGATTTATACTCCACCTATTATCGTTCGTTAATTTCAACTTTTGAATGATGTCCTTGAACCATATATTCGAGCCTTACTAACAAGATATACAATTAAATGTATCATTATATCGAAAAATATAGGTGGAAATATGTGTTCCAAGTTACATAAAGTAATAACGACATCTGTTTCTAAGCGATACAATGTTTTTGGATCCAAGGTCTTCAAACACAACACTTCAAAAATTGATTAACTTCAATCAAAGGCTGCATTACATTTACATTTAAGACTCCTCTGATAGCTAATGGAAAATAAACTTGCATCACTACGTGATAATCATGACTTTTTAACGATGATATCTTTCTTTTTGCCTCATTTATACATCTTATCTGCGATGAAAGTCCATGAGATAATTTGACATTTTTAAGAAATGTATATATTCTATCCTTCCCATCATTGGATAATGTATAAATCGCTTCAGTAAGTGTAACTCGAGAATTATCTACTGATTCTATCGGATGTAGCTCTGGGCGGATATCGATCTGCATCAAATTTCGTCTAGCCCGCAAGCTATTAGTTGAAAGGTTCTTTCCACACCATGCTTTCGGATTGTCGAACCAAATCAATTCGACGTCCAAACGGTTGGCCGTCAAACTTCCTATTAAATTTACTCATCCGCCACCTGTGATTTACATGTAAGAAACGACAGTGGCCTAAATAACAATGTTTCATACTCGTGGTTAACCACGTCGAATGTGTTTTTCATACAAACTGGACATGCGAATTTATCTTTCGTACTCCAACCAGATAAATTAGGATAAGCTGGGAAATCATTGATAGTCCATAGTAATGAAGCTTGCATTGTAAAAAATTCCTTCTTAACCGTGCCATATGTTTGAACTCCAGTATTTCACATAATCTTAAGTTCTTCAATTAAATGTTGCATATAAGTGTCTATTGCATTTCCTGCTCCTTTATGATCAAGTATTAATAAAGTCATCATCATAAAAGATGAGTTCATCAACATATAAGGGGGGAGATTATATGTAACAAGTATTACAAGACAAATAGAGTAGTCTGTACTCATATTTCCGAATGGATTAAAACCCACAAAAGCTATACCTAATATGATATTTATGCCTTCTTCAGAGAATGATGGATATCTTTCATCAAACATCATCTACTCCTCAACATCGGATGGATGCCGTATAAGATCGTGTGCATCCTTCCTCTTGATATTACTGTACCATATCATCCATTTATCCGTCCTTTTGGCTGAATATAAATGTTGTAATCGAGGTACGAGAGGAAAGAACCGTAATATCTTCTCAGGTTTTTCCTCTTCGATTCATTACTTTCTTTTTGTCTAAGTCACTTCTCCAAGTCACTTCTTTTTTTTCTTTGTGAGTATCGGAAATATCACCATTCATAGGTCCGAGATGAACATCTATGAATTGAAAGACTCGAATGATCAACCCCGCAATCAGTTATTAGAATCAATAGGTGTTCAAATTGTTCATTTGAATAAATTGAAACCCTTATTATTGGATGATCATGAGACTTCCCAAAGAACGAAATTCTTGATCAATGGAGGAACAATATTACCATTTTTGTTCAATAAGATACCAAAGTGGATGATTGACTCATTCCATACTAGAAAGAAAAGCAGGAAATCCTTTGAGAACATAGATTCCTATCTCTCAATGATATCCAACGATCGAAACAATTGGCTGAATCCCGTGAAACCATTTCATAGAAGTGAATTGAGATCTTCTTTTTATAAAGCAAATCGACTTCTATTTTTGAATAATCCACGAGATGAACTACTTTCGCAAAGCGACCCAGTGAAAAATCCTTCCCCAAAGTTCTCAAGTTTATAGATAGTCAGCAATTGTGGTTCTCGTCATGGGAGACGGGGTAGGCGGATTTCGTCATGCATCTGTCAGGGTCCAGGATCTTTCCCGAAAAAGACCTATCAACCTCCCACCAATTATTATATAGGGAAGAACAAAGCGTTTTTTTTGAGAATTTGATGATTGATTGCTTACTGCTAGGTTGGGTCGGGTCAGGGACAAAGTTTTCTCGATTTGCGGGAGAGGGACTTATTCTTATATCTGCTAGCTTTGTATTTTAGATAAAAATTTAACTTTGAATTTTCCTTCCAATATAAGATGTGGTCGTTTGAGCATTCATCATTTTTTCATAATTTAATCCAAGAGATCTATATCTTAATTTGGCATACTTCCAATCCTTTGGAAACCGTTCGAGATTATTTAATAACCTCCTAATTAAATTCAACACATCCGTCATCATAAAAGCTGTATAATGATTTTTCACTTTCATCTTAAACATCTCCAATAGAATCGTAAATGATATATTTCAGTTCATGGAGACTGAGGCGTTTTGTATCTACTAAATTTTCACGTAAATTATCCGCTTGAGTCCTTTCATTTGAAAGGGGTCGTTGAATAGTGTCTAACATTTTAAACATGCTACCACGATCATCTGACTCCACTAAATCTCCGCCTTGATCAATGACTACATCATTGTGTCTCGCAATATTATCTATTCCTTCAGCATGATAAGTCCAATTCGTATAATGAAGCTAACTTCCATTTAATATAAGGTGCTCGTAGACTACACACCAATTGTTAGTTTTAGTATTCTTGTATCTAACACCTGGTCAATGGATCTTATCTCCTTCACCTCCATTAATATGATACAACGACTCACACCGAAATGCCCAATCTTAAAACATCGATAGTGCCTTTGTTATATGTTCGATAATCATCAAATCTTGTGTTCATCCAACTCTTGGTCATTTCCTAAAACTGTAGATCCCGAGAAATAAAAAGACTTATTAAATCCAGAGTCAACCCTTTGACGACTTGAAAATTAATAATGGACATCACAAACCCGTAATTCTTGCATCTAACACATGGACAATTTCCTAAGCATCGGATAATCAATTTGAACTAATTAGAGGTTTGATTTCTCTCATCTCCCCAACATCTAAGTACTTACAACTAAGTTCGTTGCATCTAACACATGGACAATTTTCTGAGCATCAACTAATCAATTAACACTAAGTGAAGAGGATAATTCCAAACACTAATATTGTGGTTGACCATAAGGTGTTGCATAATAATCATCTTAAATGGGCTTATTCTCAAATATCCATACAGGGGTATATTTCTCAGTTCTTAAATGGAAAGATCCTGAATCTTCCCTCATGAGAAGAATATACATGTTAAGAATCTACATGGATACTCTAATTAAATATGATTTGGATGGATTTCTTTACTAAATATTTGAATGGTACTTTGATCAATCAGAATATGGAAGAATCTTCACATCAGTTAGAATATGGATAGATCACAAGCCATTAGGATTTAAAGCATATAAACAAACGATATCAAAGTCCACGAGCCTTAACATTATATAAGTTGCCACAAACAAGCTAAAAGATAACCACGTGATGTCAACAAACATCTCAGATTAATTCTCTACCACATGTTCACCCAATAACCAAGACGCACTCCGTTTGGGTTTGCTTTACCCACCATTTTTATCCTTACATTTGTTTGTGGGAATATATAGTATAGGTTTCATATTTTCTGCATTTAAACATTTTCAACCGTCTTCAATATAAAAATTTTCTTTAGTCACACATATAATCAATGTAATTCCATAAACAAATCACATCACATTCACAATTTGAACCCTTCTACCCATCCAAATACTAATGGTTGCAAAGTGATTACCCATCTTACTAATTATTTGGAAAGAGTATACTCTAACCCATCCCGACACAATTATTAAAGCCACATTGTTTAGCTATGGATATTTTGATTCAACCTATCTTAGCTTCTAGGTTAGCTCCATCTCTACCCCTAATGCAAGATTGATGTTTAGAAAAAAGATTTAGATATCATAAGTTACTGGTTCGTCTCGAAGGAGATCATAGAAGAGGAGGAAGCACGACCGGAGATGATGAAGGAGGTCGAGAGATCAGGGAGGTTAGCAACTTCTCGAGAGGAAGGATGGTTGGGAAGCTCCTTGTCGGAAGGGTGGAGAATCGTTGGAGAGGGTGGGAGGAGGTTGGGAGTTGGAGAGAATGAGAAGGGAGTTTGGTCATTTGACAGTATAACATCATCGTGGATGGTCGCAAAAGTGTCTCCTATGTTGATGATCGGGGACGGTTCACTTAAGACCGTCCCTTTTGAGTTCCCAACTTTCGTACAATATCACCAACATTAGCAAAGGGGACGGTGGTCAAATGACCGTCCCGTATATCAAATAGGAGGACCGTCCCCTACATTTTTTTTTGAAACCAAAAACGTTTCGGGGGAAGCACACCATGGTGTTCGCCCCAAATTTTATTAAAAAGCAGCGAAGAAGAGGAGGAGGAAGAGGAGAAATACAAACACCAAGGATCGAGAGGATCCCATCCCCAAACCAAAAGACAAACATCACACGGCCGCAGCACTACAAGAGGAGCCAGTCAATCAAAAGCATATCCACATGTGCTAAGACATTCTCCTTGTAGAACCTTTGACCTTTGAACATCTTCGCGTTCCTGGCGAGCCAAAGCGCCCAAATGCAAGCGAATGGGCGAAGCAACTCCCTTCTTGGTCGATCAGCATTTGAGCGCAAAGAGTCCCAAAACGAGTCTGCCGAGGAAGCGTTAACCCAAGCCACGCCGACGTCCTCCCAGATCGAGGCAGAACACAGACAACAGAAGAAGAGGTGCTGCAAAGTCTCCCCCTCGCCATCACACAAAACACAGACCAGGGAGTCAACCCCCGAGAGAAATCTCGCACATCTATCTCGCGTGAGGATCCTCCCACGCCTCAGAAGCCAAAGGAAGAAGATCACCTTCTCCGGCAACTTTATGCGCCACAGCCAGCCAAGATCTTTGCAAAGGATGTCTCGGACAGGGGTGCATTGTTGCGAGAGCAACTTGAACGCCCGTCTCGAAGAGAAGGCGCCGTCGCGCCATACCCAGTGGTCCCTGCCCGTAGATGGCTTCGACGCCTCCCTAAGCCGCCGCCAAAGGTTCAACAGATCTTCAAAACGCTCGTCAGAAAGATTTCCAGCAAAGGAAGGGAACCAGTCCTCCCCGCTCCAGGCCGAAGCCACCGACGCACTAGAATCTGAAGCCAACGCACAGAGCCGAGGAAAAGAGCTACCGAGGGTGGTATCTCCTGCCCAGGCGTCACGCCGAAACAGAAAAGAGGTGCCATCCCCCAATGTCGGCTGGAACAGATGAGAGAATCGCCTAACCGCCGATGCAATCCCCTTCCAAAAAGGGGTTCCATAGCGCAGAGAGATAGCATCCCGCAGCATGTCCACCCCAATCGAAAGAACCTCCCGCAGCATGGAGGGAAAGAACCCGCCGTCGTTACCCCAAAGCTTGTTGACCCATTAAGCATCAGTGCGTCGTTGACAAGATCCAGCCTCCGAATGCCGAGCCCCCCATCGCACTTCCTTTTCGCCACCTCCTTCCAAGCCACAAGATGAAGGCCCCGCGACTCGGGACCCCTCTTTCCCCAAAGAAACCTCCGCATAAGGCCCTCCAGCCTCCTTTTGATCCCCACCGGCAAAGCCCAGTTTGAGAGAAAATAGATGGGAATAGAGGCCAGGACCGACCTAATAAGCACTAGTCGGCCCCCACGGGAAAGCATGGCCGCGCTCCAACCAGCAAGCCTTCTCTCCGCCTTGTCCATCACCCCTTTCCAATGCGTCAATCTCGACCTTCTCGCACCCAGCGGCAGACCCAGATAATCAATTGGGAGAGAAGACGGGGGGCATCCCAGAAGCACGCTGCACGCCGCCGCCGACCGATCATCCCACGCGAAAGGGATCATCCTTGATTTGGATTGGTTAATCCGTAGCCCCGAGAGCTCTGAAAAGATGGACATAGTCACCGCCATCCCTCTGACCTCATCCAAACCCCCCTCGATGAATGCGATGGTGTCGTCCGCGTATTGGAGGGTTGGAGTATTATTGAAGTTGCAGTAGAACCCCGAGGATAGGCCACGCGAGATCACCCTATCCGCCATCCTTGGAAGAACATCAGCGGCAATCACGAATAACATGGGTGCCAAAGGGCACCCCTGCCTAACACCCCTCCTGGGCTGAAAGCGACTCCCGACGAAGCGGCCATTAAGCAGGATAGAGAAGGATGCCGTGGTAACACAGCGGCGCATCCAAGAAATCCAGATATTTGGAAAACCACGAGCCCGCAGCACAGACCAGAGGAACCCCCAGTCCAAGGAGTCGTAAGCCTTCGCGAAGTCTACCTTCCAAAGAACGCCCCGCTTTCCGCGCCGCACCCAGCTGGCGACCATCTCGGATGCGAGCGCCGTGACATCAGAAATCTGGCGACCAGGGATGAACGCCACCTGCGAGGGATGAATGAGATCATCCAGCACCACCGCAAGTCTTCTCGCCAGCACTTTCGCAACAATCAGATATAAAGCATTTGAAATAGCAATTGGACGATATTCTTCAATGGAATGAGGAGAACGAGATTTAGGGATAAGAACAATGAGGGCCCTATTGATTCCATCAAAGCCCGCGTTCCCAGCACAGAACTCCGCCACCACCTCACAGACCTCGGTCCCCACCACCTCCCAGAAATCTTTGTAAAAAGCAATCGGGAAGCCGTCGGGACCGGGCGAGGCATCCGCATTAAGGTCCCAGGCAGCACCCTTGACCTCGGCAATGGAGATCGCCTTAATCATCTCCTCACAACGCGCGGACGAGAGCCTCGAGACATCCTCCCCCAGCCAGCTCCAACGACAAGGCGAAAGAACCGAAGAGAAATCCCTGAAGTAGTTGGCCACCGCAGTCCCAATCGCCTCCTCGCCCTCCACCTCGCGACCCCCGATCGACATCGAATGAATGAAGCTTGACCTCCTCCTGTTAGAAGCAATCCTGTGGAAGAAGGAAGAGTTTACGTCTTCTTCCTTGAGCCATTTCAACTTTGCCCGCTAGCGCCACTCCACCACCCTTTTCCTTTCCTCTCTTTCGACCGCAGCCACCGTCGCCTTCCTGGAGGTCAACTCCTCCGCGCAGAGCTCCCTCAGCCCCTCCAAGGCATCCAGCTCGGCAACGACGGCCTCCGCCTCCTTCATAGCCGATAACCTAGCTTCCCGCGATCTTTTCTTGAACCGGGAAAGAACGCCTCTTAGACGCTCGAGCTTCTTCCGAAACCGCACCACCGCCGACCGACCCTCGCAAGGCATCACCCAAGAGGAGGACACGATCTCACGGAATTCCTCCTCAATCAGCCAGCACCTTTCGTATTTGAAGAACCCTCCCGCCGAAGGCGACAATTCAGATTCCCAAATGATTGGGGTGTGGTCGGAGAAAGCGCGCGGTCGAGAGAGGACCATCGCCAATGGGAAGAGCTCCATAAAAGCCATCGACGCGAGAAACCTGTCAATGCAAGATTTCGATGAAGAATTCCTCCAAGTGAACCTCATGTCCGATGCCGTTAAGTCTTGCAAGGCCAGATCGCTCACGAAATCCGCGAAATCCGCCGAGCCCGGGTCAGAACCACCCCTGGACCGAGGCCTATCCGACAATCGCAACGTGACATTAAAATCTCCCCCAATAAGCCAAGGCACACCCACGTTGTCCAACGAGATGCTATGAAGCTCCTCCCAAAGTTCCTTCCTGCGAGCAGCATCACAAGGGCCGTAGGCGCATGATATAATGAACGACCGAGAGTCCTCCTTCCTGGTGAGCAGGACGGAGAGAGAGTGGCTGCCCTTCACATCGGAGACAAGGGAGAACCGAGCTGACTTCCAAGCGATAAGCAAACCGCCAGCAGACCCAGAAGCGGGAAGATCGGAGAACTCATCAAGATCCCCCGCCGCAAGAGAGCGCCAAACATCACAATCCAGAGAGTTCAACTTGGTTTCCTGCAGGAGAACCGCGTCACACCCCCATTCTCTGAATCTGGACCCCAAGATTTTCCTCTTAGCCGCATCCCCCAACCCCCTAACATTCCAGGAGAGAATCTTCATTTAGAAACCATCTTGAAGCCCCGTACAGGCACCACTCCCGCTGCTTCCGCCACCGCCTCCTCGAAGGACTGGCAAGAGTGGTGTTCCCTTGATCGCAAGCGAGCGCCTCGTCTTCTTCTGTACCGCTTGAAAGATCTCCTCGAAGAGTCGATATCTGAAGCCATATCATCAAGGGACTCCTCAGCGGACGGATTATGCCCTTGAGAGGCCGCCCCCCGAGACGAAGATTCGGCCAGCGGAGAGAAAGGTTCCGCCTGCTGGTGGAGAATGAGAGGGTCCGACTGTGGGGCGATGAACATCGCAGAGGAGAACGCGAAGGCGCCCGGGTCCACCGACATAGGAGGGTCCGCATGCCTCCCCATACCCGAATAAACATCCACTCGACCCGGATCCACAAAAAGGTCCGCCTTTGGAGGGCTGATCGGGCCAACCGTTGCAACCCGATAACCGGAATGGCGCCCCTGACCGAATGATGGAGAGGCGTTGCGCCCAAGGAAACAAAAGCCAGGGGAGAAGATCCGAAACTCAGAGCGCTGCGACCCCACCGAGAATGTCAAATCTCCACCGAAAGTCGTGCACCTACCCTCCACGTCATTCCAACCTCCCGCCACGTCCCCCCGCATATTCCCAAGGGCGGCCACCATGCACCGATTCCATGCGGAGGGATGGGATTCACGTACAATAGCGGGAGAAGGCCTTACGTAAACATCATAGCAAGGCGCACCCTCCAAAGAAGCATCGAGCTGAGGCGAGAACATCGAGGCGAAATCCCAGAGCGGCTGCCTCTCCTCGGAAAACGGAACGACCTCGGTGCCGGTCTCCCCCCCAAGCGCCCGCCGGCCCGGCAAGGAGGGAGGCGGCGGAGGCAGCACCACAGAAAGCTCTATTCTACAAAAGAATCTCCCCAAATCTAACACCTCGAAGAACACCTGGCCAACCGCCCGGTCGAGGAAACTCTTGGTGCATTCCATAAGAATCTTCGTGATTGAAGGATCTTCCCCCGGTGCTAATCCATCATTGGTAACTGCCAGCACCTCACCCCATCTTCTCAGCGGTCGACGAAGGCGATGAACGGATCTGGACAAGAAAGGGACCCCCCTGACCTCAGCCACACAAACCTCCAGGTCGGAGCAAGCACCGTCAGCAAAACGTAAATCCCTCCAAACGATGCCTCCATGAGGCCCCGCATGAATCAAACGGGACCGCTGGTCCAAACTAAGGCCCCGAACGCCGCATCTTTTCGATCCCAGCAAGAACAGGTCCCCCGAGAAGCTCGGCCCCAGAAGCTCGACGAGAATGCTCTTCACCTCCTCAAAAGACAAGCACTTGTTCAGGAAGACCCCTACCAACACCCGACCATGAACCTCGCCACGCGCTTCAACAACCCCCCCTTCCGAGAAACCTGCACCTCCCTCCACCCTGGACCCCTTCGACACTGAACCCCCAGCAACATGCACCTCCCTGGACGTGGACGCTGCATGGGAGTTAGTCTCCTGCTTCCCAATGGTAATCACCTATGGAGACATTCACAAAGAGCGAGAGGCGACGGTTATAATCATTCCATTAGATGTCATGCCTAAGGAAATGCAAATAATAAATACATATAGAGGAGACGGTCGTGAGACGGTCGCCTCTTTGTTCACGGTCGATTAGTCGATCGTCGCCTACGCTTCCTGAAAATGGGACGGTCGATTGTGAACGTCCACCATTATTTTTAAGGGAGGCGGTTGTACAATAACCATCTTCGTTGGCAATATAGGGGACGGTTGTACAATAACTGTCTCTTGCCACCGACCCTAAAGATCGGTTTGCTTGTAGTTAAGTTTGTAATTGATTCTTTAATTCACTAGAGCCTTGTCCATCACTGAAAGTTATTTATACGAAAGAAACATTGTCTCATTAATTATTATCTACATTTTTTGAATCAAATGACTTATCTCAATAGCATTTATTGTCTTCCATGAACAAAACATGTGTTCTAAGTACGATTAACTTAGCTATTTTGTTTCCATTTCCAATATTTATTAGTCACTAGTCAACATTGACAATGATATGTTCGATATGATCGATATGTGCGATATAAGGGTCATAGATGATCGATATGTGTGATCTAAGTGTATATTTGTAAGTTATTTGGTGTTTTAAGAACTTGGATGAACTCCATTTCTAATATCTATAAGTCAACAATCAACATTAACAACGATATATTTCATATTATGGATATGTGCAATATATATGGTATAAATGATCGATATGTGTGATATAAGTGCGTATTTGTAGGTTATTTGTTGTTTTAATAACTTGGATGATCTTAATTTGTGAAAAACGAGAAAAATAGCTTTTTTGATCCATTTCCGACATTTCCACCGATATTGTTGATATATCTCGATATATCCCCAATACATCCTTTTCCAGACAGAACAGTGTTGCAGAAGACGGTATTCGGTATTCAGTCGGAGGGGTCACTGAATAGAGAATAATCGGTATTCGGGCGACTATTCGGAATTATTCGGTTTTGTATTTTTTAATATCAAAATTATTTATAATACATATATTCTTATATTTTTATACATATATGGTCATTATTTAACATGAATCCAAGATAAAAGTACCAATCAATATTATAGACATATAGAATTTGACATTTATGGTGATACCGTGGTAAAATGTAACCCATAAATATTGAAAATTGAAAATAAAAAAATAAAAATATGAAGAGTCAAACTCCAGTCGGCCTCATAGTCGGGCCAGTCGGCCGAATAGTCGGTTGACTATTCGGTCGGGCCGACTATTGCCCGACTGGAGGTCTGTTCAGTCGGGTACCCCACCGCACCTCATAGTCGGACCGACTATTGCAACATTGAGACAGAACGATACAATATCGATATCAATATTTCGAAACTTGGTTATGTTTGAACTTTGCTTTATTAGCCTTTCATATATTTTAATGGTCTAATTGTTTATGTTTTGAAGTTTTATCGTTGTTGTTGGGGATTTGGGATGATTTAGCTCCCTTGTAGTGTGAATTGGGATGTTTGGAACATGAAATTAGTCTTGCAATGTCATGAAGTTATGTTTTTATCGAAGCTATTTAATTTCTAGAATTTGCAAAATGTAATTACGAGTAATTATCGTGTTTTATGAATTTTTTCTTTCTTAAGTGAGGCTTACACCTCGAGGCAATACTGGAAAAATGCCTTGATACGCCTCACGTTTTTAAAAACCTTGATTGGGAGATATTGATGAGAGTTGTATTTAACCATCATTAGGAAGACTTTGACTAATGATTGATGGGACCACTCTCATGGGAGTAGGTGACGTAATTTTTGGACCTCATCCCAAACTGAGCTATTTATGGAAATAGGCAACTTGATGAGAGATCCCTGAGATTTTTTTTGATGACCCTAATCTAGCGGTGATTCTTTCAGTCCTTGGTGTAACCAAGGGCTTTCTAAAGAAGCCCAACTTGCATATTATAAAGACAAATGAGTAATGTAACTTAGACCTAGATGGGGAGCATCAGGAGTGCTTGCTGCCTGAAGGAAAGCTTCATAATCGTGACCGATTGCATAGGTTTGGTACCTCTGGGTAGGGTAATCTTTGTTTCTAAATGAAACTAGTCTCTTGGAGTTGAGGGGCTTGGACAAGCTTGAAAAGAAAAAGTGATTAAACTTCTCTGGAGCATTGATGTGATTTTATTCCGAAAGACGAAGATAGGTTGGTAGAATGATCACAATTGGAATTGTATTGGAGGAACTCGTATTTCTAGCTTCATGGTCGTGGATTCTATGGGAAAGCTTGTGGGACTCTTGGAAGGCTAAAGTGTCAAACTTTTCGTTTAGAGGACAAGTTGACTGATTGAAATCATTTAATGTCAGTGGTTGTATGAAGAAACAGTGATGGTTTAGCGCCACCTGAAACTTATATGTATGGTCCTACCAATGCTAGATTGTGTAGTGAACTATGGGAGGATCTTCGCCAGATGCATGTTAGATTCCCCTATGTTGCTTGGATCTTGGGAGATGATTTTAATTTCACACATTTATCTGATTATAGCCTGGGCAGAGAGGTGGATAAGATCTAGGCTCGTATTTAGCTTCACTGTTTGGGGATCCTCAACTTAAGATCATGGATGCCTCTGTCATTACGCTCGAAGAAATTAAAACCCACGATCCATCAGCCGATTGGTTTCTGGTAACTATGAAAATTCTACGTGCCTTTGTGTTGTCTCCAAATCGTGTTCACACTCCTATCACACTCCTCTATTGTGGGAGTCTTGGGGAAGTACTTGCCCCTCTACCACCTTGTGGAGGAGGGGTTTAGATCTATAGTGATGAAATTCTAGAGAGAATGTCCGGAGACAGAATCAACGATTAAACAACTAGCTTTGAAACTGATTTTAAAAAAATCATGACTTACCATAAAAGTGAAGATGAGAGGGAGGTACGTAGTATTGAGATGCATGAATGACATTTGAACTTCAAAACGTTGTAGAAGAAGATAGAGCTTGAGTGGAGGAAAGATCAAGGCAAAACTGGCTCAAAGATGGTGATGATAAAACAAAAATCTTTTTGTTATAACAAGTAGGAGTGTCACAGAAACATAATCCACATTCATGCCATCGATGCCTACTCGAAACTTTTCCAAGCTTGGCCTTTGTGGCAGTAGGAGACCCAGACGCAATAACTGGGGTTGACTTGACCAGGGTGTGACCACAATGTTTTAAGAGCAGGGGAAAGCCTAATTCAAGAGTTTGATGCTCAAGAGATTCGAGCGGTAACTTTTCAACTGAATGTGGATGGCTCACCGGGTCCAATGCCTTTTTGTCTTCTTTTTCAGGGAATTCTGAGATTTGGTTGCAGACAGTGCCATGCGGATTTGAGGAGTTCAAGATGGGCAACAAGAGCTTTGAGTGGTTTAACATAGTAATTATTTTTGTGCTACTTAAAATGGATGTAACTACGTACGTGGAGGATTTTAGGCCTACTGCCCTCTCCAATGCTATATAAAAAACTTATTGTGATCTTGGTGCTTGAAATTGCCTTTGGGACGTTCTTAATAATATCCTCTCTTCCGAGCAGCTGGCTTTATCCCAAAGAGACTTATGATGGAAATCTTAGTGATGGCGTCAAAGATTGTTGTAGATTGTAAGGCGGAGATAGACCAAAGACAATGATGTGGAAGGTGAATTTTTTAAAAGTCTACGATTGTGTCGATTGGCGTTTTATATGGACCTCTCCTTAACTGGGGTTTCCATGAGGCTTCGGTTATGTGGATAAAGCATGGAAGCCTGTATCGGTATCGGTATCGATTTCGGTACCGTGTTGATACAATATACCGTCGATATATCGATGCCATATCACCGATATCGAACCTATTTCATGAAGAAAATGGCCTACCAAGGCCAAATATCGGCCATATCTATGATATATCGGTTATCTGTCGATACCGATATATCACCGATATATCAACGTTATATCGCGATACGGCCTTCAATGGGATAAAGAGATGTATTACGAGACAATCTCCTACTTATCTAGTGAATGGGCTCCCAGAGGGTGGATTCTTCTAGTCTCAGCGAGTGGTTAGACATGGCTGCCTCCTTATCCATTTTATTTCTTTTTATGGATGTTGCTTTGGTGATTATGATGTGATTGACAGTATTTGCTTCGGCTACATACATGCATATCTTTTTATTATCGATTATAAAGAATGAAAATGATACGATCCTTTTCAGTGAGGGTCTAGTGCTATAGGTTAAAGAGATTTTATTGACTCGATATTTTTGGAAACAATTATAGTCTTAGAGCTAATAGAGAGGAGTCAAGGAGATTTCTTTGTTCTGGTTTTCACAGGAAGGGCTGGGTGATTGAATCAAGGTTTTTGCGCACTTCGTGGACTTGACTCCCGCTCACTTATCTTGGTTGGGCGTAGGATTCGACAATCGGGTTGTCTCCCTTTGGTGAAGAAACTCGAGGGGAAGCTAGCAGGGTGGAAGGCCTTATTCTTATCAAGAAGGTGGTACTCGGTGCTGCTTAAATCTGCTCTGTTTGCCATTCATGTCTGCTCTCTCAAGTAGATTAGTGCTAGTTGGGATATGTCATGGCTGGAATCTCTGATGAGGGGGTACCTTTTGATTGATTCTGGTGGGGAAAATTGTGGCATTTCCTTGGTTGTGTGGGAGACGGTGAGACAGAAGGAAGCAGGGCTGGAAATTAAAATCAAAGATGTGATTGATAAAGTACTGGCATAATGGGCAATGGGAATCTAGGGCAATAATGAGGACTTGTTATCCTAGTCGATATGGATTATTTACGAACTCAATGCAAGCCTATTTACGGAGCTGGATACAACTCGATCACCTTCAATTTTCTGGCATAAATTCATGTGTTTCATATGATCTAGCACTTTTTTTGCTCCGATATGGGAAATGGGTAGTGCTTTAAGTTCTGGAGAGATGATTGGATTGAGGGAGCATTGTGCAATTGGTTCCTACGACTGTTATTTGACAATCAACATGCCTTGGTGAGTTGGTGGCACATGTAGGGACTTTGGCTTTGTCCTTTTACAACTGCTTTCTATGACCAAAGGATGCAAGAGTTCATGGAGATGACCGCTTTTTGAGGCAGAGGCCTCTTCATATAGGTTGGACTAGTGGTCTTGGTCTGATGACCCTTTTTTGGTTAGGAAAGCTTATAGAGCACTCCCCAGCTCCGTTCCTTTTTTGGTTGATCTCGGAAGGCATGACCCGTAATTGCAAGATTAACTAAAATTCCAAATTATTGATGTGGATAAGGGTCTTTCTATGACCGCTGAGACATTGGTGGGTGTTGATAAAATTGTGTAGGATTAAGATTCTGAATGATGTTGACATAACATACCCGAGATGTATACACTATGCAGAGGACTTGAACCATTTATTCTCTGGATACCCCTGATCCATCTTATTTTTAACTTGGCTTGACTCGATGAGCACTAGGGACTTTTGGACTTCCATCAGTTTTGTATGTGGCAACTTGCAGGAGGGATGTAAGCGTCCATTTGCACTTCTTTGAGCGATTTAGGTTGCATAGAATGGGATCATTTTCTGTGGAAGGAGACATTATGCTGAGAATGAAGTAGGTCATGCCAAGCTCTTGGGGAGTTTCGGTCTTTGTAATTTTCTGACAAGCCTTAAAGTGTTTTTCATTTGGGTATGCCCAGCCAAGGGTGCGCACCCCTTATATTTTTTAAAAAAACATGATAGACCACTTCTTCGAGGGAGTATGTCAGTTCATGTTTTAATGCTTTGTTAGATGCATGCTTTTCTCTTTTCGTTGTTTTCGACACTCGTTGGGAAGGGCAGCTCGAGGGGTCGAGGAACCGGGGACTACATGGAGGCTGACTTTGCATCTGCATGTGTGTGCTGGCGACGGTGCATTCTGATTTTTTAGGCAAGTTGAGCATTGCATTTGAGAGACTTGAGGTGTTGATGCTGCCCATGCCAATGAAGTCGCATTTAACTAAACGTGAAATTTGATTCATTATACTCGTTATAAAGATCTTTGGAGGTAGTCAAATTTGGGCATGAAATCTTAACATATTGTTGGTGTTATCAAATTGAAAAAATGTATTCCTTCATGCACTTTTACCAACTTAAAAGTATACTTGCATTTCTGTTTTTCTTATATTTCCATGTTTGTGTAAAGTGCCTCCTATTTTGGAATTTGTCCGTGCTGAACTTTCCTTAGTATCGAGAAACTTAAGAAAGTTGCTCGCGCCATTTACATAATAGGTCATTATTTAAAAATGATCAATTTTACCAGGAGAGCTTAGAGATTTCAGAGATATCTATGAGGCACTTTCGGGTGGGGATCGGAAGAGTACATCCGTCTGATGTCCAATTCTATCTGATGATAGCGGAGAAGTTCAAGAGATATGTTGATAGCAGTGATTCTGGAGATCAATGACGTTGTTCTTTGGCATCTGAAGGTGCAACTAGAGAACTGCAAAAATGCAAGGATGCTGTCTCTCCTTTTTGTTTACTTTGTGCTTTACATTTATTTAATATTGGTAGTTAGGTGGCGCCAGTGTAATGCTTAATAAGTCACTATTCTTTTCGGCATATTTGTGAGATATCATTGCTGCAGCTTTCTTTTAGATAGGAAATTCACATGAATTGTGTGGGCTATTTATTTACAAACAATTCATGCCATCCTGACATGTTTTGAAGCACATTAACACATAATTTAGATCTTCAATTGTTGTTGTATAGGCACAATTCGGCCACTATTCTGCAGCAAGGACCTACTCTTGGTTCTTAAGCATGTTTGCGTTGTGAAGTTTGCAATTTTGCAAAAGTCGGTAACACTCGGATGTGTCATTGGATAAAGAATAAACGGGGTACGGACGACTACTCATAATTATTCGGTTATGTATTTTTTATTTCTTTTAAACATATATATATATATATATATTTAAAACTGAAGCACATATGCATACACGCATACACTCACGCACCCTCACACGTGTGCACACCCACATGCACACACCCATACATGCACAACTATTCGTTAACATTTTTGGTGATTGGGATAAATTAAAAGGTAAATTAAAAAAAAGATCCAACTATGTGTTGATTCTCAATTAAAGGCCTCAACTTTCAAATGTAACAAAGATAGGTCTAATCTTAATATCTTTGTCTTAAAAACATGCCTCGGTAAGCTTCCGCGACCTTCTATGTTGATGTTAGATCCTAAAATTGACATTTCATGCTTTTATTTGTTACATTTGAAAGATGGGATCCTTGATTGGCAATCAACGCTGGTTCTTTTTTTTAATTTACCCTAAATCAAAATCTTTAAAAATAAAAAGTATTTTTTTTATAGGAAAAGAAAGTATTTTTCTCAGCAGTCAATTAATAGTTGACCGGATTGTCCGAACATTATTGCAACAGCGGAAGCTTGTAGGCACTTTCATCTGTGATCTTTAAAAAAGCTTTTTCATTCCGGTAGCTTCTGCTCTAATTTCACGAGGAAATAACCTAAATTTTATCAATGTTCAGTAGTCTTCGCACTATGGAAAATTGCGCACTATATTTGTTTGTTCTATCGGGGGAGAATCTTACTGTATATTGGGTCCTCCATGTTGATCGATACATGTTGTCCTTGCCTCGATGTGTTGATTAGAAGAGCAGACATTTCACCAACAATCCACCCCTTGAGGACCGCTCGATCACGATCGAGTGGTGCTCAAATGTTTTCGTGTATGCCGTTCGATCGAGATCGAGGGGCCTGGCCCTCCACTGTTACAGCGCTCTGCTGTAACAGCAGAGGATCCTCTTCCTGACAATGCATCGTCCTCCTCCGACGCATGTTTAAGTGGATGTGGCTGCATGCCTCCCCATTGATGCCCCCTTTAGTTACCTCCTCTGCACTTCCATCTTCCTCCGCTCTGACCTCGCATCCTGCAAGGACCTCGAGGGCTGCATCGTGCTCAGCCATGCCTCCAATCGGCAACTTCCTCATTGTCTCCTTCGAGCACTTGGTTACTGGCTGGATTGCTGAGTTTGACTGCCTCCGGTGCATCTGGCGGGTTTCCTTAACGTCCGTTGTTCCGTTGTTATGCAAAAAGTCGTCTAGATCACCACTGCCGGGGAACTTGCCGTGTCGTGTGGGAGGGTTGAGATTAGGGATGAAAATGAATGTGAATATATTCGTATTCGATCCGCTATCGTATTCGTTTTATACATATTTTGACATTCCTATTCGTATTCGTTTTAAAATGGACGCGGATGTGGATATCACTTTGACATTCGTTAATATTCGTATTATATTCGTTTTTCTACACAAGTATAGTAGTATATTTATTTATACATGTGCGTAACAACATTTTATGACTGCATTCACCATTGTTGATATAGTTATTATGAAATTACCATATAAGGTATATCTATTTTATGTGTAAACCATCCTAAACATGTATAATTTAGTTAATCTATTAAATATTTATGTTATTATTCGTATCCGATTCGTATTCGTTTTACATTAGTATTCGTTTTTAAGGATATGGTAACACATTTTTCACATTCGTCAATATTCGTATCCACATTCGTATTCGTATTTTAAAATAGATAAGGATATAATTATACCTATATTCATATCCGTATTCGACCGTTTTCATCCCTAGTTGAGATTGCATGTGTCACTGTCATCGCCAAGGTTGATTCGACCACAACCTCCACTGTGCCGTCGACATGTAACAACCTCGACGTGGGAAATCAATCCCATACACTTCTCGCCTCAAATCCAACGCCGTTAAAGATTCGTTGTAAATAACCTTAGTTTCAATTGGAATCCCAGATCAATTCGGTAATTGAGCATCATGAGATTGACGGAAGATGGGCAACAAGTTGTGTCACGAATCTCTTTTGTAGGATAAATTCAGTTATTTGACTTAAAATAACAAAATAAACTTGAATGCATAGTACTTGAATAGATTGTTTGCATGAGATTCGATGCAGTACTATATATCCTATTTATAAACGGAAACATAAAATTTTTGGTTCAGATCACTTCAAACAGCTCAGATTGCATAGATTTCGGGACAGAGGCAATGAGTTTTTGCACTAGCACCCGAGATCAGCTGCGGTCAAGAGGGCGAAGGCACATTGTGCTAGACTAGCTGAAGCTATCCTGCACATATAAATGTTCGTATTCGCCAAAAAGTTGTCTTCAGTTGGGATGTTAGTGTGCATTTTTTTACTGAGATTTTTCCATTTGGGATTTTTACCCAACAAACCTTACAATCTTTATATATATAGGGTTAAAAGAGGGCAGCCCCATTTTACCCATATATATATATGTATATATATATATATATATATGTGTATATATATATATATATATATATATATATATATATATATATATATATATATATATATATATATATATGGGCATATCCAGAGAGCACTGTGCCCATTTGAGGTTTTTTGAGCACCAAACGTGGGCTCGCCACGTATAGGTGATGGTTCTATTTGGAAGGGGACGGTTTTGGTAATAGCAATGTACTTTGCATTATTAACATAATAGGAATTCAAGTTAAATCATTTCCATAAAAATAGGTGGTCGGTTTTAGTAAGATAAAAAAATACACATTTTAATTATTGCCAGCATTCGATCTATTTATGGAATGATCATTTCACGTATAGATATGTAAACTTCTAAATTACTGATTATAGTTATTGATTACATCAGTTACTAATGTCCATACAATAATTACCGATTACAAATATGCATATTACTGAACGTATTATGAATGTTACTGAAGTTATAACGTTCATATAGCAATTACTAATTACAAATGTCCATACTGAATGTTACTGAACTCTTTGTAATTGTTACTGAACTCCCAATGCATATGAATGTTACTTGGCCAATTACAAATGTCTATACTGAATGTTACTGAACGCATTATGAATGTTACTGAACTCATTGTAATTGTTACTGAAGTTATAGTTACTAATATCCATACATCAATTACTGGTTATGTAATTACTAGTGTCCATACAATATTTACTTATTATAATGTCCATATTACTGAACCCATACTGATTGTTACTGAAGATATTATTTTATTATTACTGATCTCATAATAGCCATTACTTGAGAATTGTATATACATTACTGAACACACAACAAAAATTACTTGAGACTGTATATATATTACTTGAGTACTGTCTCTAAATTACTAAATTGTATTCAAATTAATAACACATATGGAAATTACTGACCATTTGTTATGGTTTTACTGACTTCACAACAAGCACTTACTTGACCATTGTATTCATATTACTGAAATATGTACCATATAAACATGTGCTATAAGATATAGATATATACATTACTGAACAAACAAAAATTTACTTGAGATTGTATATATATTACTTGAGTACTATCTCTAAATTACCAAATTCTATTCAAATTAATAACACATATGGAAATTATTGACCATTTGTTATGGTTTTACTGACTTCACAAGAAGCACTTACTTGACCAGTGTATTCATATTACTGAAATATGCACCATATAATCAAATGAATGTAAGTTACTAACCATTGTTTGGATATTACCAATCTCGCAACAACTATTTACTTGACTATTGTATATATGTTACCGATTCCATTTGAATATGTTACGCACAATATATAAGATGTTACTTATCGTTCTTACAAATAGGACGATGATCTATAAGTTACTTACGTAATTTAACAAGTTACTTGTTATACACATCATGTTAATGATATTAATACAAAATTTACTTATATTAAAACAAAGACTGTCTGATTATATCTAATGATATCATTTTCAAAAGATGGAACGACAGAATCTCGTGTTCTATGGATGTAAACTTCTAAGCAATCATATTTCTTTCATGATCTAAATATAATTGATAGTCATCCATCATCGTTCCTTCTCATATGATGTTCTCACGATCGAAATCCAACCAAGAATCATCATTCGTCATTGCTTCTGAGACTTCATGATCCACATCCAATGACAAATCGAGCATCGCGTTTGAATCTGAAATCTAAAATATAAAAACAAACGATTAAACTGAGATCATAATATGAACCAACAATGACAACTCACGAGCAAAAATAAGAGGAAACATAAATTTTACAACGAACGATTGATTAAAAAAAGTTCTACAAAAATACCTTCGAAGAACGAAGCTCCTGCAATTTCAGATCTTGGTCGTCGCGCGAGATCAACAAGAATATGTTCGAAATGACCATATCAAACATAAAATATCAGCGGACGCTAATTTTAGAAAGTCTGAAAATACCATTTTTAAAAAGACACCAAATATTGTGACTTGTGACATGATCCTAAAATTTAGGGATTGATATTGGTAATCCAACGGCTGTGAGGATGGGCTCATTCCATTCAAATGGGCACAGTGCTCTCTGGATAAATTCCCTATATATATATATAATCTTCTCGATCTTGTAGACACCGTATTATCCCATCGATTCCGTAAACTTGTTAACTCTTACCTCACATATCCTGTGGTTAACTCCAATCTATTTATTTGTTAAATTTAATAGGATTCCGTTAAAAAGATGTGCATATTGACCTCCTTATTTAATAAATTTACAAAAAGACGTCATCCTTCTCTCTTCCCCCCCATCACTCTTCCCCTCACATCTCCTTCCCTTCCACCTCTTTTAACGCCACCACATCCGATTGCCTCACAGAGGATGCCCTCACCTTCTCCTTTCTCTCCCTCCTATGTCGCTTGCTCCTCCTAGTGTGATGGAGGTAGTGGCCGGGGAACCCCTCTCCACTCCTCGTTCGCCACCATCACCCCCTCTCCATACCATGCTTTGGCTCACTTGCCTCTTCTCTGTCGCATTCCTCCTCCTCCTCCCCATCATGCACCTCCTCTCTGACCCCTCCTCCTACTCCATCCTCGAGCCCCTCGTCCGCTCTGCCTGCCCCCACCACCCTCGCTTCAAATTTCATTCCTTCCAACCCGATCGCATCCGTGATCTCATCTCCTCCTCCGTCCGACACGCCCTGGAGCAGCCCCCCAACTACGTCCACAACTACCTTAAAGTCGTCGACACCATCCTAAGGATGCAAACGGACGAACATGGATACATATATATGTATTACTGTATCCTTATCCATTTTTGAATACAAATACGTATGTGAATACAGATATTGACGGATATTAAAACTATCTTACCATATTCTTAAAAACGGATACGAATGTAAAACATGTATTGATCGCATATGAGTAATGTTAGAAATACTCTATAGAATGGATTTCAATATATATGAATTGGATGAAAAACACATGATATAAATTTACTAAATGTATTTGTATCATAAAAAATATACAAATATGGTAAAAGAAGATATATAATCATGTTATATAGGGGTAAAAATAAATCTATAACTATATTTATATATGAAAAGAGATATACGTATAGAGATGTTTGCGGATATCAAAACGATATCTATATATGTATTCATTTTAAAACAGATGCGGATATGGATGTTAAAATTTGTATAAAACGGATACGATGACGGATTGAATACTGATATATCCATAACTGTTGGCATCCCTACCCCCATCCCCATTAGAACTATGCTACTACTCTTGAACTTGCATGTATTGGCTTCCTATTCTCCGCCCCCCACATCTCAGTTGTTGCCGGGAAAAGAACGAACACAAGGAGGGGAGTTGAGATATCGTTGTAGCAAAAGGAACCCAAGGGAGAGACCTTTACTTCTTCCATCGTGTCGTGGATCTAGAAGAACACCATAAGAAGACGAGACGGAGGTTCCTCCTCGTGCTTCTCAAACTGGGAGGAGGAGCCTCGGCGGACATCAGAACCATCTGGGAGGCTCATCAGCTGCTACCCCTTGCAATTAAAGAAGGAATGAAGTGGCCGATGCCCGTATTAGCCACCCTCCACGGAAGCCTTCACATAGAAGGGAAAGCAAGATGAAGAAAGGGGAGAGAAGATGGAACAGGGGTGGGGGGAGAAATCCATCCGTTGGGTTTCCTGTGCTCTAATTAACTTATTTTTAACCAAAGCCATTTAACCCAAGATGTGTCAAATTAACGGCAAGGTTCATGGGATAATACGGTGCAACTTTATGGGATCGATAGATAATAACGATGTTTACAAGACCGAGAAGGTAATTTACAAATATTATAAAATTTACGAGGCAAAAACCTTTCCATTTTGATGCTGGAAAATCGCTTTGATTTTAAAGTCAGTTGGTGTAGTTTTGCCCTAAACATTCCGAATTTACCCATCTCGCCGCAATCATCATTCCATCATTACCCTCAGAAGTTGAGAAAATCACATATCATGTCCCACCGTCGCCTTGGTCGTCCTTGGATCACATCCACTCGCAAGGATACCACGCTCCATCTCGCCGTCCACCTCACCCGCTCCTTCGTCGCCTTTGCCATTCTCTATGCCGGGTGCGGGCTCGCCCTCCTTCCAGGACTCCTCTGGCTGGAACCCCTTCCATACGTCTCTCCTCCACCAACCCCCTTCCACTCCTCCAAGCTGGCCTATCCAAGTCCTTCCCTCCTCACCATAATGTTGTCAACCCATCTCCCACTTGACTTCCTCCTCCTCCACCTCCGTTCCTCGTCGGGATCCCTTTCAACCTGGTGACTTCACTGATCCACTTCCTCCCCTCGCAAGATGCTGGGTTTACGAGAAACCCTAATGTCCTTAGCCATCTCCTACAAAACCCTAACGTCCCTCGCTCTCTCCTCGAGCCCTCCTCACATTCACTTTCCCATATGTTGCGCTGGTTCCTCATATTCTATCCCGAAAGAGGTAATGGATTTTCTATCTCTCTTGATCCATAGGTCAACTTTTCGATTATGAAGATTTCGATTCTTGAATTATGGCAGAGCACATCCAGAATTTTGGAGTAGGATGCCATGACGCCGATGTTCGTAGGGGAGGCTGATGTGCCATTCCTGTTGCCAAGGACGGATTTAGAGGGGGGCAAGGAGGGGCAAGTGCCCCCCCTAATTTTAGGATTACATACTATATGTATATGTATTTTTTTCATATGAATTGTAAGGTAAAAATAATCATAATATTTCATAATTATAATGCTTCATTTGGATTTTTTTAGGGTAAAACTCATACATACCCCCCTCATTTCTTTAGAAAAAGTTCAATAATTTTTAGCAATAGATAATATGCCTCTTAACATAAAATTCCTACCTAAAAATAATAGATTTTACCCCAATCATTCTATATTGGATAATTTCTTCAATCAATCAACTTATAATAGATCCCTACCCTAATATAGTTGGTTATCCACTTTTTTAGAATCGAACTATAGAATGAATCGATCTTTCATTCGATCTCATTATCAGTTATAGAAATTCAGGGTTTAATTCACAATCTAAAAAAATAAAATTTTAAAAGAATTCATTTATTTTCAAGTCTCAAATATTATTCGTTGGTCCTATTTATTATCAAGTAAAGTGGTCAAATGCACATATATTCTTGATCGGCATATTTTTCTTCGTAGACATTAACATTTCTTGTATTGATAAAAAAGTATAGAATCGGGCATTTTATATTTTTGATTTGATACATATTTGGTACAAGTGTAGTTTGTGTTGAAATTAATCAAAAACCATATATTGAATTTAAAATAATTAAAATACTTAATATAACTTACTTTCTTAATAAAAGGTATAAATATCATTCACAAAAAATCTAGACATTGTGGAACATATATGATACTAAATTGAATAAAAAGATATAGTTGATTATAAAGTAAATTTAGGATTGACTATTATTATATAATGAATAAGTTCAAAATTGATAAAAAATATGCGTGAAAACTATAGATATAATGTGTCCCTAACAATTATTATTATATAATGAATATGATTGTACTGTAATTGATAGACATATTTTTTAAAAAGCTTGTGCCCCCTCCTCAAAAATGTTCTAGCTCCGTCTCTGCCTGTTGCTCTCGCTCCCATAGATCATGCTCAATGCACTCAATTAGGTAGTCAGGAATATGTCTGCGCTTTTTGCAGTCCCCTCCCCGACGAGAAGTAAGTTTGCAATCAACCAAATTGTTGGTATGAAATGTGAATTAGGAGCATACATTCAATTCTAATTGTTCTTGTGGAATGGTAATGTCTCTCTCGTGTTATTTGTCACTATTTACAATAGGAAATGCTCATACGAAATATATGTACTTTACATGAATCACTATATTAGAAATTGAGAGAAAGGTTGAAATGGTTGTGCATGGGATTTCAATCTGTTCATTGCATCATAGACATTCTCGAGTACAATGCATTTTTGTTCCGACATTCAGTTCTCTATTTTGGTAATATAACTTCATTGATTATGTCTAGGTGGGTTTCTACAAGAGGTACTTGCAGAGTTTGACTATCAGCAAGGTTAGAAAGGATACATGTACAAAATATCTTAAGAAACATGCAAGAAATTTAGAAATATAGCTTTTCAAAGAACGAATATGAGGTGTGCTTCGAGACACGTTGGAAGCACGTAGGAAGGATACACTCGATTAGTTTTACGAAGAATTAAATAAGAACAAGATCACATGCTTTCTCTACTGCAACATCAGCACAATTCCAACGGTGGGAGAGCTGCACATGGAATGTTTTAAATCAACCAAATCCTCACTCAAACTCATTTGAGAGAACATGTTCCAGATGATGCAGGAGCGAAAAACTATTGAATACTAACGAATGTATTTTTTTAAAGATGACACATCCAACATCAATCAGACCAGAGAAACCCATGTCTTACAAATATGGGTGCTAATCGAATCGAATATGTCCGAATCCATCTAGATTTAGATTTAATTCATTATAAAATTTTCGAATCCGAATTCCAATCGAATTCTAAACGAATTTCTAATCTAAATTCAAATTCAATTCGTTTGGAGTTTCGAATATTCAAATTCGATTCATTTCATATCAATTTTTTTTCGCACGTCTACACGATACTTAGAAACGGAACTAACCAATTCATTGGTGCCATATCAACATAGCTATGTTGTCTACAGAAAATGGGCAACTGTGAAGAGAACGAGCTAGGAGCTCATGATTGAAATTAGTTCATCTTTACGTGTATGACCTTGATTCCTTGAAATCCTGCTACCTTTTCTCACTATAAATCTTCCTCTACCAATAGGGATCACTTCATTCTATTATTTTGTCTTGATAAAAACAAGTATTTCATCATCATCAGGATAATTTAGAAATGGTATTTTTTGGGAATTTCCTCCACCCCTACTTGCAAAAGCACATGAAGAAGAATAAAAGTTAGAATACATAAATGATTTTTTTGCATCAAGAAGCTTGCATATAACCAATTCCCATTAAAGGTACGAATTTTAGCCCCTTCATTAGATTTATAGTTTAAATAGATGTCACAGAGAATTGGTTGAAATTTGTACTATCCAAACTATATTTTGAGTTATTTCCCATTTAAGGGATGGAAAGGCAACTATTGCCCAATCTGAGTATGGAATAAAAAAATTTTTCAGAACGGGGACGTATCGATGAACGATTTGCCGCTAGTCGATGTAGCGCAGCAAACCACTTGCTGTGCCTACGTGGACCCAACGACGAACTGTTCGTCGTGCGACAAATGGTTGGCCGTGGACGGCAAACCATTTGCCGCGAGCAACCATTTTCTATTCTATTACGATAGAGTTACTTTATTAATAATTATTATTTACAAATATTATATATGTAATATATAATATTTATTAAGTAATAAAATTAAATATTATTAATAAAATACTATTAACGTGAAACTAATTAGTGTTAATAGTAATTATCCTTAAAATCAATATAAATTATAATATTATATAGAACATTTAAATTAATTAATATAAAATGAAGTTATGTTAATGTGACAGTCATGTTAATATTATCTCGTGTGAAATTTACCAGACTTATCTCCTTAATAGTTATGATCATTTTACACTTAGGGAGAACAGACATATGCTATATATAGATTTGAGTTTTTTTAAATATTTATGTAAGAAAATATAAATAAATAAAGTACATCGATCTATTGCAAAAATAAGTTGTGATTTGTAACATCTAATTGGGACATACTTCCATTCATAAACTCTCAAAAGTGTAGAAGCTGAAAATATTTCACCGGCTCGATAAAAGATACATACGATACTACATGCGCAAGAGATCTTGAAAGTAGACATATAGATCAAGAGTTTTCAAAATGGCAACATAATTTAGTAACTCAACTCACGACCTCGACCTCACTCGCTCTCCACACAGCACGATCAAACATGCATACTTCAATGCGATGGTATAATGGAGATCAGCTAAGTCTACGTACAAATTTTCTTCCTCGTCATAATGTTCTGTAAGCGGTGACGTCTCGCTCTGTGATGAGTCTGCCATTGTCGGCGGCATGGATTGCGGGGAATAAGTGTGTACTGTGACTCGAACTGGGTCGTCTGAGGCCGCGGTAGTATCTCAACTGGTTCTGGTGGTGCTGTGGTTGGTGCCCTGCTTGGTGCCGTGGTTGGAGATAGATGCGGTGACTATGGTGCAGGGGATGGTACATGGCTTGAGGCCTGATTACGTGGTGCACGCACTGCTAGGAAATGGTTGTCGGGCAGACACACTGACTTGCGGGCTGTGATACGTGTTTTGTCATGTCCTGTTTGGATGTTATAAAATTTGAAAAATTAAATAAAAATTCCACATCAATATCATCAATAATCATAAAACACCAGTAAAGAAAAAATATCCCTAAACATAATATTCTTTTGCATCAGTGGGGATAACATGTGAGGTACAATCAATGAAATCATTTTTTCATGCGATGTACAATATGTGATAGTGGTCCTGTTGATGAAGACGTTTTCCCTTTCTCCCCCCTCCCCATCTCTCCTGGCCCCAGGCCTACCTCCCCACTTCCCGTTGCTACTCCCCTCCCCGCATCGCCCCGACCCCTAGCATGTCTACCAGCAGTTCTCCTTTCGGGTTCATCCGTGGTCGAGCGTTCCCTTCCGATCGTAGATCTACCACCCCCTCTCTGAGTTGATACATTTGAAGCATGAGGTGGATCTTGGATTGTCACCGGTAAGGATTCAGTGGATACCCGTTGCTGATGATTGCATACCCCAAGTGACCAGTCCAACACCATACCCTGGGATATCCATGAAAGAGGGATGACTTTCACTTTGCCGCTTGTGCCAAAAGTATTATTGTGCCTGGGATGGCTGAGCATCCTGCGTGGAAAGTAAGTCAAATGCTGGTATTACGGAACCCATTTCCTGCATCTGGGGAATATAGGGCTGGTTGTAGGTGTGTGTCGTCTGATACGATAGACCAACTTCGTCTGCCTCGGAAGTGTATTGATCCCCCCACTGTTGAGGAGCAAATGTCGTGGGCTCGGTGTATTATGTGTACATGGAGGTGACATCATGTATACCCATATCCATCAGTGACATATTCTTGATGGTGTAGTCAACATAACCAATCAATTGTTGGAATTCAGTGCTTCATCGATGTTCCATCATCAGTTCCCTCACATGAAACAAAGAGTTCACCTATAACAGAAATGTTTTAATCCTAATTTACGAAGAAATTATCAGTTAGAAATTAACCATTTGGTAGAAAATTACCAGTTGGTTCCACCTCAGTCCATGTAGCTCATACGCTTGGCGGGGTGGTGGTATGGCCATAACAATCCAACGTCGTGTAATCTACCAATACCAAGTAAGGTAGTCAGACAAGACATCAACAACTGGCTTATCCAATTTCTCCCTCCAACGATGTCGTTCAATCGGTGATGCCATTGGGCCAAACGTTCTTGGTGGTGTAGCTCCCAATCATAAGGTTCATCGTCTCTTGGTCTAGCTCGTCTGTCATCCGAGGAGATTTGCGGCATTACCTTCGGAATGTGTTGCCGCATCCCGAGTTACCTCATTACCCTATCAGGTGCATGCATGAAAATGACGTTGAAGCATATAAGCATTGTCTTCGATCGCTTGACCCTCACAACATATCTCAGGTAGTTGCACCACATGTTGGCCCTCGTAGGGTGTCCACCACATATGTTATTAGTAGTCTATGAATATTGTTCGATTCTGATTAGTCATGAGAAAATTATGCAGCTAACATACCTGATGTTCTTCTTGTAGATACAACTCATTACGGTAAAATGATAGGTGAGTGGTGGACACATTCTCCCTGTGTGACCTCCTTCTGCCCGTCCACCTAATAAAATATTGTTGAGTGTAAAGTCTATATTAAAATAAATACCCGTATCCAAGTTGGAAATTGTTTGGACCTTGCTGCGTAATGGGTTGATCGCAGAGTTGCCTCTATCAGTTGATACGGACGCAGGCGACCAATGTGGATGTGCTCCAAAGACCATGTCTAGATGGTGAAAGAAATTGTGTTATATATGTCTAGATGCATGCCTGTATAATGTAGATCTGTTACCTGTAGCAAGCTCCAAAATGCTTATGCTCTTCGAATGTTCATGAGAGCAAACTGGTCCAACTGGTAGTACATCTGTGCTAGGACAACTGCACCTCATACCCTGCATTCATAATTCTCGAGGTCCTACAAGAGTAGAAGGTGACTTAGATGCACCTTGTCTGCGCTAGCATCTGGTAACAGGCTTGTTCCAATTTGGAAAAGAATTAAGGCACGGGCAACTTGTACAACTTCTGCGAGATCCGTCGATTGAAGAGCAGCAGAGGTCAACTGGGTCTTGGCTATCCATGTTAACATAAGATTCCTACCCACTAGTTCTTGGTCCTCGCTATCGTCCGGATTGACACCAAAGACTTCCGCGCAGAACACATAGAGGGCAGCGACATCACCCATTTCCTATACACTACTAAAAGTTACTACCATTATTTTCAATTAAATCATTAGAGCTAAAGTCTCTACTATTTACTCCCTACTTTAAAGTATTAGTAATTTCTTTAATTATAAGGATTATTATTTATAATAGTAATTTATCACATGTTAATAATAATTTATTTTTCATTTATAATTACATTACTTAATAATTATTATATATTATAATTTGTATGAGTAATTAATAATTATAAATAAAATAACTTATAAAATTGGTAATGGTAATTACAAATGAACTATAATTATTTATATTAATTAATACAATTTCTCGTAAGTTAATAGTAATTTATTATTATCATAATTAGGAATCATTGTTAATCCTTACCATTAAGAATTAAAAATTAAGTATTAGTCTCTACTAATTACTCTCTAATTTTAAATATTAATGATTATTAATAGTACTATTTATTTTCAATTACGTATAAATATTAATAATTTTTTTTAATTATTAATAATAATTTATTCCTAATTAGAAGGATTATTAATAATAATTGAATTATTAGTCTATCTAATTATTCCTAATTAGAATGATTATTAATATTAACATTTATTATTTTATGTTAATCAGAGTTGTTAATTTCCATTATTATCACTATAATTTATTAATATTTATACTTTAGTAAGTATTAAACATCACATATGAAATTTAGTAATAGTAATTAATGATTACTAAAAATAAATTTTACAATTAATAATATTAGTTATTACTAAACTATAATTATGTACATTAATTAATAATAATATGAATTGTTGTTAATACTTAGCATTACTAATTAAATATTAACTATTTGTATCTTATAATTACTAATTAAATAGTAATTATTACTAATTTTTTTAATACTTATAATTACTATAATTTTCCATATTTGTCAATATAATTAACCATTATTCCTAATTAATAATGACTATTACTATAAATATAAACTGTTATTATAAGTTAATACTAATTTGTTACTAATTGTTTTTCATATCATTTACTAAATATTAGGTATTCTAATTAATATGGGTAATTGATATTTATTGATAAAATGTGTGTAGACCTTCAACCTAATGAGAGAATTGAAATATGTGACCTATGAAAATTTTGTACAAATAGATCTAACTACAATATCATCATGTGTGTGGTCCTAAACTACAATATCATAATGTCTAACTAAGTAAGCAATTTATCATTTATAAACAAAAATCATGAAGAAATTAATAAAACGACAAAATTTTAAAATAGTATAAATATGACAAAATTTTAAAATAAGAGAAATCATACCTCAGTGAGAAACCTTGGATGGAAAATGGGAGGAGAATGGGACAATGAGAAGAGGATGAAAGGATAGTGTGAGGGGAAGAGGGGACCCGGCGGGGGTTTATATAGGCCGTCCCACGGAAAATGGTTTGTCGTTGCACGATAAACTATTCCCCAAGTCAGACGGGTCGCCGACCAGCCCTGCAGCAACTGCCACATCGCCCTCCTCGAAGACCGGTCGCCTCGCTGACCGAGCAACTAGGCACGACGAACGGTTCGCCGCTGGGTCCACGTAGGCACGACAAATAGTTTGTCGCGCCACATCGGCGAGCAGCAAACCATTTGTTACAACCTAAAGTTGGAAAAAAATAATAAAGGACTTTTGTTTGGGGGGAGGGGAATTGCAAGGGTATCCTTGCAATTTTACCACCCAAATGAAAAGGGGAAACGAGCAGCCACCATTCCAAACTTGATGCCCATTCCAGACTTACCTTTTTTCCTCTTTGTCCAGTCCGCCATCAGTGAAGAAAGGAGGAAAAAAGGGGAAGAAAAGAGGAGAAGAGAGAGAAGAAAGAGGGGAAGGAGAAGAGTAGGATAAGATCCTACCTCCAACCCTCTTTCTATTTTGTTTTTTCTTGTTGTATTGAGTTGTTTTGAGGGATATTAGGTTTGTGATATGATTTTAGGATGGTGTTAAAATGGGGGAAAATAAATTTCGTATTTTGTGGTTTGATATTATGAGATGGGTGTGATGATCTACTTTACATGTGAAAATAAGTGATAAAATAATAGAACTTAAAGAAAAATATGTGGTAAAAGTATAATGATGGAGCAAGATCATGAAGTTTTACCCTTGCATTCAACAAACCCATGTTGGAGTTTGTATTGTTAAGGTAAAAGAATGGATGATAATGTATGATTGATGTCATTGTTGTCAATAATTGTTTGTTAGGACAATGCTATTGATAGTGGTAGAATTTGATTTAATTTTTCATTTAAAAGAGATAAAGATTAAAAAATTTTGTTCAAAAAAGAATGTAGACAGCATGGTACGTGAAACTAAGTTACATGCATGTTTTTCTTAGCTTTTGCAAGGGAATGATTGTGAAATAAGCTTACATTATTGTGGATTATGTGATGGTCATAAGGTTATGTTATATTATCGAGTATAAGAGCTTAAACAGTGAATAATAACCCATTTGGTTGAGAGAATGAGAAATGTAAGGGAGAGGTAGTATGATAAAAAAATACCACATAGAAGAGATGAATGTGTGAGTTCTTTGAGGATTAGGAGTATGATGATTTGAAGAAAAAAATTTGTGGAGATGAACAATATTATGGGAGTTGTAGAAATAACAAGGGAGTATAATCATGGAAATAGATGGTAAAATGTTGGATGGGAAGTGGTAATGATTACATGAGACGTAGGTGTATGAATGCAAATATTGATAAAAGAGTAGATTTAATTTTGATATGGATTTTATAAAGATCATCTAAAATTTGAAGATTTTTCCACCATATATCATATTGCATTAGTCTATGGAAGAATATATGTTTATGAAAGGTAGAGGAGCAGCGGAGGACTCTCAATTTTATGGCCAAAAAAATGAGAGGATTGTTAGGACGAGGATAAGGGATTAAGATACCACATAGAGTTTTCAATCTTTAATTTTCCGTTCTCCAACGGTTTGGTTTATTATAACAAGTTATAATTAATACTGCAGCAAAGTCCAATTCGATCGCCTCGAGAGATTAAAGGACGCTATCCATACCATTCTCTTGTTGAGTTGATTGTCCATTAGGTTGGTATATTTTTTGGGATATCTAAATGTAAGATAGTATAAGACATATGGGAAAAATTCATGGGAATCATCTACATGGGAGATGTAGATGATTTTAGCATAGAGCCTTGGATGCTAAAATACGAAAAACAGGAAGAAGATGAAGGGAATAAGAGTGAAATAAGAGAAACTTGGGACTTCGCTCCCTACTGGCCAGGGTAGATCCTTTGGATCGAAACTCGTGGTATAGCACAAGATGAGGTGACCCATCGGATATAAATCCGTGATATGTCACAAGAAAATTATAGGTATGGAAAACAAATGAAGAGTGACTCTGGAGATAGTCACTCGAGAAGTGACGACTTCTCACTCCATCCAAGTAATGGGCATGTGCTATACACTCGAGGGTTAACAAGTCAAATGACTGCTAGTTGGTTAGGGTAACTGCTAGCTACAGGTTATTTTAACTACTAGGGAATTCCTGAGATGAGTTACATAATATGTACAACAACAATTATCATAACCAACATTATGAAAATTGGTAATGGAAGAAAAGTGATTTCATACTGAATTAAATACCATGAAAGGAAAAAAGAGAAAAATAAAAGAAGAGAAAAGAAAACTCCCACAAAATAGTAGATTATAGAACTTCATTTTTATTCTATTATATCTCTTATATGTTCTCACTAAGCCTTGCTCACCTCCTTAGTTGACAACCCAAATCAGGTAATGGACAAAACACGCATTACAGTACGAAAGTCTACCCGACCGCCACAACGCCAACTCCGCCCACGTTCTGCGTCGGTGCACCCAAATCACCCACCAACCATCTTGTCAACGACTCCTCAAGAGGTTATCGAGCCAAGCATTACCTCCCCATACCTCATCCACGGGGAGGAAGAGAGGATCCTGGTCATGATTTGGGAGACATGACAGTAATGACCAACCTCACTTCGAGGTTGAAGATGATGATTCGCTACCGTTGTCAGCATCCGCCGTCAAGTGATGAATGATGAAAAGTTTCTCACGTCGTGGGAAATGTCTTTTTGTTTGATTTTTGTAATGGTAGTAGGGGATGCAACTTTTTGGTAACCCCGTAATGTTATGAACATTATTTTTGATTTCTAACCTCCATAGTATAGAGGTGGACATATAGACTAACTCCTAATTTTTTTTATTCAAACTTGAAAGAACAACTTGTATATGAAGCTCATGGAAAGTCATGATGATAGTTTTCTGGGATACCTATATATCTCTATATTTTTCTTTGTGTCTCTATGCTTTTCTTTATTTTTGAGAATCCGTTTTTCCTTCTCTATTGCATTCCTTCCCTTGGTAGATTGTTAGGCAACATGTTATTGCATCAAATTCCGATCAAATCCGACCGTGTTAGGCATAGAGGATCAGGGCGTGACAGAAGTGGTATCAGAGCCTAAGTTGCCCTAATTTACCTAAGAATTTGAATAAATAGAGTTATGGAGATCTTATACTTTGTAAAGTAGGATTATTCACATCACATTGGAAAATTCTTTGGATTATCCTAATCAAGTAATTAGATTTTCAAAAAATGTCATCGAGGAAGAGGACGCAAAGTGCAAATTCTGGTGGTAGTCGTCCTGGACGGAGGACACAGATGCAACATTTCATGGAGACAATAATGAATAGGCTTGACGACTTGGAGTCCCAACTTCCACGTGTTATACTTGATAGACACGAGTAAGCAGCAGAAGTTGAGCAAGATGCTGGATAATCCATCCGGGGTCGACCAGAAAGACCTAGAACAAGGGAGCAGAATTCACAAGATATTTTAAATGACGCTGAAGAGGTAGCTGACGAAAGTTATGAAGAGGAGGAAATGTTCGATTCACCAATAGAGTCATACAAAGATGATGAAGAGGATGACGAGGAAGAAGAATTTCATGACAAGCACTTTGAGGCATTTTGAAGATTGAAGCCACCGACTTTCACTGGGGATGGTGATCCTACATTGGCTGAGAACTAGATTCAGAAGATGACAAAGATATTCATATTCATGAGTTTGACTAAACACTGTTGGGTCTCTTTTGCCACCTTTCATTTTGACGGAGATGCAGAGCAATGATGGAGATCTTTCTACTCTAAGGAAGACCATCAAATGTCTTGGGAGAAATTTATTGAGATTTTCAGCGAGCAATACTAACCTGAGACTTGGAGGGAAGAGAAGAAGTTAAAATTTTTCAATATGCGTCAAGGATCATTGACAGTTGATGAATACAAAATTAGGTTCTTGGAATCGGCTCATTTTGCAAAAGAATCTGTACCCAATAAGAAGGAGAAGAAATTACGCTTCGAGTAAGGTCTGAGGCCATCCATTCATAGCCTTGTTGTAGGATTAAGGCTAAAAACCATTGCAGAAGTAGCTAACAGAGCAAGGATTCACGAGCAAGAACAGAATGAGCTGCATCGTAGAAGAGAATGGAGAAACAAGGGGCATGCCTTCAAGAAGTTTCAATTAAGGAAGGACCGTCAGTTTCACCCTATGCGATCAACATCATCGAGCAAGAAACATTTTAAGGATGTATCACATTCTAACTCAAAATCATCCTAGGCTTATGGAGGTCATGAAAAGTCTGCGGGAGGAACGAGTTCAGAGAAGTCGACATGTCCATCATGTGGGAAACAACATTTCAGAGCATACTGGAGGAACATGACATGTTATATCTGTGGACAAACGGGACACCCAAAGAAAAACTGCCCAAGAATCCAACAATCTGGGAGTTATGCTGGATCAAATGCGGATCGGATAACTGGACGAGCTTATAATCTCTCCATGAGAGAATCAAATGCATCTGATTCTGTGGTGTGAGGTATGATTCTAATAGATGAATTTATGGTTCATGTCCTATTTGATTCAGGAGCTGCACATTCTTTTATATCACTTGAATTTGCATCTAAGATTCAACGTAAATCAATCATATTAAAGGAACCCTACTTAATATCAGTCCCTGGAGAAAAATTATTTGCAACTGACACCATTTACAAAGGGTGTTCAATTAAAATTAGAGGTCAAGAGCTACGTATCGATCTAATAGTTATTGAGATGATGGATTTTGATGTAATCCTTGGGATGGACTGGTTATCAAAGCATCATGCAATCCTTATTGTCGTAAGAAAACAATAATCTTTAACATTCCGAGTGAACATGTATTTGAATTTATAGGAAAGTTAGATGACAAATTGTTGCTTAGAATCACAGCACTGCAAGTAAGGAAACTGCTAGATAATGGTTGTCAAGGATATTTATCATGTGTTACTCTTCCATCTAAAGGTGAAAAGGACATAAGCATCGTTCCAGTCATTCAGGAGTTTCAAGATATCTTTCCGGAAGAATTACCTGGACTTCCTCCTAACCGAGAGATCAAATTTATGATTGATGTAATTCTTGGAACTTACCCGATATCTATTGCTCCTTATCGTATGGCTCCAGCCAAATTGCGAGAGTTGAAGAGTCAACTTCAAGAATTATTAGAGAAGGGGTTCATTAGACCTACTACTTCTCCTTGGGGTGCGCCAGTTCTATTTGTGAAGAAGAAAGATGGATCACTCATGTTATGCATTGATTATCGTCAGTTGAACAAAGCAACTATAAAAAATAAGTACCCTTTACCTTGTATTGATGATCTATTCGATCAGTTGCAAGGTACATGCATCTTTTCTAAGATTGACCTTGCTTTGGGTATCATAAGTTGAGAGTTAGGTCAGAAGATGTACCCAAAACACTTTTCGTACACGTTATGGGCATCATGAATTTTTGGTGATGCCATTCGGATTGACTAATGCTCCGGCAACTTTCATGTACTTGATGAATTGAGTTTTTCGAGCTTACTTAGACCAATTCATCATGGTTTTCATTGATGATGTGCTTATCTATTCTAAGGATGAATCCCAACATGAAGAGCACTTACGAATTGTTTTGGGAATCTTACGAGCACACCAATTATTTGCAAAATTTAGCAAATGTGAGTTCTGGCTAAAAGAAGCTACATTCCTTGGGCATGTAGTATCAGGAAATAGAATTTCTGTAGATCGGCCTAAAGTTGAAGCAGTTCTGAATTGGGAACATCCAAAGACAGTAACGGAAATAAGAAGTTTCTTGGGATTAACGTGCTACTACCGAAGATTTATCAAGGACTTTTCTCAAATTGCATTGACCATGACAAAGCTTACTCGAAAAGAAGATTCCTCTTATTTGGACCAAAGAATGCGAATAAAGTTTCTTAGAACTTAAGAAGAAATTGACATCAGCCCCTGTGTTGGCCATCCCTTCAGGAAGTGGAGGATTTGTTGTTTACAATGATGCCTCTCATCAAGGACTGGGATGTGTACTTATGCAGAATGGTCGGTTAATGGCATATGCTTCGATGCAGTTGCATAATCATGAAAGGAACTACTCAGCTCACGATTTGGAATTAGCTGCAATAGTTTTTGCATTGAAGATTTGGAGACATTATCTCTATGGTGAAAAGTTTGAAATTTATACTGATAACAAAATCTTGAAATACTTGTTCTCTCAGAAGGAATTAAATATGATACAAAGAAGGTGGTTGGATCTGTTAAAAGATTATGATTGCACAATGCTATATCAACCGGGAAAAGCAAATATTGTTGCAGATGCTCTTAGTCGGAAGCAACCTTTAATATTAGCTAAATTACAAGTCTTGATGTGGGATATGCTTGAATAAGTAAGTAGTTGGGGTCCTATGCTTCCTACGGGAAAATTAAAAAATATAGTAGTTGAAGGATATTGTGAATCCTTAAGCGCATCACGGAAGCGTGTTGATCGCATCGTATGCGATCGGAGCAACTAGTCGTACTAGATGCTAGATGCAGCGGAAATTAAATTTTTTTTAACATAATGATGAAACCACATGATCACGAGGACACTTCTCGGATCGTTTCATCAAACCACAAAGTATAAGGAATACCTCTTGAAGCGTGGTTGTGACCGCGAGATCCCAAAGTAGAGATCCTCCTATCTTAAGTCCGACCCACGGAGAATGCGCTTGCGGGCACGATGATGAGTCGCGTCCTTCCCGCAATCCTTGACGAAGATCCAAGCGTCGAAGGCGAAGCAAGATGCTCTCCTCTTCAATATTCAAAGTGGACGGCCACTTGGAAATTAAGAGAGAGATCACACACGAGAATTAGAGAGAGAGAGAGAGAGAAGTTGTCTTTCACAACTCTAGATGATGTCCCTTGGAGAGGCTACCCTATCCCTCCTTTTATACTAGTTTAGGATCCAATGGATCTCAATCCATGGGACACATGGATCCAAGGGCTATGCTTGGTCCATGATAAATCAATGGCTAGGATTTGTTGTTCAATAACAACAATTTAAAATTAATTAATCAAGAGATAACATGATAAATGAGATGGAGTCAACCACCCTCCTAAAAAGGGGGGGGGGGGCGTCACCCATGAACAATTCATGGGTGACGCCACCCATGATGGTGGTTGCTATCTCCATTTTATTTATTCTATTATTCCTTAATTAATCACAATAAATATTCACTAAATTAATTCCAAATTAATTTGTGAATATTTCACTCTTGCCATTGAATATTGTGTGAATCATATTCACAACCCAAACTAGTTAGTAAATTGCATTTCCAATTAATTAACAAATGTGAATCCAATTCACATTATTAATTAACAAATGCTATTTACATAAATTCTCTCTCTTATATATGTATATTATAAATCATATTTATAACATGCATATATCATGGATAGTGATATCCACATTCTCTTAATCCTTGATAATTAAATCCAATTTAATTATCTTAGATAATCAATATGAATCATATTCATATTTAAGCTTGATAATTAAACCACATTTAATCATCAAGTCCTTGCTTGGATATTTCAACAAAAGAATTATTCTTGAACCCTTTCAAGAATAATGTGCTTTCTCCGCAGATACTTGGAGATAAGGACAGGGCGATTGTATTATTCCACGTATAGTGACTTGGATATTGAGATCTTATCTCAAATCCAGATCAAACGAACCTCCCACAGATGCTTGATTAAATCAAGACCGCAAATCCAATCTTCTCATTGAATCTGAATCTCATTCAGATCAACGTCCAACACTTGGACTAAGATCGGATCGCTTCTCTACTGAAAGGAGTCACTAAAATCCAGATCTGTTTCATCACTCCCTCGGAATGGAAGCGTCATGGATATACAATCGTTTATGATCACATCACCCTCAGGTATTCCCAATACCTGTACATCCTGCATACTGGAAGACCCATGGTCAACCCGAAGATCAAGATCTATTTTACACTGTCTTCTTCAGGGTTTGATCACCAAGTTTCTCATTTGATCATTGGGATTTGGTATTGATCATATACTTTCCAAAAGCATATATCATACCTAGGTCTTGATCATATACTTTCCAAAAGTATATATCAAACCTACAAATTCAGTCAAGCTTCCAAAGCGAGACGACCGTGCACGGAATTTGATTCTTCCCAATATCTCATGAGTGAGCTCATGTCTTCCGGTTCAGTAGTGAACCTGTATGATCCCTTTGAGAGATCGTATTACTCATATGCCCTTATATGCACACCAACGCGCCGGTGTATAGACCTTGGTTAGGTCATCAACCTATTGGTCTGTCAAATGTACATACTCAGACATATAGCAATACATCTGTCTCCGGTCAGAGGATGCGTGCCTATGCTGTGACAGCATTCAACATAGGACTTAGGTTATCTCGATCTCGTTAAGTCAACTCTTTGACCTAACTAATCTGACACCTCCGAATCTCTATTCCTATGCAGAGGACCTGCATCAAGAGGTCGGTCAGATATCAGCCTATGTGAGAAAAGGATTGCCATCTCCTACTCAGGCTGGAGATCACATCTTAACAATCATTTGACGGTACTTGATGAGTCCTCAATCTAACTCTTTAGATATTCATCCAAGCACCAGCCTCTATGATTCAATTATTGAATCAACAGCTGTTTGATCATTAAGACAGCCATGGTACATAACCCTAATTGTACAGAGGGACCTATTATGCAAATTATTATTCTTCATTTCAGATCAGGGAATGATATTGCAATAACATTTATTGCATAATGGCTCGCCGTGGGCTCACATGTCCAACAATCTCCCACTAGCCCGAAGAGCCATTAATGGGCTAATCATTTAAACCCACACTCATGTGACAATCATAGGCTATTTAGAAATAGCTAGGTAAGTTGATCAGTCACTCTGTTCCCAAAAAACTATGCCAAGTCCTTTGACGGCACTTGCATATCCCTAGGTAACAGTGCTCGCATCCAATGCGAATGTTGCATCTAATGCAACCAATACTCAATCTAGTCAAAGCGGTTATAGTGTCCTTGACACTATTGCTTCAATAACTATTATAACCAGTATTTCCATAATCCTTATCAGAATACCCTTATTCCGGGAGATCACTATCTCTTAAGGTATCCACAGTTAAGACCTTTTAGATCTCTATCTATAAAGTCTTAACTTCTTGAAAATAAGACTTAGAGATCACCATCTCTAAAGCCTTGTCATCTATGAAGATTTTGTTATTACTGCAATCAAGTGTTCTTTCTCCATAGTAGGATTAGTAACAGTTTACTACTCCCACTGCATGGCAGATATCTGGCTTTTGTACACATCTAGCATACACTCAGCTTTTCGTAACTGATGCACAAGTGCAAGCAATTCTAGCATTCACTTCCTCAACTCTTTGAGGTGCTATCCGTTTAGATAGGTCAGTACCTAATCTTAAGGTAAGAAAGCCTTTCTTGGAATTTCCCAAAAATGGAACATATCCAAGGTGTACTACTAATGTGACAATCCCAATACCCTCTTCTCTTTGCTTTTGAACAATTTCAGAACTAAGATCTAAGAGGTATTCTTGAGATCATATCTCAAGGTATGGAATAGCCAGTCTATAAAACACTTATTATCATCCTTATATCATTCCAAATGATTAGGATATTATCTACATTTAGCACGATGAACACAATGGCACTCCCACTAAGCTTCACATGGTACATCAAGATTCTATTTGAAATCATAACATTTATAATTTCATCAAATCTTATGTTCCAACTTCAAGAAGCTTATTTGAGTCCACAGATGGATTTCTTTAGCTTTCACACCTTACTTTCCCCAAACATGAAGCCCTGGGGCTACTTTGTGTGAATATCCTCAGAGAGGTATTCTTTAGAGGAATGCAATCTTGAATTACATCCTGAAGATGCAATAGTCAAGTTGTGTAGCTAAGGTTAGCAATATTCTGATGAGTTTAAGCATGGTTACCGAAGAGCAAGTCTCATCGCAAGCAATGTCTTCTCTTCCGATGTGTAGCTTATGGCTACGAACCGAGCTTTGAAGGTCTCCACCTTCTCATCAGGTTCCCTCTTCTCTTGAAGATCCATTTACACCTTTATGGGTCTTACCCATACAGGTGGATCCTCGAGGGTCCATATACAACACTTGTATATGAAGTCTACTTTAGACTTTATTGCTAATATCCATCTTTCCATGTCATGATCCTTAGGAGCTTCATCACATGAAGTCCGATCACTGTCAGACTTAATCGACACATGGAATACATCCTCAAACTCGTTTGAAGAGGTATTAATGTTTCATCTTTAATTGTCCTTTTAGTTTCTGATTTCAGGAGCCTCATTATCTTCTCAAGATTAAATGAGTTCCTTTACTTCATTTTCATCTTGATTCTCAAGATTCTCAATCCTCCAAGAATCACATTCTCATAGATGAGATCTTTTAAGAATCTCAAGGTCATAAAGTAGGTATCCAATACCATACTTTATTTTTCTAATGAAGTAGCACTCTTAAGTGCTAGATTCCAGTTTACATCCATGGAACCTTATTAAGGATATATATTGTAGTCTCTGCTACACATATATACCAGGAAACTAAGAGGATAATTATGCTAAAATTCATCATTGATCAAATCATGTCACACATGATCCAATTGTATCTCCCTACAACTCCATTGAGTTTAGGTGTATTAGGAGGAGTGAGATAGAAATGATATTCATATCTCCATAAGGTATTCTTTGAATTTTATCTAATAGGTACAAGCTACCTAGGTTAGATCAAATTCATTTCATCTTTCTTCAAACTTTGGTTCTAAACCAAAATTGTGAAATCTTTGAACATTTCAAAGGTTTCTCAGGTGAAGAGAAGAAATCTCACATCATACGTAATCATCAATAGATATCACATATCCATAATGTTTACTATGATATAGGTGATCTACATACATCAATATGTATGAGATCTTGAATACCTCGACATCTAACACCATTCCCAGAGAAGGGTGTATTGGACATTTTACTTTGAATACAATATTCACAAGTATGTAAGATTTGAAATTTTAGACATTCTAAAGTTTCATATCTTACTAGTCTATTGATCAAATCAATAGACAAATGTCCAAGGCTTGATGCCAGATCATTGTCAAATGATCTTCATCCTCCTATTGATCTTATAAGGTTTGATTTTCAGTATTAGAAATCTTAATGAACCATTCATTAATTTTCTAATTTTATGGAGTCCACTAGATGTTAGATTACTATCTGAAATATTTCCATCATAACTCTTTATGATAGTTCTATCTCAGAATTCAAGTTTATTTCCAACATTTGGAAACAAACAATGATGGTATTCTAATATCTAGGTCATAGAGACATTCTCTAAGACTAAGGGCTCTCCCACTGAGAATATGAAGTCCATCTATCCAATAGAGATTGCTGCAACAATTACAGTAATATCCATGTAGATGACTACTAAACCTTAAGATCAAATTTATAATCTTCTAATATATATATGCAACCAATTGCAAATGTCATTAGAAGATTGGGATACAATTGTCAGACTTTAACTTATGAAATAAGAAAGTCATAGTCAATGATTACATGTAGATTATTATGATGCTCTATCTGAGTCCTTCACTAAGGATTTTAGATAGACTTGATAGTCATACTATCAACACATCAACATATTGCAGTATTGGCATTCATCCAACTCTTTGGATGTCATATGGAAGTCACAGAAGTAGGTCAACTCTTTGACTTTCCTTCTTACTCGGGTCTCACCCATGCTTCCACTGCGCTCTCTTCATCTAAAAACAACCATTGTTCAAGACAAAGAATCTCTTAATGCTGATTCTAAGGATTTCAATACAAGAGCATTTCAACATTTATACATGCTTCATTAAATTCATTCAAAATGATTATTATGAAGCTTCATGAATGACTTGAGTATAGATAGTAGAATGATGACACTCATCATATCTACATACATCTTAACTCTTAGAGACTTAGGTTCAGGTAGGTATTCAAAACATTTTGAATACATCATCTCTTTCGAGCCACCATTCTGCATAATGCAGAGAACCATGTCATTCATGATTAAATGGTCTAGAGCACATACGTATGCCAAAATATCTTCTTTTATTTTATAAGGATTATTCGACAATTAGGATCATCATCAACATGTCACTTCCCAAGTACACTCGATGAAAGATCAAGACTATAGAGACATACAAACCCTAAGGTGATGTCTTATTATCTTATTTAATTGTCATTCCTCATTATCTTGAGGAAACTTGCACATTGCAACCACATACATTATGTGTTCAATTGCAAGTACAATATCTGGATCATGAGTCCAATCCAAGATATTTTTACTGGTTATCATTGAGTATAACATTGAGTGGGTTTAATGAAGGATTATCTGAAATAAGAAATTTGCATAAGGGTATATATATATATATATTATATATATACATGTTTTACTTTGATTTAGGAATTTTTATATCAAGGTTGTCTTGCCTTGTCAACACTGAAAGTTTCATTCCCTTAATTACTTTCAATGTAAGAGATATTCTTACCATTATATCTCTAGCAAGATCTGAGATCTCCTTTCCTATCTTTGTCGCATCCCAATAATATGAGAACTTACGACTCCAATAAAAAGAAGCGGGAACTCATTCCGCCTTGCAAGTCCAACTTGCAATCCCAATTCGGTCTTTAACACCCGGGCCCACCACCCCTAAGATGATGTTGACCCGTTGCTAATTGAACCAACCGTCAACAGGATTAGAACTCGCTATGCGCAATCCAATATCGCCCCAATAATATGAGGACTCGATATTGGGGTCACTACGCATACGGCCTTACTCTTTCGAGAAGCAAAGAGCCCGATCCAGATGCGCTTGCATATAGGATCTGTCACTTCGGACAGGCGTCTCCTACATACAATCCCTGGCGACGGAACCCTTCGCCTTGACGGGAGACCACGGATGTCACTTATGTGATCCTCCACCTCATATTCAAATTATAATTAGTTATCGTGAATCATATTCACATAATTAATTCTTCCAAGGAAATACACATCTATTCAAAATAGAGTGTTTATTGGATATAATTTAATTTAATCATATTAAATTAATCATTAATCCAGTCATCAATCAACAAACATGTCTTTTACTTGAATAGTAGGTATATACTCAAAGTACGTATTATTCGAATTTTAATAATTAGAAAAATACACATTGTCTGTCTCCGGTATTATACAGTCCCTACCCGCTGTCATGGCCAGTACCGACGAGAGTGGGACGGACCACATACGTTGCAACCCGCGACCCCAATGCTCTCCGACTAGGCACCACATCCACCTCGGGAAAGGATAATACCAGATAGACCATCATGTACTTTGAGATGTTCATCGGTCTTTCAACCGAAATTATACCATATAATATAAATCAAAACATTTTTGATTATAAGGAGATTTGCTAGACAAATCCCCAATCCTATTCAAGCAAAAGGGTTTTTCATGTAAAAGTTGTCCTACAACTATTGTAGGATAAACTATAGTTTTCATGAAAGCAATGTTTGTTGATGAACCAATGATCAAGATCTAATATCTCATCATTGTGGTTTAGGCAAGTGTCATTCAATGAAATAATTATCTCTTTAAATATTTCACAATATTTATCACTAATTATTCCAGAAAATTAACAATTAATTTTCATCATGATAATTGAATGACATATCACAAGGTTCAAGATCAAGAAATTGATAATTTCCCAGCAGTGACCCCAATCACCAAAATTAACTTATCTTGATCAATTTAAATCCAAAAAAATGCAAACTCAGTTTCCGAAGATTGCCTATTTGATTTATTAAAGAACCCAAGTGATAATTTACGCATTTCAAGGCGGATTAAAACCGTAATCATCTCATTAATTACGTCAAATCCGTAGTTCCCGCAACAGTGAATATAGTCATATTCAAAAAGCCATATCTTGAGCAAATAAAGTCCAAATTTAGTAAACTCAAGTCCTATGGTTTCCCTTGTTTAATGAGAAACAAAATCCAATTGGAAAATTCGTGTTTAAACATTTTAAACAGTGCCGAAAAAATCAATTAGACACAGGTGCGAAAATTGAAATGCAGTAAAAATTTCGCAACCCTTTCAAGAACCAAATCGTCTAAGGTCTATGGATCATATCCAAAACCTTATTCAACCTGGCTCTGATACCACTTGAAGGATATTGTGAATCCTTAAGCGCATCACGGAATCGTGTTGATCGCATCGTATGCGATCGGAGCAACTAGTCGTACTAGATGCTAGATGCAGCGGAATTTAAAATTTTTTTAACATAACGATGAAAACCACATGATCACAAGAACACTTCTCGGATCATTTCATCAAACCACAAAGTATAAGGAATACCTCTTGAAGCGTGGTTGTGACCGCGAGATCCCAAAGTAGAGATCCTCCTATCTTAAGTCCGACCCACGGAGAATGCGCTTGCGGGCACGATGATGAGTCGCGTCCTTCCCGCAATCCTTGACGAAGATCCAAGCGTCGAAGGCGAAGCAAGATGCTCTCCTCTTCAATATTCAAAGTGGACGGCCACTTGGAAATTAAGAGAGAGATCACACACGAGAATTAGAGAGAGAGAGAGAAGTTGTCTTTCACAACTCTAGATGATGTCCCTTGGAGAGGCTACCCTAGCCCTCCTTTTATACTAGTTTAGGATCCAATGGATCTCAATCCATGGGACACATGGATCCAAGGGCTATGCTTGGTCCATGATAAATCAATGGCTAGGATTTGTTGTTCAATAACAACAATTTAAAATTAATTAATCAAGAGATAACATGATAAATGAGATGGAGTCAACCACCCTCCTAAAAAGGGGGGGGCGTCACCCATGAACAATTCATGGGTGACGCCACCCATGATGGTGGTTGCTATCTCCATTTTATTTATTCTATTATTCCTTAATTAATCACAATAAATATTCACTAAATTAATTCCAAATTAATTTGTGAATATTTCACTCTTGCCATTGAATATTGTGTGAATCATATTCACAACCCAAACTAGTTAGTAAATTGCATTTCCAATTAATTAACAAATGTGAATCCAATTCACATTATTAATTAACAAATGCTATTTACATAAATTCTCTCTCTTATATATGTATATTATAAATCATATTTATAACATGCATATATCATGGATAGTGATATCCACATTCTCTTAATCCTTGATAATTAAATCCAATTTAATTATCTTAGATAATCAATATGAATCATATTCATATTTAAGCTTGATAATTAAATCACATTTAATCATCAAGTCCTTGCTTGGATATTTCATCAAAAGAATTATTCTTGAACCCTTTCAAGAATAATGTGCTTTCTCCGCAGATACTTGGAGATAAGGACAGGGCGATTGTATTATTCCACGTATAGTGACTTGGATATTGAGATCTTATCTCAAATCCAGATCAAACGAACCTCCCACAGATGCTTGATTAAATCAAGACCGCAAATCCAATCTTCTCATTGAATCTGAATCTCATTCAGATCAACGTCCAACACTTGGACTAAGATCGGATCGCTTCTCTACTGAAAGGAGTCACTAAAATCCAGACCTGTTTCATCACTCCCTCGGAATGGAAGCGTCATGGATATACAATCGTTTATGATCACATCACCCTCAGGTATTCCCAATACCTGTACATCCTGCATACTGGAAGACCCATGGTCAACCCGAAGATCAAGATCTATTTTACACTGTCTTCTTCAGGGTTTGATCACCAAGTTTCTCATTTGATCATTGGGATTTGGTATTGATCATATACTTTCCAAAAGCATATATCATACCTAGGTCTTGATCATATACTTTCCAAAAGTATATATCAAACCTACAAATTCAGTCAAGCTTCCAAAGCGAGACGACCGTGCACGGAATTTGATTCTTCCCAATATCTCATGAGTGAGCTCATGTCTTCCGGTTCAGTAGTGAACCTGTAGGATCCCTTTGAGAGATCGTATTACTCATATGCCCTTATATGCACACCAACGCGCCGGTGTATAGACCTTGGTTAGGTCATCAACCTATTGGTCTGTCAAATGTACATACTCAGACATATAGCAATACATCTGTCTCCGGTCAGAGGATGCGTGCCTATGCTGTGACAGCATTCAACATAGACTTAGGTTATCTCGATCTCGTTAAGTCAACTCTTTGACCTAACTAATCTGACACCTCCGAATCTCTATTCCTATGCAGAGGACCTGCATCAAGAGGTCGGTCAGATATCAGCCTATGTGAGAAAGGATTGCCATCTCCTACTCAGGCTGGAGATCACATCTTAACAATCATTTGACGGTACTTGATGAGTCCTCAATCTAACTCTTTAGATATTCATCCAAGCACCAGCCTCTATGATTCAATTATTGAATCAACAGCTGTTTGATCATTAAGACAGCCATGGTACATAACCCTAATTGTACAGAGGGACCTATTATGCAAATTATTATTCTTCATTTCAGATCAGGGAATGATATTTGCAATAACATTTATTGCATAATGGCTCGCCGTGGGCTCACATGTCCAACAGTAGTTTCCAGACAAGTGAAGAGTGACCCACTCGAACATCTGATGATAGCTCAGAGGCAAGATGCCAAGCAGGAAAGATGAGAAACAAGATGAAGGATGGGCCATCTCTAAGATTGCATTAGGAAGGATGGAGCACTAACCTTTCGCGAGAGATTGTGTGTATCCAATGATGAAGGACTAAAGAGAACTACTGTCAGAAACTCATTGCACGAGGTTAACAATTCATCCTGGAAGCACTAAAATGTACCAAGATTTAAAGAAAGATTTTTGGTGGGATAATATGAAGAGAGATGTTGCCAAATTTGTTAAGCGTTGTCTAATTTGCCAACAAGTAAAGGCTGAACACCAAAGACCTTAAGATTATTGCAGTCACTTCCAATTCCTGAGTGGAAGTGGTAAAGCATATCTATGGATTTCCTAGTTGGTTTACCTCGTACACTCTTAGGGCATGATGCAGTTTGGTTATAGTAGATTGACTAACCAAATCAGCACACTTCCTTCTATCAAGCTTACTTATACACTTCCTAAACTTGCGAGCTTGTATATCAAGGAGATTGTTCGCCTGCATGGGGTACCAAAGGAGGTCATATCTGATAGAGATCCTCGTTTTACCTCAAATTTGAAAAGAATTGCAGAATGCTCTTGGAACAAATTGAATATCAGCACTGCTTATCATCCTCAAACAGATGGTCAAACTGAGAGAACTATCCAAACATTAGAGGATTTGTTGCGTTCTTGTATGTTAGGAATGGAAAGAGTATGGTACGTGCACATTCCATTGATTGAATTCACTTACAATAATAGCCACCATTCTAGTATAGGAGTGGTACCATATGAAGCTCTATATGGTAGGAGATGTACATCTCCTTTGTGTTGGAATGAAGCAGGAAGAAAGGAGAATGTGGAGACCTAAGATAGTTCAAGAGACCACCGATGTGATCATGAAGATCAAGAAGAAGTTAATAGCAACCCAAAGCCGCAAAAAGAGCTATTGTGACAGCCGGAGGAGGGACATAGAGTTCAGTGTTGGAGATTCGGTGTTCATCCAAGGTATCTCCTATGAAAGGCACTCAAAGATTCGGAATCAAAGGAAAGCTAAAATCAAGATACATTGGTCCTTTTGAGATACTCGAACGGGTAGGACAAGTGGCTTATAGGTTGGCGCTTCCACCACACCTATCTGAAGTGCATAATGTCTTTCACATATCAAACCTAAGAAAAGTATATTCCAGATAATGGCCATGTATTTCAGTATGAAGAATTACAGTGGGAGCCTAATCTTACATATCAAGAGCATCAGGTTGAGATCATAAATAGAATGGAGAAGAAACTTCGCAAGAAGACGTTGCATCTAATAAAGATTCTGTGGAGAGATCGAAAAGCAGCAAAGTTTCATGGGAACTCGAAGAAGAGATGCACGAAAAGTATCCATCATTGTTTATCATCAAAGGTATGACAAATTTCGAGGACGAAATTTCTTAAAGGGGTAGAATGTTACAACCTAAAGTTGAAAAAATAATAATAAAGGGTTTTTGTTGCATCACTTCAACTTGCATAAAAATAAATAAAAAAATGCACGCATCTTCACATTGCTTTGTAATTAGTATAGTGCATCATGAGGACCTGAAATTCAAATTAATTCACATTGTGCCATCATGAATCGAAATTCGATAAACATATTAGGCAGCTGTGTCCCTATGTTCGACCTTGGTAGACTTGCCAAGTAAAAATATTCCACGGCATTCAAAGATCGTGGTTTTTGCTGAACCAAATTCGCCTCCTGTACTACGACTAATTTCACATTATTAAAGAGGCGAGTTTCATGTTCATCAAATGGCACCGTTGCCGGGGACACGGCTTTGCTTAATTATTGAATTTTGATTTTCTTTGTTGTTAATTCTTAGGCCCTTGTTTCATGCATCAATTTTTGCATCTGCTGATTTAATTTCTCGGTGTGTCTAACTTTTCTCTTTTGTAGCAGGGCCCATGATGATCGAGGACGCTTGATCCTCATGGAGGCGTGAAGTCAGGAGCTTCCGCTGAAGAGGCCGCAAGAGAATTCAGGAAGAATTTTAGGAGTTTTAGATCAGACAGCCTGCATTGCATATTGTAAAAAAAAACCTGCATCTGCATATTTATTTCCAGTTTTTCATGTTGTAAAAAAAAGTAGATCAATTGATGATCTACCCCCCCACACACACACCTGCACTTGCATATACACACTCACTCCCACCATCCCCCTGTATATTTCACTCTCTCTCCCTCTCTCTACCTCTATCTCCCTCTCTCTGTGTATATATTTCACGAATCCCCTCTCCCCCACCCTTGTATCATGGAATACCCTCCCCCCTAATGCAGACCTTACTTAGGCTATTTGTAGCCTAAGTATAGGGGGACTTGCCTGCTCATCCCTCCCTCGTCCCGTCTTCTTGTACGTAGGTCGATTTTGGCCTAAGTATAGGGGGACCCTCCTCCTCAGTTCCGCTATATCACCCGATATTAGAATCGAGCCTTGGCTTCATGGCAATTGTGCTATGAGGACATATCAAATTTTAAGTACAGGGGAGTATACCATATATTATTGTATATTTACTTTAGCCATAGCTCGCTTATGAATCTCGTATTCATCATGCTAAAAACTCACTATTAAACCCCTGGCCTAAACGATTCAATAAAAACCACCATCAATCCTTTGTTTTTATCTTGTATTATATTGTATATATTTTACCATTAAAGTATCGCTTTTAATTCCCTTTTATTTTCTTGTAATTATTTTATCCTCAAAAATCCCTAAGAATTAGGTAGAATGTTGTTTATAACTCACTGACCCTTAAAAAGATAAAAATACAAAAAATATCAAAACCACAAACTTGGTGTTTTTATCCCTTTAAAAATACCCCCAAAAATTCGTTTTGTGCAAATGACCTCTTTTAACTTTTTGACCAACATGAAAGTGGTAGATCTCGTCGAGACGAGCAACTTTCATGTTTTGACTTTTTCCTAATTCGGCCTCTAACTATTTCTTTTCTAATTTTCTTTGTTTTTATATTTAAATTACTCTGATTGGGCCATGTGGCGCCCCTGGGCCGCCCACGTGGCCTGCTTCCCTTGCTGGCACCCGGTGCCCCTCCTGGGCCGTCGGATCCCCCCTGATCGCCTCCATCCTCACTCTCCATCACCGACGCCCTTCTCAGCCATCAAATCAGATCCCGGAACTAATATCACCTGCTCCTTTCCGCCTTAACCATAGCCACTTGATAGCCCTTCATCTTACACCTCCCATTCATCCACGTCATCCCTTCATCGCATCCATCCGATCCACCCATCATCTAACGCCCCCCAACGTGCCATGACCCCTTTTAAACCCTCACCGTTAGATCACCCCCATTGATCAATCATAACACTCACGCCCGCCTTACTCCTAGGTACACGATCAGATCCTAAGGATCTGATCGTGGCCCTCTGCAAGCGCTCCAACCGCAGCCGTTGGATCGTTAGATCCAACGGCCCTCGGTCATCATCTACCTCCGACTACAGTCATAACGCCTCGCCAAACCACCGCCCCCTTCCTATTTTGGAAGGCGCCTCCAGCCACCTTCTCATACTCCTAACGGCCGCCCCGCGTACTCATTTCGTCTGACATCCCCGCGCAACCTCCATACCCCTCGCCATTACCCCCCCCACCCCTCACCATTAAACCTCCTCGCAAAAACGCTCCATCCGCCACGTAACTGCCGGATACATCCGCCTATTTAAACCCACGCCCGCCACCGATGAGCCGGGTCCACCAATTTGGGTTTAAGCCTAGTCTTCCCCGCCCCTCCGGTGACAGCGGAGGAGGCGGGGCATCGAGGCAACGATGGCTTACGCTCGATGTCGACCCACGACGGAGAGCCGTCGTGTCCTGGTGGCTCCGGCCACCACCAAGCCCGCTGGCTAGCTGACCAGCAGGGCGACAACCCCTAGGTTCTTACGATCCTAATCCCAAGCCCATCCTCCGCCAGGGTCCCCTCCCGATGAGGTTTCTCTGCCTCCTTCTTTTTCGTTCTTTTTCTCCTAATTTTTACACCACATACAACAACTTCCACCCTCATCTGATCCATCTACTAGTTCCACTGAACCACTCCGACCTTCGCCGCCCATTCCCCCCTTCTCCAGAACCCCTCATGCTCCGATCACCTCCTTCACCGCCTTGCCGGAGAAGAAGACCCCGGGCCCCCGCTTCCGGCCACCCCACGGCCCCCAGCCCACTCAATTCACGCCCCTTCACGCTTCGGCGAGTTTATCGAACGTCTGCAGGTCAAGCCCCTTCAATGGTCGGAACTCGCGCCTCCTTGCCGATCTCCAGCTCCGCCTCCGATGACCCAGTCCCGCCGAGCATCTCCCGACAGCCACAAAGCTTCTGCGAGTCTTACGGACCTCCGCTAGTGCCTCCCCGAGTTCCCTGAACCTCTGCCTTGCACGTAGGAGCTTGGCGGAGCAGTCATCGGGTCGCCAGCGGCCCGCCTCCTCCGGTGGCCCGCGAAGAAGGAGAAGTCACAGTTGTCGTCCGATCATCAGGATCGGACGGCCCAGATGATGCCACATGGCTGAGCCGAGCCTCCTGCCCAACCTACAAGCTCGGGTCATCCGAGCCTCAAGCCGAGCCACAGACCGCCGCCACGTGGACCCGAGCCCGAGCCTCCTCCCGACCCTAGGCGCTCATGTGCACCGCACGTGAGGCTTGGGTAAATTGCAAGAATGACCCTAGAAGAATTGTTATTTGCATTCAGGTCCCCAGGCACGTGCCTCACACGTGCGTGCTAGGGTATTTTACAGGGAAGGCCTCCAAGGTTTCGGAAATTATAAATAAGCCCCTATGCGCAGATGGGCCCAGGTAGTTTTTATTAATTGCATTTAGGTCCTTTCAGGGACCTAAATGCAATATTTATCCTTTATTTTCTTGCATTTTTATTACAATTATTCCTTACACTGTTTTTATCATAACTTAAGCATCGTAGGTCCAAATTGCATGATTTTAGTGTCTTTTTGATCCTTGTTTTGTCCTATACATTTTAGCATGCTTAATTGTCTCATTTACCCCTGTTTTAAATGAAGTGATTTTTTATGTGAAAATGGAACCCTGCTCTCTTTACCTTGCTTTGATGTGATGACCACCTTTAATAGTTGTGATTAAATCAACACTGATCTCATTTTTTTCATGTTTCTCATAATTTTTAGGGTATAATTGTAGGTCTTATTTAGCATACATATTCTCTTGCATATTTGCTCATGCATCATCCTAAATTGCATAAAAACTAATTAAAAATAGCATGCATCACGGCATCACTTTGTAATTAGCATAAATTGCATGAGGACCTGAAATAGAAATTAATTCACATTGAACTTCATGAATCCAAATTCAATACACACTTTAGGCAGCCGTGTCCCTGTGTGCGACCTTGGTACACTTGCCAAGTTAAAATATTCCACGACATTCAAAGATCGTGGTTTTTGCTGAACCGAATTCGCCTCCTATACTATGACATTATTTCACACTCTTATTTAGGCGAATTCGACGTTCATCAAATGACATCGTTGCCGGGGATACAGCTTGCTTGATTTTTGGATTTTGATTTTATTTGTTGAATAATTTCGAAAAAAAATTTTTTAGGTCCCCATTTCATGCATAAATTTCATGCATCATATCGGCTGATTTAATTTCTCAGTGTGGCTAACTTTTCTCTTTTGTGGCAGGGCCCATGATGATCGAGGACGCTTGATCCTCATGGAGGCGTGAAGTCGGGAGCTTCCGCTGAAGAGGCCGCAAAAGACATTTGGAAGAAATTTGAGGATTTTTATCAGCCTGCATTGCATATTGTAAAAAAATATTGCATCTGCATATTTATTTTCAGTTTTGCATATTGTACAAAAAAAAATTTTACCCCCCCCCACACCTACACTTGCACACACTCACTCTCCCACCTGCCCCATGTATATTTCACTCTTTCTCTCTCTCTCTCTCTATCTCTCTCTGTGTGTGTATATTTTTCGCGTAACCCCCTCCCCCTCACCCTTGTATCATAAATCCCTCCCCTAACGTAGACCTAACTTAGGCTATTTGTAGCCTAAGTATAGGGGGGCTTGCCTACTCATCCCTCCCTCATTCTGTCTTCCTGTACGTAGGCTGATTTTGACCTAAGTATAGGGGGACCCTCCTCCTCCGTTCCGCTATATCACCCTATATTTGAACCAGACTTGGCTTCATGGCACTTGTGCTATGAGGACATAGCAAATTTTAAGTATAGGGGGGTATACCGTATATTACTGTATATCTACTTTAGCCATAGCTCGTATTTTTAAAACTTTTTAAAATTTTATTTTCGGGCTGGGTTTTGGTAAACCTGTGAACTGAGTTTTGTAAAAACCTTGTAAAAATGTTTTCTTAAAAATGAGGGATTAGTGTTTGTAAATAACCCTTTTTTTAAAAAAAATTTGAAAAATTAAAAATGTTTCTTGGAATTTGACTCTAACTACTAGGCTTAGTAGATATTTTCAGTGAGGGAACTTCGGTCTCCCTTAGCAGAGTGGATGGTTTAAAGGGCACCACATATGGCACCGTCCTTAAGGATCACGGGTCTCGACCCGCACTTACACCCATACTGGCTGAGAGTGGATACTTTTATTTATTTGAGCCTGGGTCAGTCATTGTCTCTCCGAGGAATTAAAAAATATTAAAACCAATAAAAATTTGCAAAAGATAAAAATCACACAAAAATTCACTAACCTAAGGAGTTGGTGTATTCCTGACACATTCACATTCACTCAAGGCTTAAGGATTTTGAGGACACTGGATTTCTGTGATCTTGAGAGTCTGAGTTAACATGTTGTAGTCATTAGGGTTTTTAAGACTTAAATATCCACACTTCCCTGGTTTGAAAGATTTCAGTGCTATATTGCACTCTTCATCTCTACCTTTAAGAAAATATGATCAGCACAATCACCTCCACAACTGCATGAGTGATGATATAAGTTAAGTTATCACTTGAGGAGCTAGGACTAGAGATTTGAGTTTAGACCCGATCTAATGATATTCGAGGATGGGATAAAGTTAATGAAGGCTTCAGAAAACCTGAGTGTCAGCAAAACTCTAGCCAGTATGTGAACAAGATTCATATGCTATCTCTTGATATTTACCTAAAAGTGCCAGGGTGTGATGAAACTTAATAATTATTGTTGACCGGTGTGCGCCAACTTTTGGTAAAAGCAGTGGAGCTAGCCAACAAAAGCAATGAAATGTCAAAGAAAAAGCTCCATCATCGAAGTCAAATTATAAATGAGCTTCCACCAATGGCGAGCACTCCCAAACCTTTTCAAAGTGTCCACTTCGACCAAGCGCTAATTAGGACCAGGAGTCAGGCTGACACCGAAAAAGGGCTCTGCATCGTAAATGCTACAAGTCTGGGTGTCGAAGGTATCTTAGATACTCAAAAGAGGCACACCCCGGTGTATTCTCAGAAAAAACAAGTGCAAACGACTCCAACTCTCTTGACGGACACATTGGTCAACAATATAAAAATTTACATGTGTTGAGTAAAAAGGCACTCGAGAGACCCCTTGTTCCAATGTGAGGGTGAGAAAAATAGACACAATCCCATGTCCCTCCATCATTTGGCCGTCCATCTACACTTTTAAGTCTGACAAACTATAAAGAAGGTTGACTGAAGTAAGAATAGACTTATTCCCTAGTATTGAGGATTAGGTCTAGAGGAGAGTCTTTGGGACTGGAACTTTGAGTGATGCATCGACTCGGCTCTCATGAAATGCAGTACACTAAATGTCATATCCTTATATTATATGTACAAAAAGAGAGTCTGATAATCATAGAAATTGGATTCCTTCTGACTAAGGCTTGGATAAACCCGGAATTTTAGGATCACTTAGGTCAAGGGTCTTCGAAAGATCAAGCCTTGAAAATTTCACGCGCACTGTCAGGGATTAATCCGACTCCTTCATTCTTTAGATGCTCGAGGATGAGCATGGTTTAAGTATAGGGGTATGATGAATCTCGTATTCATCATGCTAAAAACTCACTATTAAACCCCTGGCCTAAACAATTCAATAAAAACCACCATCAATTCTTTGTTTTTATCTTGTATTATATTGTATATATTTTACCATTAAAGCATCGCTTTTAATTCCCTTTTATTTTCTTGTAATTATTTTATCCTCAAAAATCCCTAAAAATTAGGTAGAATAGTTGTCTATAACTCAGTGACCCTTAAAAAGATAAAAAATACAAAAAATCTCAAAACCACAAACTTGGTGTTTTTATCCCTTTAAAAATACCCCCAAAATTCGTTTTGTGCAAATGACCTCTTTTGGCTTTTTGACCAACATGAAAGTTGTAGGCCTATAACTATTTCTTTTCTAATTTTCTTTGTTTTTATAATTAAATTACTCTGATTGGGCCACGTGGCGCCCTCTGGGCCGCCCACGTGGCCCGCTTCCCTTGCTGACACCCGGCGCCCCTCCTGGATCGTCGGATCCCCCCTAATCGCCTCCATCCTCACCCTCCATCACCGGCGCCCTTCTTAGCCATCAGATCAGATCCCCAGAACCGATCTTGCCTGCTCCTTTCTGCCTTAACCATAGCCACTCGATAGCCCTTCATCATACGCCTCCCATTCATCCACGTCATCCCTTCATCGCAGAATCCGATCCACCCATCATCTAACGCCCCTCAACGTGCCACGACCCCCTTTAAACCCTCACCGTTAGATCACCCCCATTGATCAATCCTAACCACTCACGCCCGCCTCACTCCTAGACACACGATCAGATCCTGAGGATCTCATCGTGGCCCTCCGCAAGCGCTCCAACCGCAGCCGTTGGATCGTTAGATCCAACGGCCCTCGATCATCGTCTACCTCTGACTACATGCGTAACGCCTCGCCAAACCACCGCCCCTTCCTATTTTGGAAGGCGCTCCAGCCACCTTCTCATACTCCTAACGGCTGCCCCGCGTACTCCTTTCGTCCGACATCCCCGCGCAACCTCCATACCCCTCGCCATTACCCGCCCCCCACCATTAAACCTCCTCGCAAAAACGCTCCATCCGCCACATAACCGCCGGATACGTCCGCCTATTTAAACCCACGCCCGCCACCGATGAGCCGGGTCCACCAATTTGGGTTTAAGCCTAGTCTCCCCCGCCCCTCCAGTGACAGCGGAGGAGGCGGGGCGTCGAGGCAACGATGGCTTACGCTCGGTGTCGACCCACGGCGGAGAGTCGCCGTGTCCTGGTGGCTCCGGCCACCACCGAGCTCGCTGGCTGGCTGACCAGCAGGGCGACGACCCCTAGGTTCTTCCGAGCCTAATCCCAAGCCCATCCTCCGCCAGGGTCCCCTCCCCGATGAGGTTTCTCTGCCTCCTTCTTTTTCATTCTTTTTCTCCTAATTTTTACACCACCTACAACAACTTCCACCCTCATCTGATCCATCTACTAGTTCCGCTGAACCACTCCGATCTTCGCCGCCCATTCCCCCCTTCTCCAAAACCCCTCATGCTCCGATCACCTCCTTCACCGCCTTGCTGGAGAAGAAGACCTCGGGCCCCCGCTTCCAGCCACCCCATGGCCCCCAGCCCACTCACTTCACGCCCCTTCACGCTTCGGCGAGTTTGTCTAACGTCTGCAGGTCAAGCCCCTTCAATGGTCAGAACTCACGCCTCCTTGCCGATCTTCAGCTCCGCCTCCGATGACCAAGTCCCGCCGAGCATCTCCCGACAGCCACAAAGCTTCTACGAGTTTTACGGACCTCCGCCAACGCCTCCCCAAGTTCCCTGAACCTCTGCCTTGCACGGAGGAGCTCGGTGGAGCAATCATCGGGTCGCCGGAGGCCCGCCTCCTCCGGTGGCCCGCGAATAAGGAGAAGTCACAGTTGTCGTACGATCATCAGGATCGGACGGCCCAGATGATGCCACGTGGCTGAGCCGAGCCTCCTGCCCAACCTACAGGCTCGGGTCATCCGAGCCTCAAGCCGAGCCACAGACCGCCGCCACGTGGACCCGAGCCCGAGCCTCCTCCCGACCCTAGGCCCTCATGTGCACCGCACATGAAGCTTGGGTAAATTGCAAGAATGACCCTGGAAGAATTGTTATTTGCATTCAGGTCCCTAGGCACGTGCCTCACACGTGCGTGCCAGGGTATTTTACAGGGAAGGCCTCCAAGGTTTCGTAAATTACAAATAAGCCCCTGCGCGCAAATAGACAAATTGCAAATGGGCCCAGGTGGTTTTTATTAATTGCATTTAGGTCCCTGGACCTAAATGCAATATTTATCCTTTTTTTCTTGCATTTTTTATACAATTATGCCCTTGCACTGTTTTTATCATAACTTGAGCATCGTAGGTCCAAATTGCATGATTTTAGTGTCATTTTGATCCTTGTTTTGTCCAATACATTTTAGCATGCTTAATTGTCTCATTTACCCCTGTTTTAAATGAAGTGAATTTTTATGTGAAAATGGGACCCTGCTCTCTTTGCTATGCTTTGATGTGATGACCACCTTTAATAGTTGTGATTAAATCGACACTGATCTCATTTTTTTCATGTTGCTCATAATTTTTAGGGTATAATTGTAGGTTTTATTTAGCATACATATTCTCTTGCATATTTGCTCATGCATCATCCTAAATTGCATAAAAACTAATTAAAAATAGCATGCATCATGGCATCACTTTGTAATTAGCATAAATTGCATGAGGACCTGAAATAGAAATTAATTCACATTGAACTTCATGAATCCAAATTCAATACACACTTTAGGCAGCCGTGTCCCTGTGTTCGACCTTGGTACACTTGCCAAGTTAAAATATTCCACGACATTCAAAGATCGTGGTTTTTGCTGAACCGAATTCGCCTCCTATACTACGACATTATTTCACACTCTTATAGAGGCGAATTCGACGTTCATCACTCGCATTTTTAATTTTTTTGAAAATTTGTTTTCGGGCTTGGTTTTTGTAAAACATGTGAATTGAGTTTTGTAAAGACCTTGTAAAAATGTTTTCTTAAAATTGAGGGTTTAAACTGTGTAAATAACCCTTTTCAAAAAAAAACCAAAAATCTTTCTTTGAATAGACTCTGACTACTAGGCTTAGTAGACACTTTCAGTGAGGGAACTTCGATCTCCCTTAGCAGAGTGGGTGGTTTAGAGGACACTGCGAAAGGCATCGTCCTTAAGGATCACATGTCCGTTTATCGGCTCGTACTTACACCCATACTGGCTGAGAGTGGATACTTTTATTCATTTAAGCATGGGCCAGTCATTGTCTCGCCGAAGAATAATAAAAAAAATAATTAAAAATCCGTAAAAATATGCAAAAGTCAAAAATCACACAAAAACCACTAACCAAGGAGTTGGTGTATTCCTGACACATTCACACTCACTCAAGGCTTGAGGATTTTGAGGACACTTGATTTATGTGATCTTGAGAGTTTGAGTTAACATGCCTTAGTCACTAGGGTTTTAAGCTTAAATATCCACACTTCCCTGGTTTGAAACATTTGAGTGCTATATTGCACTCTTCATCTCTACCTTCAAGAAAAATATGATCAGCACAGTCACTTCCACAACTTCATGATTGATGAGCTGTGTTGAGATATCACTTGAGGAACTAGAACCAGAGATTTGAGTTTAGACCCGATCTAATGATATTCGAGGATGGGATAAAGTTAATGAAGGCTTCAGAAAACCTGAGTGTCAGCAAAACCCTAGCCAGTATGTGAACAAGATTCATATGCTATCTCTTTGATATTTTACCTATGTGCTAGGGTGTGATGAAACTTAATGAAAATTATTGATCAGTGTGCGCCAACTTTTGGTAAAAGCAGTGGAGCTAGCCAACAAAAAGAAATGAAATGTCAAAGAAAAAGCTCTAAATACCAAAGTCAAAATACATATGAGCTTCCACCAATGGTGAGCGCTCCCAAACATTTTTTAAGTGTCCACTTGGACCAAGAGCTAATTAGGACCAAGGAGTCGGGCTGACACCACAAAAAGGGCCCTGCATCGTAAGCGATACAAGTCTGGGTGTCGAAGGTATCTTAGATACTCAGAAAAGACACACCCCGGTGTACTCCCAGAAAAACAAGTGCAGACGACTCCAACTCTCTTGACGGACACATTGATCAACAATATTAAATTTACATGTGTTGAGTAAAAAGGCACACGAGAGGTCCCTTGTTCCAATGTGAGGATGAGAAAAATAGACACAACCCCATTACCTCCATCATCTGGCCATCCATCAACATTTTAAGTCTGACAAACTAATGAGATGGTTGACTGAAGCAAGAGTAGACTTATTCCCTAGTATTGAGGATTAGGTCTAGAGGAGAGTCTTTGGGACTGAAAATTTGAGTGATGCATCGACTCGGCTCTTATGAAATGCAGTACACTAAATGTCATATCCTTATATTCTATGTACAAAAAGAGAGTCTGATAATCAGAGAAGTTGGAATCCTTCTGACTAAAGCTTGGATAAACCCAGAATTTTAGGATCACTTAGGTCAAGAGTCTTCGAAAGATCAAGCCTTGAATTTTTCATGCGCACTGTCAGGAATTAATCCGACTCCTTCATTCTTTAGATGCTCGAGGACGAGCATGGTTTAAGTATAGGGGTATGATGAATCTCGTATTCATCATGCTAAAAGCCGCTAATTAAAACCTCTGCTTAATCAATCCAATAAAAATACCCTCTAATTCCTTGTTTTTATCCTGTAGTATATTGTCTATAAATTACCATTAATTTATTGTATTTAATTTCCTATATTTTTCTTGTAATTATTTTTATCCTCAAAAACCCCTAAAAATTAGGTAGAGTAATTGTCTATAGTTCACTAACCCTTTAAAAAGATAAAAAATACAAAAAATCTCAAAACCACAAAATCAGTGTTTTTATCCCCTTAAAAATACCCCCAAAAATACGTTTTGTACAAATGACCTCTTTTGGCTTTTTGACCAACATGAAAGTTGTAGATCTCGTCGAGAAGAGCAACTTTTATGTTTTGACTTTTTCCTAATTCGACCTCTAGCTATTTCTTCTCTATTTTTTATTTTTATTTGATTTTCTCTGATTGGGCCACGTGGCGCTTTTTGGAGCTGCCACGCGGCCCGCTTCTTCTCACGACACCCGGCGGCCTCATAGGCTGTTGGATCCTCTTAGCCCGCCTCCATCTCACCCGTTGAACCCCGCTCCATCGCCCACCGTCCGATCATCTTCCAGATCTGATCCCTACCGCTACCTCGCACCTCATCTACAGCCATTGGATCCAGTCCCCATCCTACGCCTACCCTCGTGCCACGTCTCCCGTCAACCACCACCGCTCGATCATCTTTCCATCTAATGTTCCCCTGCAATCCACGTCATCCATTAAACCTAGACCATTGGATCTTCCCCACCTTCTAATCACAGCCGCTCCTTTGCGCTCTACCCTCAGCCGTCTGATCAGATCTAATGATCTGATCTCAGCCTTCCGCCCGTGCTTCCATCCTAGCCATTGGATCGCTTGATCCAACGACTGGGAGATCGTCTTCCTCCTTGTAACCTCCCTTCTCCTCAGTCGTTTCTCCTCGTAACGCCCGCTCCCGCTTCCTATTTTGGAAGCCCACTCCGGCCATATCCCTCTCTCCTGACCGTCGCCCCACGTACCCCTTCCCTCCGCCATCCTCGCACCACCGTCAACACCCTCGCCATTACCCCCTCACCATTATTCCCCTCGCAAAAATGCTCCATCCTCACGTAACCCCCAGTCGCCTCCGCCTATTTAACCCCCTCCTCCGCCGCCGTAGCACCTCGTCCACCATTATTGGGCCATCTCCTAGCTTCATCCGCCCCTCTGGTGACAACGGAGGGGCGGAACGTCGAGGCGATCATGGGGTTGGCTCGGTGTCGACCCGCGGCTCCTCCGCCACGTATCGGTGACCTCCGGGCACTACTGAGCCCATGATGAGCCAAAATATCGAATTGACTAAGGTAAATATGATACTTAGGTCGTTGCGACCTCAGTCACTTGAGACTCATCTCAACAAGAAAAATATGAAGATCAAACCACCAAATAACAAGATAAAACAATCAAATAAAAAATAGTGGCCCTGGCTATGAGATTAGCCTGTTGTAGCACCTAAGGTCGGACTCAGGGAGCACGAGTTGGCCTTGCAGCCAACGAAGTAGTCAAAAATGAAAATAAGGGAAGAAAATGTATTTTTAGTGGTTTTTAATTATTTTTATATTTTTTAGATTTTTAATAATGAAGGAAAATGAGAAAAAGGTAAATACAAGCACAATCTACAAATTATTTAATCACTCAAATTCACTCCAAAAATTCCAACAAAAATGTTTTTATGTTTTTAGGTTTTTTACTGTTTTGATGAATTTTTTTAGATTTTTCTGATTTTTATAGAATTTTATAAAAATCAAAGAAGATAGAAACACAAGCAAGCTGTCCAATCAGGCTTGAAAGATCAATTTAAAATATCAAATTGATATGTAAAAGCCTGAAGGTAATTTTTATGAGAAATAGACACCACAAGGAAAATTCAAAAACAGAGTTTATTATTTTTGGAGTTTTCTACAATTTGTTAGAATTTTTGTGAATTTTTAAGGGTTTTTCAATTTTTAGGGTTATTATAAACACAAAAATTGCAAAAAATGCAAAGAAAATCAAACACACAAAAACAAACAAAACTTAATTTTTTGGAATTTTTAAAAGAGTTTTTATTTTTTTTGATTTTTTAATCTGAACAGAAGGAAAAACAACGGTTTTTTAAATTTTAAAAATAATAAAAAGCCTCAACAATGTACCCAAAAATTAGGGAAATTTTTACATAGTGGCACGAGCCACGTATCCAAATTTCACACGATTCACACGATTTGGGTTGGATTTGATATTTTATTTAAATCAAACAAAGACCCACAGTTCACAGGGACCGATATGCAATAAAAAGTATTTCTAGGGGCCAAATAAGTAACACGTGTAAAAAGCTCAGGGCCTTTTGTGCAAAAATCCAACAATGCACGCACAATACACGTGATCCAGGCACAGAAGGACCTACTTGTAATTCCTATTTATAAAAATGTAAACATTAATACGCAAGGAATACATGATGGAATATGCAAAATACACAGGTCCTCACGTGTCGATGCACGTGGTCAACACACACAGGGACCAAATTGCCAATAAAGTAAATCTGAGGTCCAATGTGCAAAATAACCAAAATAAAAACAACGTAATAAAATATTTACAGGACTAAAAAGTAAATGCGAAAATAGAAGGGGCCTAAGAGTAAATTACCCCACTTATTATCCGAGGGCTGGAGGTGCGCCACGTGTGAGATCGGACGGCTGAGGGGCGCTGCGCCTCTTCGAAGAACTCTGGCTCGGATCTGACGGCTGAAGGCCTGCCACGTGGAGGATCTGACGGTGGCTGCTACGCGGCTAACCCTTCGTCTGCATGGACGGTCATGATCGCGCCACGTGTAGATCGAACTGTGGTGAATGTCGGGGCGCCTCTTCGTATAGACGTGCGGTCCAGATCAACTCCCAGATGGATCCAACGGTGTAGGCTGCTCGTGAATAGACGGCTCTGATCAGATCTGGAGCTAGAGGTCGATCGGACGGCGACTGGAGGGTCTCCAATAACTGCTCTTCGGTGAGTTTTGCCGACCAATGCGTGCGGTGGAGACATCCTCTGGAGCTACTGGAGTGGGGGAAAGCTTCGCCTCGATGGTCCGCAGCTAGTGGATGCCTCCGATGAGGCCGGCGACCACTGGAGTGGTCCGGCGACGGCGGAGGCTGGGAGCTGCTGTGCTGAACGATCGGACCCTCAGATGGGCCTCCTTCGACCTGCAAAGTGCACAGAACATCTCCTTGATCGAGGGCAAATTGCCTCGACCAAGTTAGGGGTGAAATGGGCGAGTATATGCGTCGGGGCGACACCCTCCGGCGAGGCAACGACGGAGGAGGATGGAGGACCTGCTCCGGGGCGAGTCAGGGGGGGGGGATGGCTGGGTGAAGAAGGTGGAGAGGAGTGTCACAAAGGTAAAGGTCGAGTCGGATGGACCAATGGGTGGACGGAGACGGCTGACGACGGAGGCGGAGCTAAAAGAACAGAAACCTAAAAATCGAAACCTACGCTACTCTACAGGCTATCGAAGCTACCTGGCGGGTGAAGTCGACTGTGCCGGAGCTCTGGGAGCTCCGGGGGTCATGGCCTCAAGGGAACGTCGCTTCCCGAGGCTGAGCGCACCTCACGGCGGCGCACGACGGTGGTCATCGCCGGATCAGTGGTTCCCGGCTGCCCGGGCCTCGCTGCTACCCTCCTCCGCGCTGCCGTCACTCTGGCGGAGAAGAGGAGGTCACTGGCTTCGAGGGGGAATGCCAAAGATAGCGTGAAAAGCGCGGCGGAGCTTCAGCTATATACAGCTAGGGGTCCGATAAGAAAGGGTCGGAAATGGTTATCTGAGCTCGGATCCCTAGGCAAAACCACTGGGCGTGGATTAGGCACGGATCTAGAATGATTAGGACCCGGGGTTTGGGTATTTGGGGCTCGGATCACTCGGGGAAAATTTGGAGAAAAGCGGGCCGGGCGAGTGGATCCGGGTTAACTGGTCCAGGGGGAGAGTTGACCGGGGGTCAACAATCCCCTGTGGACCAATCAATGGCTGCCATTGGATAATTATTTGAAAATTTAATTTAAAATAGTAAATGGCCTTATTTCAGAAAAGTCAAAACATGAAAAATGTTTATTTATTTTTAAATTAATTTTTTGTAATATTTATTTATTTTTCTTTGAAATATCAATAATGTATTTACAAAATTTTATTGTTATATATAGATATATACATACGTATTTTTGATTTTTAATTATTTATTTTTATACAATTTATTCCAATTTTATATTTTATTTATTTATAGAATAAAATTTGGAATAATAAGGTATTTTTATTTTATTTTTATTAATTATTTACAAGGGTTAAATAAATAGTTTTATATACATATATACATGGTATATATACATGGTTGGAAATTGAATTTATTTTATTTCTTTTTATTTTATTTTTATTTTTCTAATTTTTATTTTATTTATTTACACCATGAAATGTGAAATATGGAAACATTTTTATTAGATTTTTATTAATTATGTACAAGGGAAAAATAAATAAATAGGTTATTCTATATACATGGTCTATGTACAATGGTGATAGAATTTTATTTCTTTTTATTTTTCTTTTATTTTTCCCATGTTTATTTTAGTTTCATATTTACATGTATGTACAAATAAATAAGGACACATTTTTATTTTTAATAAGAGGAAAATAATTTTATTTATTTACAGGTATGTGTACACATGAGTTGGCCCTATCTCCCTCTACTTGGTTCTTTTTGCGGTCAGGCCCATGCTGAGCCCTCCCTTGGGATTAGGTCACTCAATATTTATTCTAAATATCTCCCTTTTTTCTTCTATTTCTTTATTCTTTTATTCATGCACAAAAACATGCTAATTATTATAATTTACGTAATGCATGCTTATTGATAATTTATGCTATTTACATGAATATACATGTGTTTTGCATAGGTTTTGTAGCTAAAATAAAAGAATAAAGAGTGGTGAATGATTATTCATCAGCCTACTGCTAAGGCCGAGCGGGCCAGGGCGACGACCTAGAGCTCCCAAGGAGCTCAACCCCAGGCTACTACCTCCACCATCACCTCGCTCCGGCGAGGTGATTTTTCTTTCATTTCTTCGATTTATTCCGCTGCCTACAGACACCGTCACCCTCATCCGACCTCTTCATCAGCTTCGCAACGCCACCCTCCTTCACGCGGACCCCCCCTCTCTTCTCCAGATCCTCCCCCACTCTGATCCCCTTTTCTCCGGCTCTGGCGGTGAAGAAACCTCCGGCCACCACTCTCGACGCCTCCACGATCGTTTACTCACCTCACAAGCACTCGCACAACACGCACGCACGCTTCGATTTTAATTAACCATTGCAGGATCTTCAATAGTCGGGGTTGGCGCCTGAGCTCGTTCGAGCTTATCCTCTCCGGCGAGGTTCCAGGGAATTCAAGCTCTAATCATCATCGGAGCTTCGCCGCGTCTCCCAGATATCCACCAGCGCTGCCAAGAGCTCACCGGACCTCCGCCTTGCTCAGAGGGACTCGGTGGAGCAACCAGCGGGTTACCGGAGCCCAGCCTCCTCCGGTGGCTCGCGACGGAGAAGTCAATACAGATACCATCTGATCGAAACGATCGGACGGCCAAGAAGACGCCACGTGGACATCCCAGCCTCAGTCCAAACCAGATGGCTCGGGTTCACCGACCTCGAGCCAAACCTCCAGAAGAAGCCACGTGCGCCCAAACCACAGGAGCATACCCGAGCCTAGCCCTCGCGTGCATTGCACGTGAGGTGCTGGGTAAATTGCAGGACAGACCCGGATATTTTATGGAATTATATTTAGGTCCCCAGGCACGTGCCTCACGTGCGTGCCTGGGTATTTTACAGGGAGCCCCTCCAAGGTTTCAGAAATTGCAAAAAGGCCCCTGCGCGTAATGGAAAAATTACACTTGGGCCCAGGTGATTTTTGGTAATTGCATTTAGGTCCTTCCAAGGACCTAAATGCAATATTTATCCCTTTATTTTATTATATTTTTATTACAATTATGTCCTTGCACTGTTTTTAGCATAACTTGAGCATCGTAGGTCCAAATTGCATGATTTTAGTGTCATTTCGATCCTTATTTTATCCTCTACATCTTAGCATGTTTATTTGTCTCATTTGCCACTGTTTTAATTAAAGTGATATTTGTTATGAGAAAATGGGACCCTGTTATTCTTGTCTTGCTTTGATTTGATGACCACTCTTATTGTTGTGATTAATTGACGCTGATTTCATTTTATATTGTGTTGCTCATAATTTTTAGGGTATAATTGTAGTCTTTAATCTGTGTACAAATTCTCTTGCATATTTGTTCTTGCATCACTTCAACTTGCATAAAAAAATTAAAAAAAATGCATGTGTCTTCACATTGCTTTGTAATTAGCATAGTGCATCATGAGGACCTGAAATTGAAATTAATTCACATTGTGCCATCATGAATCGAAATTCGATAAACATATTAGGCAGTCGTGTCCATGTGTTCGACCTTGGTAGACATGCCAACTAAAAATATTCCACGACATTCAAAGATCGTGGTTTTTGCTGAACCAAATTCGCCTCATGTACTACGACTAATTTCACATTATTAAAGCGGTGAATTTCACGTTCATCAGCGGTGCTCGCTCCTGAATCCCCCACCGCACATCCAACCGCTCACGGGAGGCCCCTTTCCACCGCCATTTCCGATCGTTGTCGTCGCGGCTTGGGCGTGGGAAAAGAATGAAGGCGCGGGCGGCGGCCCACTTTAGGTTTGAAGTGAACAAGAATGAAGAAGACCCCTTTGGAAGCCCTAAGAAATATTTTTTTGGGTAACTTACATTTCTACTACTGGAAGTTTTTGAATTCGCAAAAAGAGCTTAGCTCTCCATTCAGCACTTGCAACGCGTGGCTCTATTGGGTAAACTGGAAGTTATCACTTTTTCATTTTCTTTGTTTATAATGTGATGCTCAAACATTAAATCTTTGCGAATAAGTCCCTGTCATTACAAACATAAACTTTGCATGACTTTCTTGATGGAGTAAATGTCTTTCGTGCTCAGAATTTCAAAAAAAATTGAGTATGCTCCTGTTGTACTCTTTATTGATGTACACATTTTTCATAGCATTTTGTGTTTATTTGATATTTTTAAAAATTCAAAAATAGTATCATTTTGCCTGTCCGAAATTAAAAAATTCATAAAAATTCGAACATTAGCCTAAAAATTCCAAAAAATTACTGTAGGTATGCTTTTTGTTATCTTTTAGTTCTTGTAAAATTTTTGTACTACGATCATTTAAAGAACTCTAAAAAATGCGAAAAATGAAAAATCTTAAAAAAATTTTAAAAAATTCTAGAAAAATAGAAAAAAAATCTGATTTCAATATCTGATTGTAGATATTTCTGGGTAATTTATATTAAAAATAATTTTCAGTAGTATTGGAAGTTAAGTATTTTTAAGTTGTAAAATACTTTTGGCTGTGCACTGTTTTACTTGTTTTGCACTGTTTGATTTTTAAAAAATCATAAAAACATCAGAAAAAATTGAAAAAATTACCAAAAATATTTTAAAATATATAAAACACAAAAATATTCATAATTTTGTGAGCATTTTTTACCATTCTAAAAAATAGAAAAAGAGTGTAGTGTTGTGTATTGTTTATCTTTTATACTTCTTTTGAAAATAAAATAAATAAAAATTGAAAAATCACTATCGAAATTTTATTACATAGTTTTTAAATCGTGCTCCTTGTGTTCGACCTTGATCTCTATACCAGGTAAAAAGAATAGCGAAAACCGCTTATATTTGCTTTGATTGATTTATCTTTTATTAAGTGGTCTAAAAATAAATTTTTTCTCGATTGACCGCGCTTGGTGATTTGGGTCACAACGACCATTGTTTATTTACATACTTAATCCGAGTCATCAGGCATGCCATCAATGCTTCTTTCAATTCATACAATATGAATATTATGAAGCTTCATGAATGACTTGAGTATATATAGTAGAATGATGACACTCATCATATCAATATCCATTTAAACTCTAAAAGACTTTGGTTCAAGTAGGTACTCAAACATTGAATACATCATCTCCTATAGAGACACCATTCGTCATGATGTCGTAAACCATGTCATTCATGATTAAGTGTCAAGAGCACATATGTATGCTAGAACATCTTCTTAGATTTTAAAAGGATTAGTTGACAATTACGATTATCATCGACATGTCACTTCCAAAGTACATTTAATGAGTTGTAGTCATTCCTCATTATTACGAGGAAACTTGTACATTACAACCACATACATTATGTGTCCAATTGCAAGTACAATATCTTGATCATGGATCCAATCCATAATAATTTACTAGTTATTATTGAGTATAGGCTTGAGTGGATTTAATGAAGGATTATCTGAAATAAGAAATTAGCATAAATATATATTTTACTTTGATTTAGGAATTTTTATATCAAAGTTGTCTTTCCTTGTCAACACTGAAAGTTCATTCCCTTAATCACATTCAATGTAAGAGATATACTTATTATTATATATCAAGCAAGATTTGGGATCTCCATCTGTATCTTTGTCACATCCCAATAATATGAGAACCTGTAACTCGGATAAAAAGTAGCGGGAATACATTGCATTCCTAATTCGGTCTTTAACACAAAACCACCCTCATCGGCTCACCTCGCACCCCATCTGCCACTTTGTAAGTGAGGCTCAGCTCCCCTACCGTCTAGGTGATAGATACGTGAGACCAGGGTCGAGCGATGATGACCTCCACTCCAGAGAGATCCAATGGTCATCGCCACCGTCAAAACACCATTCTAGGCACTACTCTAGCTCAGTGTGCTTGTCGCCTACCTCCCTTCTTATTCTTCTCCAGTTAGATAGATCCCTATCCCTGCCCTATTTTACTTTTCTCCTATTTTATTCACCATCTTGTAGCCACCTCTGGTCAATCAGACCGTCTTATTAGCTCGCCACACATATCTGATCCTCACATACACCTAGACGACCATTCACCCCTTCTCCATGATCCTTCATGCCTTGCCCCGCCTCTAGAATTGCATGTATTGGAAACCACTAGGTCCTCACTCTGATCACCTTACTTGATTCTCGTTCACCTCCACTTCGCTTCGTTTGATTTTGCTAACCCTGAAAGTACCTCACTCAATGATCAAATGGAGTGATACAACTCTGATCTTCAACTCTGCCTTTGTCGACCTCCCACTGCCATGCTATTCCGATCACCACATCAACTCTACTTTGCCACTGACAGCTTTGCTAGCCTCCTTTGGAGCTCGTGGGATCCTCAACCATGAGCCCAGGCATAAGAGCTCTCAGGAGCTCACCAGAGCTCCACCCACACCCAATCGCAAGCGGAGGAGGACAAACCTATAGTCATTGTTGGATCTAGCCTCAGGTCTAATCTAATAGTCGATAAGAGCTGCAACCATTGTCATTTGATCGTCTGCAATATTCTATTACTGCCACTCACTCTAAATTTGTTTTAGACTGTAGAATCTCACGTCCAATGGCCCCGGTCCCCGCTCTAATCCTCTATTCCATGTTACCCACTTGGATCCACCGCATCTCACCCAAGCCTTTACGCCTCGCCACGTGGAGCGCTCGGCCCCAATCAGCACCAAGCTAGCACGTCACATGCAAGAGGGACGTGGGTGGGTAATTGCAGTACCCACCCACTGGCTCCTGAATATTACATATAGACCCTTCTTCTACATGCATCATGTGGCCCGCCTTTGGGCATATTGCATCCATGCCCCACCCTGTCCTCCATATAGCAAATTAGCCCATATGTCCTTGGGGAACTTACAAAGAATCTCTTTGTGTTATTTTAATTATAGATAAACCCCTGTCTTGAGTTTTTAATTAGTTTTTATTGTATTTATACCCCTAGACATATTTATGAATATCTTAAGATCTTTAACCTCAAAATTAACGAAATTAGTCTTGTTTTAAAGTTCTTTTGATGCTCTATTCATGAACATGCTGTATGGTTTGATTGGACTTATAGAAAATTAATTGTTAATCAAAGAATTTCCTTGCTTATTGTGACTTGTTTAATATATGTTCAATTCTTGCGTATAGTCCACTTAACGCTTGAATCACCTAGATTTTTAAGTTAGGCTTAATTTTCTGATTTCACGTTTTGATTCCCTAATTTGAATGTTCAAGTGAATGAATGTTTTAAGGATTCAATGATTTGAGCATGTTTATCATACATTGAAATTGGAGTAGCAATTTGTCCCTAATTTCTAAGGTTGATTATAACTAACCGTGAGCTTAACTTTAAGCATTAGTTCCAGGAGTATTGTGTTTTTGTATGGCATTCATATCATACATTTTGTATCACGTTTTAAATTGCATAAAATATCATGCATTCACCAAGTTAGTTAAATTGAGCTAGCAACTGATGTAATGAACTATCTGACACCTAGAAACACCGATTAAGCCCGCCTTTTTGAGTCGACTTCAAAGCTTGCTCATGTTGAATAAAGAATTAGTGACACCTTTTCGCAGAGATACATTTTGTGCAGTTCTGATCAAGTTGCTTGAGTGCCGAATTGTAACATAATTCCCATAAATTAACATAGGCATTTGAGTGCCCGTCTGGTATCGTTGCTGGATACCGAACCGATATTAGTGTTCTTAGAATTAAATAGTTGATCTAATTAATCTTTGATTCAAGAAAATTAACTTGCAAATTAAGTTAACTTGCATATGGGTGCAAGACCATCTTCGCATCCACCATTTGCATGCTATCGGCTTGGCTATGATCATTCCTTATATGTGCATATGGGTGCAAGACCATCTCCGCACCTTGGCATGATCCCTGACAACGAGTCATGCGCCATACTGGATTCTTTATCAATTCCTTCTTAAAAAAGTTTTTTTTAAAAAAGGCACTGTAAAGTGCAAATCGTATGACAGAACATACACTTTCTTGATAACTCACACAAAACACCAATTGAGACAGGGGACAACTCTTTTGTGACAAGCATAGGCAAACATGTATTTATTGGGAGATGGTTTCGCCATTTTTTAACTGCCCATCTTTGTGGGTAGCCAATTATGACCCAACATGGTCGACCAACACCAAATGTTGTCAATCGAGTAATTCATTCACCAATCAACTCATTCACTAAGAGCAGCATCTACCGGACATCACTGGGTCCTCTTTGTAGCTCAATCATGCCAGAAGAGGATGACTAATTTAACCAACCGGGCTACCGAACTTATCGACTAGCTGACCACTATTTCCTTCTTCAATCAGTCGTTATGGCTGTTTATATTCATTCAGAAACCATTCAGAAACCTCAGAAACACTTGATTTTACAGAGCACACGACGTATAGGTTCAGGTTCAGTGAGATTTCCTGCAGATAGCTTGATCATAAACAGTCATCTCAGAAACAACAAGGCGACCAAACACGATTAGGAGTTGTTACGATGGATGTGTATGTTTCTCCACTTTCAATTCAACCAGTCGGAAGGTCCTATATTCTAGTAGATGTTTACAACCTCAGCCGAAGAAAAGAAATGCACACAGTATTTCTCCCATGAGAAATCTTCAACAGATTCACTTCTCTACGTGTGCATATGTTGCTCTTACACGTCACCATCAAGATCGCATCTCCGTCCTTATCCTCTCGACGCCAACAGAATCACAACATCAATTCCATCAGATCAGACTGATCAGTGACACTGAATGTCACTTATATACTGCTTAAACCCACAACGAGCCCAGTTTGAAGGGAGATCATATGAAAGAGAAAGACCAATCCTGTAGAACCCTCGGTTCTTTCGTGAGGAAAGTACTTCGCCTGCTCTTCCGCAGAAAGCACAGACCGAGACACGCTCTCTCCTTTGTAGCATCAACCGGCAGGGGAGCTCTCGGTTTCGAGCTGGTGTTCCGATTCTTCGACGGCGACGGAGACGGGAAGATCTGCTCCAAGGATCTTAAGAGGGGTATCATGGGCTTGGGGGAGAGGTTATTCTCGGACGTCGAGGCCGAGCTGGTGGTGGAGCTGATGGACTCCGACGGGGACGGCCTCGTTGGGTTGGAGGACTTCTTGAGAATGGTGGGGGGAGTGCAGGACGAGGAGGAGAAGGTGAGCGACTTGAAGGAAGCGTTTGCTATGTACGTGACTCAGGAGAGAGGGGTGATCACATCCAAGAGCTTGAAGAGGACGTTGGCCAAATTGGGAGAGACTACCACGACAGCTGACTGTGCTTCTATGATCAGGAGGTTTGATCTCAATGGGGATGGTGTCATCAACTTCGATGAGTTCCTGATCATGATGATTTGATCGTCAGGTTTTGTGTGTGGAGCGTGGATCGTCTGTTGTAGAGTTTGCAAGGCGTGTGAACTGCTCTACGAACGATCCAGCTCTGTGTATGATACACATGCTTGCTTTATTTGATAGTTAAATCGACCTCTCTTGCTCTGTAATTGTAAGACTTCGGCATATTCATTGCAAAGCAACCCTCGGTTTTTGTATACAAACACGTCCAGATCGTTCAACATTCACGTGGATAACCATGTGAACTATGGAGAATTTTGCATCAACGGGCCCCCGAATATTTTGTATTCACGTACAGTACAGGTGCAGATCTATCACGTGATTGGCACGTGAAGTTCTTAGACGTTTTGCGCGTTTTACCCTCGAATTTTTGATATTTCCCGAGTAGGTCGAGATCGGTTGAGAGAACGTGTATCGACACGTGACTGCGGGATAATTGCGATACTTCTGCTTATTCCACGAGCACATTAAAGTTTGTGATTAAATAAGCCTACTGTATATTAAATATAATATATAGGAAATACGAAATGAAATAAAATACCTAAAATAAAACTAAATAAAAGTATTAAAATATACTTTATAATATACTATATACAGTATAGCAATAGTTTTTTTAAATAAACATTTACTAATTTTCATAAATCAAAGAGTAAATTAAAAAAAATCTGAATTTTGCACTCAAATCAATGTGGTTCCTGGACTTTCAAACGCCACATCGTTGTATCTAATTTTTATCTTCCATTTCAACCTGGCACGAACATTATCTTTTTCGTTAAATTAGCGTCGTCTAGCCTTCTCCCCCTCTCCCTCGAGATGACCATTTGAACCCTCTGCCACTCTTGCCCATGGAGGTCTGCAACTTCCCCACAACCTTGCGCACACACCCCAACTCCCCATGCCATCTCTACGCGTTCTATCTCCCCCATACGTCATGGCCCTCTCTCTGCTGCCTCCAATGTGACCTACAGCAACGTGCCACTGCTTGTATGGTTGGTGCCATCGCAGGCAACAACACGATGGAGTAGCTCGAAATTGGGCATGATGTTTTCATCCCCTTCCGTGAGTACACACCAGAGGTGATGATTGCATCTATCTGTTCCCATGCTCGTGTTGATGTTCTCCATAGTTTGACGATTTGGATTGAGGGAATTTGGGGGAAGTTCCCACAAGAGGAGAACAAGGGAGCTTTTCTAAGGTACCGTTTGGATGACGGGTTACCTGCGGTTAGGGGAGTTTACCCCCCTTAACCTACATCCCCATCTCTTCCCATGGACCCCACTTTATTCATTTTTTAAAAAATTAAATAAATTAATTTCACATCATCAATCCTATCAAAAAATAATATATTATACCATCATATCATATAAAAAATTATAAACTACTCCATTTCTACTCACTTTTCCAAACTTCAATACAATTACATCACAATAACTACTCACTTTTCCAAACTTCAATACAATTATATCACCCCAAACCTACTTCTAACCCACCCATAGTTTAACCCTCTATCCAAACACCAAAATCCAAAAACGGATTACCCTCTACCAGTTTAACCCGCCTTAACCCGCCAACCAAACGCACCCTAAGGGTTCCTTTGATCCAGGTTTGCCATTGAGGAGATCACCATCCATTACCAATTCAGTGCCGAAAACCACCAATCGGAAATCAAGGTAACAACATTATGACACAAAAAATCCGAAAGACGCCATCAAAACCTGAGGGAATATTAATTTCTTTTGTTGAATCTCATGTTTTCTTTTGTTGAATCTCATGTCATTCTTGAAAATTAGTGATATCTTGTGCAGATATCAAAATGAGCACGGGACAGATGGATACACTCGCCGCCTACAGTGTGTACTTGTGGAAGGGGATGTACTTATGGAATGGGATGCAAACGCACCATGCGCTCACGTTTCTGCTACTTGGCGTGGCAACAACCATACGAGCAATGACGACGAGCAATGACGTGGAGGTGCGTGACAGGTAGGGACGGGCATCGGCCGGGCTGGACCGGGCCCTGAAGGTCCCAGGCCCAAGTCCATCTAAATATTTCCGGGCCTTGGGCCGGGCTTAGGCCCACAAATTTGGTGTTGTTCGGTCCAAGCCCAGGCCCGACCCGTTTCCTTTAGGCCGGACTTGGGCCGGGCCGGCCCAAACCTTGGTTCATTTCCTGATCATGGAAACACAACACGAGAAATATGGAAATGATGGATCATGCTACACATTAAAGAGAAGGATTACACATCTGTAAATCAAGCGCAAAAAAAGAAGTTACAAGCATAAGAATGTCCACATTAAAGTAGTTATTAAACTATGCATAAGAATCTAAGATGTCTACATAACAGCTAAGTTTGCACATATCTTGAATCTATAACGATGGCTAAACAATAGTAATATTCCAACGAGAAGTCAATAGCTAAACATTAGCAATATCGGTACTTCAACAATTGTATACAATATACCTTAGTAGGCAAAACATCTTGTCTAAGGCCCATGCCCATGTCCGAGATGGGTCTTGGGCTTTACCCTCGGGCCAACTTCGGCCCCCGATCGGGCTGGGCCTTAGGCCGGATCAGGTTGGGCCGAGCCAAGCCCGAGCCCCGCCCAAAGTATTTTTGGGCCGACATTCTAGGCCCAGGCCTGGCCCAATCCTCTTTTGGGCTTGGGCTTGGGCTGGGCCGGGCTTTTTGGGCTGGGCTTCAGGTTGGGTCGGGCTGGCCCAGCCTAATGCCCATCCCTTGTGACAGGATGGCACGATGGAGGCGGAGAGAGGGCCGCTGCGTGCGGGGGAGATAGGAAAGGTCGTGGAGCTGCAGACCTCCATGGGCAGAGTGGCAGTGGCCTAGGATCAGTTAGCTTGATGGGGAGGGGGAGAAAGATAAAGGGTATAATGTTCTACAAAATAGACTTGATGGTTAATTTAACAAAAAAGATAATAGTTATACTGTATTGAAACTGTTATAAAAATTAGGTAACATAATGTGACTTTTAAAATTTCAGGGTTCACATTGAATTTGAACGTAAGTTCAATTTTTTTGCAATTTACTCTAAATAAAAAAACAAAATATACAATATATTAACACTTAAAAAATACTTAAAAATATAGATACACCTATAAAAACCTACAAAAATTATGCTTAGTATATTTTACTATATTCTGAATAATAAACTATTAAAATCAAATATAAAAACCTTAAAAAATTCAAAAATACATAAAATCCAATAAAAATCGTGAATATTTCATAAAAATACTAAAAATAGGTATAATATCTTACCACAAAGGAATTTGAATATTATATACAATAAAAATAAAATCACAAAATTTTCTAGATGTTTAGCATTTTAAACATAAAAAATTATTCTGTTAAATTCATAAAGCATTAATTTGACTATTAAACTCAATATAAAATTCATACAAATTTTAAAAATACTCTAAAATATTACAAAAACAAAAAATATAATCTAAATCACAAAAATGTTTTCAAAATTATTTTGAACACTTTTTACATACTAAAAATATAAAATGCTTCTCTGTTCCTTTTTATACACATCATTATATAATATTATTCAAATATTAAAAATTCATAAAAATATAATATAAAAAATAAAAACATTAAAAGATAAAATAAAAATATCATATGTATTCATATCTTATCATATAGATATATAAAATAACATAAAAATAACAAAATGCATAAAACAAATTAAAAACTTCAAAATATTTAAAAATAATTAAACCATACACCTTAGTGATCCAATCTTATTATAGCATTTTGGTTTCCACAGTTAGCCTCCCTAGGTTCGATATTTTTATACCTATTGTTATACACATTAATTTATGAGTATAAATAAATAGAACACATAAAAGTTTTCTGTGAGTTTCGCTCGGTCGATTCAATAATGTTGTCTCTCTTTTTACACAACAGATCGAGCATATTCATCACAATTCTTGTAATCATTTCAATCTACCTTAGATCACCATATATCTCATATTATATCATCACATGTCATGTCAATTACCATATACTTATTAACAAGGTTCAAACATGAGGTTTAAGTCACACAACCCCTTTTTTTTCAAAGTGCTATGCAATTCAATCAATTAGCCCTCAGTGACACTTGATATCTCATGATGTGTCCATTTAGTTATAAAACTTTAGTATCGTGGATAGTATGTGATCTTGACTCACCTTGGATCTTACACTATGACTACAATGTATTTAGTAATTTTAGGGTTGGGGTGCCTTCGTAGGCATGCATTTGATGTGTAGGCATCCTATCTAAGTTTCCAACACTCCATATGTTTTATTAATCTATTTAAATATCGTGGAAAGTCTGCGGTCTTGATCCATATCGAGTCTCACACTATCACTCTAAAGTACTTGGTGCTTTAAGGTTGGGGTGTCTTCGTAGGCACTCATGAACTACATGCATCCTAACTAAATTCCCCATTACTTTCACTTATTTATAATTCCTTACACAAATTTATACATATATCTTAAGTGTATATACTTCTAAGATCATTAAGACTTTAATATGCATCCTCATATTTGTACTCATAATTCTCCTAAATTACATTTAGGTCCAACCTAGGGAAGTATAACCTTATACATGTGAATTGCGTATGAAGATATAATATACTCCAATACTTAAGTTATACTACTTACATATCACTTAACGAAAATCATCGTGACCTGAACATTAACCATACGAATAACTCATCCTCTGAACTCAACTAATTGATGATAATAATCATATATGGAATCTCGTATTCGTAAAGGATGCTCTCAGTGAGGAAACTGATCAATACATAGATTTAAACTTAATGAGTTGACCTATAATATTAGGTACGGCCACATTTTACTTGGCAACTTTTTGTCTCTGATCGTAGATCCAAACACATATATCTGTAGTGTTATTATACCATATCCATGCATAAAAGTTTTGTTATGATACGGCGGTTGATCGCTTGGGAAGCCGATCTCGGACTTTCTGATACAACACTAAAACATGTCCCTTGTGAAACCATCCAGATCCTTGATCCGAAGACATGACATGCATTTGATGCTCTTTCAAACAACATCACGGTGATATAGTTTTTATCGACATGCGATACTAAGATCTCCCTGAGTTTCCCCAAACATGTCGTGATAAGTTGATACCATCCAAAACACGTCCTGCATGAAACTATCCATATCCTCGATCCAAGCATGTGCATGTAATCCCCATATCTCCTGCATCACAATGGTATAGTTTTCGCACATGTGGTAACCATATTACTCAGAATTGTTCAAAAAATGATGCGGTACGAAACAGAAATCTACTCAAACTCATCCGATTACGATAAAAACACCTTCCCCAAGTAGCATCAACTTTCAAAACCCATGATGTAAAAATCATGAAGATCCGACAACAAGGAGGTATATATATATATATATATATATATATATAGAGAGAGAGAGAGAGAGAGAGAGAGAGAGAGAGAACCGGGAAGCTGCTCCATGGAGCAGCCAAGCTGGCTGCTGCGTGGGGCAGTTCCCCCCCCCCCCCCTTTTATTTTTTTTAAATTTTTTTTATGTTTATTCATCTATATATACCCCCTACATGTCATTCAAATTTCGTGAGAAACGGAGACTCCTTTGCCCTCCATCTAGAACAGATACTTTACAGCAAATTTTATCTCACGAAATTTGAATGACATGTAGGAGTCTCCTATGTCACCCTCATGTTTTTTCAAAAAAAATGACCTATTTTGCAATCTCAGACTGTTTTGCAATCTCGAGTTTTTTTACAATCTCAGATCGTATTTTACAATTGCATATCATTTTTTACTAACTGTGATCTTATTATACAATGCAGGATGCAAAATTACAACAGGGATTCGAATTTTACAAAGATGTTTGGCATTTGTGAAAAACACTCATAATAGGATCTGATAGATTTACAATCTTCATACAGATTTACAAAACGTCCATGATCTTTTACAATAGTGTTATCAAAATTACAATTATTATAATATAAAATATTACTAATTGTGATTTTATTTTACAATTGCAGGATGCAGTTTTACTATATCAAGCGGAATTTTACAAAAAAACCTGCTATTCTACATTACGCGAAAATGCTACCATGTTGGAGAAAAAGTCAGTAACTAAAAGGCAACAAAAAATACCAAATCAGACATGCTAAAATGGAAAAATATAAAGACGAAATAAATTTCAAATTCGAAATTAAATTCAAATTTAAATGGAAATGTATGGACTAAAATACCCTTTTGGATGAAAAACCGCTAGATCGAGATCTAACGGATCTCGTGGTGGGCTTTCCATACACCAAGGAAAGGTGCACCTCATTGGAAGGGCCCTCTCTCTCTCTCTATATATATATATATATAGAGAGAGAGAGAGAGAGAGAGGAAACGGATCATACTCCATGGAGTAAGTAACTTACCTACTCCACTTTCATTTTTTTCAATTTTTTATTTTTTTTTAAAAAATGTTTCCATAGATTTTCATAACTATCCCTCTAACATGTCATTCAAATTTCGTCAGAAACAGAGACTCCTATGCCCTCCATCCAGATTTGGTAATTTTAACGGTCTTAAATTTGCTGTAATTTACCTGTTCTGGATGGAGGGCATATGAGTCTCTATTTCCTACGGAATTTGAATGACATGTTAGAGTGATATAGTTATGAAAATCCATGGAAGTATTTTTCAAAAAAATAAAAAAAGTTGAAAAAAATGAAAGTGGAGTGGGTAAGTTACCTACTCCATGGAGTAGAATCCCTTTCCCCATATATATATATATATATATATATATATATGGGGAAAACGTGGCCGTCCTCTAAGGGGAGCTAACTTAGTTTCCCCGTCCTATTTTTCCTAATTTTTTTATTTTTTAAAAATATTTTCATGAATTTTCATAAATATATCCCTATATTATGTCATTCAAATTTCGTGTGAAAATAGATACCCCTATGGCCTCCATCCAGACATGATTGACTTCAACTATTCTGTGACCTTTAGAAAATGTCTATCAGGATTAAGGTTGTAGGAGTCTCTATTTCGCACGAAACTTGACTGACATGATATAGGGATATAGTGATGAATTTCTAGGAAGCATTTTAAAAAAAATTGAAAAAAAGATGTGTGGAATTAAGTTAGCTCCCTCAAGGGACAACTCCAATAATTGGCACGCTCCAATTAATCCTCAGGAGCGTGCCATGCTGGCGAGTAATGAGGGGGCGAGTAGAAAGCTGATTGAATTTGTGGAGCAGTTAAAAAGTCCGAGCCATGTGATGGAGGCGGATCAAGAGCGTGGAGCCGATTCTTCGTTGCCAGATCCCGGGACATCTGTCTTTGCGGATCCGACTCCCGGGTGCATTGGCGCGTCCGGGCAGGAGGCCCGATTAAATTTGACTGTGGACCTCCATCAGAAATTGTGAAGGATACTTTTTGGCAGCAGAGTTTGGAAGGTGCGGACGGGTGTGGGGGTCTTGCGGGGGAAGACGAGGTGAGGTCCTCGTTGTTGGGTTCGGCTTCCAAGGCAAGAGGTGGGTGCGGGAGTAAGGAGGGAGTGCCTGCTTTCTTGGGAGTGGATGATCTGGCGCCGGGTGTTGTGCAGGGTTATCCGGATCAGGGCGATGTACGGCCGATTGGCATGGTTGGGGGAGGGTCGGAAGGGTTTGTGGGAGCTGAGGGAAGCGCACAGGTCTTGGAGCGGGGGCGGGTCAGGTGGTGTTTTGAGCGGAAGTCACGGGTCTGGAGGAAGAAGGGGAAGAGGAGGTTGGGAGTGGAATCAGCCCGGGGGATGGGGCGAGTTGGAGGTGTTGGCTCTGAGGCTGTGGAGGAGGGATCGTGCGCTCCTATTGGGAAACCAAGCTTCTTCAGCTTGTTGGACAGAAAATTCGCAGAAAGCTTGGGCGTGATACCACCGCGTGGGAAGGAGAAAGCAGTTTCCTCATGAAGGTGTTATCGTGGAATGTTAGGGGGTTGGGCCGTCCTGAGAAACAGCTTTGTGTTAAGAATATGATTAGTGATGCTAAAGTGGATATTGTGCTTCTGCAAGAAACGAAAATTTCGAGACCAGGTAGAGAGGAGTGGCGAGAGCTGGGTGGTGGAGTTTATTTTGACTTTGCTGAAGTTGAGGCTCAGGGAGCGGCTGGTGGGCTGCTCACAGGGTGGAGGATGGATGCTTATGAGAAGCTGGGGGAGAGGAGTTCCTTGTTCTCATTATCCGTGTGTCTGAAGAGGAAGGAGGACGGGGTTATTTTTACGATGACTAATGTGTATGGCCCTACGGGCTCAGTGCCTGGCTCTTTGGCTGCGGATCTATCTGAGGTTGGTGCTAGCAAAGAGGTGGGCATTTGGCTTGTTGGTGGCGATCTAAATGTGACTTTGTTGCCGGATGATAGGCCGTTGAGGGGAGGTGGGCGTGATGCCGGTTCAGAGGATTTCAGGAGTATGATCGACACTTTGGGTCTCACGCTTATTGATGCAGCAGGATGTGCTTACACTTGGCGGAATGTCAGGTCTAGATCTCGGCTGGATAGATTTCTCCTCTCGCCTGAGGGGGTGGAGTCTTTCCCCCTTTCTCGGGCGTGGTCGCTTCCTCGTGCTCACTCGGACTATACGCCGATCCTTTGGTCCTCGGAGGAGCGTAGAAGAACCAGGTTCTGTTTCAGATTTGAGCGGGCGTGGCTGTTGGAGGAGGGCTTTAAGGAGGAAGTGGAGGCGCTTTGGAGGGGGTATCAAGTCGAGGGATCGGCGGTGGCTCGCCTGGCTGCCAAGTTGATGATGCTGAAGAAGTTCCTGCTTGAGTTCGGGCGCAGTGTGAAGTTGCAGCGAAGAAAGAGACGGCTCGAGACGCAGCAAGAAGTGGCTCGACTGGATGGGCTGGACGATCAGAGGGGCTTGGAACAGGATGAGGTGTTGGAACGGGCCAGACTGTTAGAGGTGTTGCTTCTTGAGGATAGGAAAGAGGAAGTGGAATGGAGGCAGAGGTCTAGACAGAAGTGGTTGCAGGAAGGGGACGCGAACACGAGGTTCTTTCATTCGATGGCTACTGGGAGAAGAAGGAGAAATTTTATGCACTGTCTTGAGGTGGGGGGGGGGGGAAGGGGTGGAGGGGGAGATTCAGCTTGGGAGATCTCTCAGAGAGCATTTTGTGGGCTTGTCGAGGAGAGGGGAGGGTGGTGTATGGGGGTGGCGTGGAACAGGGGTGGGGTCCTTGTCAGAGGAGAAAGCACTTGGGCTCGAGGCCCCTTTTAATGAGGAAGAGGTCAAAAGAGCGGTGTGGGGTTTGAATGCAGATGGTGCACCAGGCCCGGATGGTTTCCCTGTTTTATTCTATAGGGAATTTTGGGACCTATTGAGGGAAGATGTACTTGCAGTTATCAATGAATTCAGAGATGGTAATCGGGGCTTCGAGAAGGTTAATCGAGCGCTTCTCTTGCTACTTCCGAAGAAAGAACACCCATTACGAGTGGAAGATTACAGGCCAATTGCTTTATCAAATGCAATCTATCTGATAGTGGCCAAAGTGCTGGCAAATAGGTTGAGGCGGGTGCTGGATGATGTTATTTTACAGAATCAGACTGCGTTTATTCCTGGGCGATAGTTGGCAGATGGGATAGTTGTAGCTTCTGAGATTTGTCACCATTGGAGAAAAGAAAACAAGAAAGGAATGATTTGGAAGATAGACTTTGAAAAAGCTTATGACTGCGTGGACTGGAGATTCTTGTGGACTTCTCTTCGGAAGCGCGGTTTTTCGGACCTCTGGATTGCTTGGATGAAGAGGTGTGTCACGACCTCGTCCTTTACGGTTTTGGTAAATGGTAGGCCAGAGGGGGGTTTCTTCCAACCGCAGAGGGGGGTGAGACAGGGTTATCCGCTAGCACCGATGCTTTTTGTTTTAGTGGCTGATGCTTTAGCAGTAATGTTCAAGAGAGCTGTCGACGAAGGTTGGTGTGAGGGGTTCCGTATGGGTTCCGTCTCGATTCCCCTGTTGCAGTATGCAGATGACACAGTGATTTTTCTAGGGGGCACGGATGAGATGCATAGACGATCGAGGCAGTTGGTGGATATGTTCAGTAGAATTTCTGGTCTCAAGCTCAATAGAAGTAAGTCAATGGTGGTTCAGTTTGGGATGGACGAAGAGGAGAGTAGAACAAAGGCTACGATCTTAGGTTGCCCTTTGGGTGAGCTACCTATTTCTCACTTAGGGCTTCCTTTAGTAGCGGGAAGGTTGAGAAAGGCGGATTGGGACTTGGTTCTCAGGAGATTCGAGCAGAGACTGGATGGATGGAAGGCAGTTACCCTATCTAAGGGTGGGAAATGGATTCTTTTAAAGCATGTATTATCCGCGATTCCTATCTTCTTCTTCTCAACAAGGTTGATGCCGACGGGGGTTAGGAAGAAGATTGAGGTGATGATGAGGCGATTTTTTTGGTCAGACGGGAGGCAACAGAGATCTGGAGTACATCTAGTAAATTGGGACGAGGTTACAAGATGTAAAAGCGAAGGAGGTCTGGGTATTAGGGATGTAAGTTGTATGAATAAAGCGTTGCTTGCTAAGTGGGTCGTACAGATTTGGGGAAGCACTGATAGATTGGTGATCAACCTCTTGCGTACCATGTATGGTGTCAAAGGATCTCTAGAGACGGGCAGAGTGCGTTTTGAGTCCTCTCTGTGGAGAGGAGTTCGTGAGATCTTGCCGCAGCTAAGGATGAGGTTGATACCGAAGGTGGGTGCAGGGGTCGACTTCAGATTTTGGCACGACGACTGGACCGGAGAGGGTGTTCTCTGCAATAGGTACCCAAGATTATTTGCTCTGACAACAAACAGGGAGAGTTATGTGGCTGATATTGGTGGTTCTGGATCATGGACCCTGCAATTCTTGTCTGAGCTTTCAGACCGAAGGTTGGAAGACTTGGGTAGGCTATTGTCCGAGCTGCCCTCTCCAGAGTGTATTACTCAGGGCAGGGACCATTTTATTTGGGAGGGAGAAAGATTCTCAGTGAAGAAGGAATATAGAATGTTCAGAGGGAGCTCTGACGCTCTGGATCCAAACATGCAGCAAGATATGAAGATAATTTGGGCTAGCAGGATTCCAAGCAGAGTGAAAGTCTTTCTGTGGTGCCTTAGAAGGGGTAGACTGTGTGACAAAGCAAGAAGGGGCAGGATATTTGGCGTTACGGATACCCACTGTGACAGATGTGGTGCACATACAGAGGATACAGAACATTTGTTCTTTGCTTGTCCGTTTTCAGATCAGGTGTGGAAGGAGTTGGGGGTCTCATGGATCCGACACGGTGGAGTAGATGATTTCTGGAGTTCAATAAGGCTGGTGGGGAGAAATTCGACAGACGACTGTGCGTTGCCTTTTGCTGCTCTTTGGACCATCTGGGGAGGAAGAAATGATCTAATTTTTAAAAATCAAAGGTTCTATTCGGAAAATGTATTAGCTTATGCTCTTTCCCTGTATCGTTTCTGGTCCACAAGGTAATGTACCTATCTAGTACTATTTTAATATAAATACCATTTGCGGTGAGTCCCAACTCGGGATTTCACCCTCTTTTTCATCATATATATATATATATATCCATAGAGTAGGAAATCTAAAGTAGATACACTTATTTCACTTATTATAATAGTGAAATTAAGAGTTATATAATTTCTACCATCAAAAGCATTAATTTCCATTATCGTAATTGAGAAATTTAAAATTAATTGATTTTATTACAATTATTGATTTTATTACAATTATAAAAATTAATACGTCAAGCAAAGAATACATTGAAATACAGTTACTTCCAACATTATTAATGTCAGGGTTATTAATGTTAATGATTTTTGGGGCAATGTAGAGATGCAAAATGGTCGATAGATGTGCAAAAACCCCAGCCAAATTGGCACGAGGTGTTGCATTCTCCCTGACCTAAAATTTTATTTTTTTGGTGTTCATGTCCATCTATTTATTTAAGATTAAATCAGTGGTTATTTTTTTAAGAGAAGTCCTGATTTGGGAACGACGATGTGATCAACACCGTTGATGAAGACTCTAAAGTTAGTAATCCAACGGGTGCTGCTCGATCCGGAAGATGCACAACTTCTTCCCCAAATCTCAATGCTCCAGCAGCGGTGATCTTGATTGGTGATGATGCTCCACCTCCAGGCAAATCTCCGGCAGATGGACTCGGTCTCCGAGTTTCTAGCTGCTCGTGCTAACCGGAGCTTTGACAATCGTCTGATCGGTGTTAAGGCTCGTTCGACCTCCGGTGCTCGATTGGATCATTGGTGATGTCGATCTCCGATGCTCTTCAATTGCTGATGATTGTGACTCCAAGTAAAGTGATTCTCAGACCCAAGGTTGCTGCTCATTCTACTCGACTTGCTCCAGGTGATGTCTCCACGTGCATGTTCTCCCGGGTGATCAGAGTCAACCTGCAAGTGCAAATAGGCTCGAGGTACGGATCTCGACCAGGGATTTAAGTAAAAAAGGAAATATGAATGATGCTCCTACTCGAAGGCGGTGGATTGGGAGCAGAGCTTCGGTGCGATCTCACTGGAGGTGATGAACAGATCTGGAGGAGAACAATGGGAAACGAAGATAGTCGATGTTGAATGGAAAATCGGGGACGATAGGAAGTATTTTTAGTATCGGTTGATATCAAAATCGGAAGGGAATGAACTTGGTTGAGAAGAGCTATGGAAGAGGAAGAATAATAGAAAAGGAGGAGAAGATGATCTGAAGAAGGAGAAGAGAGATGTACTAACCTAGGACTACAGTGGATGAAGTGCCTGTGGCTGGAGCTGGGAGAGATCCGGGTTATGTCCTCCACAGCTCGGCAAGTCTGAAGGCTTTGGTTACATACGAATGGTCTGAGTGGTCATCCTTGACTTGGTATTCCTGCACTAACCAGAGGCGGTTAGTGAGAAAAAATAGGGAAGGCCAGTTAGGATTTTTGGAGGGCGTACGGGCATAGGAAAAGGGCCTATAAAAACGAGAACGGCAGATGACGGAAGCCCTCAACATAAAACCATTTTTCTTCTCCTCACCTTTGCTTTCTCGCACTGGTATCAAAGCCGGATTCGGTCAAAACTCTTGATCACGAGCTGACGCTTGCAACTTCGGAATACGGCTTCAGCGCTGCGAGTCCTCACATCTCGTGACGGTTGGCTGCGATAGTAGTTGCGAACGTTGAAGACGTTTGCCACCTCCAAGAGGTCATCTTCAAGAACCTGAGCGTCGACCCTTCATTTTTCCCTTCTGTGAGAATGGTATGCTTTTATGATTTGGGAACGTCACTTTATGTTACAGTTGTAAAGGTCCTTTATTTTTTTTGGTTGATAGCATTTCACATTGTTGGAAAAGAAAAGAGTCCACCCATGTGTTTAGTACCACATGGGGGAGCGGTCACTATTGGGTCTGTCCGTGGGGCTATATAAGGAGCCCCACACCCCCTGTACTCATTGAGAACTTCAATAGTACAAAAAATCATCAACATCGAATCTCGAAAAATAAACATGAAAACCTCGAAAATCAACCCGCTCTGATACCATGTATCAGAGCGGAGGTCGATAGGTCGTGGAGTCGGAGGGGAAGGCGCGGACGGAAAAGGGGACATTTATAGGTTGGGCGGTAGCGTGGGATCGGTGAAGAATAGATCCGGTAAGGCGGAGGGATGGGATCTTGAGGTTCTTTTGAAGTTCATATTATGTTCGAGAGGTTCTTGAGGTTCTTTTGAACCCTAAATCTACGAGCCCTAGTTCGAGATCTACCAGCGCCAGGATGATCCACGGCGCATCAAGGACCACTTGCACTGCCCTAGGGCTAGCAACCCTCTTGGCGGCCCTTGTTCATGATCAAGTTTCATCGGCTTTTCCAGGCGCTCCTTCCTCCAAGGCGGCAACAGTGGCTGATCGGAGCCATCCCTCGTTCAGCCGATATCACCACACCTCACCCATGCGCTATCATGCGGGTGATCGGAGCCATCCCGCGTAGCCCCGTAGGCGGGGCTGATCCTCTCCGCCCCTATACAGGCCGCGCAACCTCTAGGTCGAATCTTCGCGCGGCCACGGTATCCTTTCCTCTCCTCCTTCGCGCGACTCCAAGGCCGCATCTTTCGCAGGCGGAGGCCTCCCCGCAACTCCATCTCTTCGCGCCTTCCAGGCGCAGGAGCAGGTGCCTCGCCAGGCACAGGTGCGCGACGCACCCTCTTCCTGGGCGGCGAAGATCCCCGCGCGATGGCGGCACTCCTCTTCGAGCATCAGGCCCTCCAGGCGGCGGCGCCCCTTCCCACACGTCCCTCTTCTAGCGAGCCCCATCAGGCCTCCCAGGCGGCAGCCCAACTGAATTCCAGCACTCGACGGCGCTCCTGCATATGGTATTTACAGCGCACGGCCCTTGCACGACCTCCCAACCTCCCAGCGTGCGAAACCTCAGTTGCGAGCTGCAGGCGGCAGCGAATCTCCATCGCATTCTCCTTCTCCGGCCGCGCGTCTCCAAGCCGTGGCTCCCTCCTATCGACCTCCACCCCCCTCCTCCTGGCGGCGGCACAAGAAGAAAAGGGGAGGACGAGTATCGGGCGTGGATAACCTTAACAGGGGGATCGACTGTTTAAAAAAAATTATGGCGTCATTTTACGAGACCAAGGGGCGGCGTTTCGAAAAGGGTTCCCATCCCTAACATGCCCAGTGCGTCATTAAATAAAAAACACACGTGGGATGTGCTGTGTTTAAAAGAAATTTGGAGATGTGGATTCTTTAGAGCCCAACCGTGGGCTAAAAAAATGGAGGAGTTTGCAAAAAAAAAAGAGGGCTTGTTAGTTACAAAAAAAGGAAAAAAAGCGAAAAGAGGCGCGCACAAGAAAAAGCCGTACGCATATGCTAACAAAAAAATCGAAAAAAAAGAAAAAAAAAGTCGCGTACAAAAAAAAGTCGTACGTATAAAAAAATGTGATTCATGTTTGCTTCTCCCAACTTGTCTATTATTTTCATTATTCTCACAAGTTTGGGAGAAAGGGGGAGTAAAATTCATATGCATCCTACATCATTGACTGACAGACCAAACACTCCGGATTTCATAGAATATCAAGCCATCTTCACTGTGCATCGCTCTTCGTCGTGGTGTCTCTATCCTCGACATCGACTCCGCACTGGATTTGTTTTCTTCAAGGCACGACAGAGACAAAGCCCGGTGACCCGCAGGCACGACTGAGACAGAGATCCGGTGACCATGCAGGCATGACAGAGACAGTCCGGTGACCTTCCAGGCACGATAGAGATACGTTCCAGTGACCTGATATACCCGTCAGCAAGCAGGTTTGTCTACCAGTTGCGGATACATACGTTTATTGTGGTGATTTCAAGTGAAGATGTAATGATGTATATTTTTTCTTTATTATTGCAAGTTGCAGTTGTCCCAGCTACCAACTTGAGGGGGAGTGTTGGAAAAGAAAAGAGTCCACCCATGTGTTTAGTACCACATGGGGGAGCGGTCACTATTGGGTCTGTCCGTGGGGCTATATAAGGAGCCCCACACCCCCTGTACTCATTGAGAACTTCAATAGAAGAAACGTCCAATTCAGGGGCTTCTCCCGTGGTTTCATCCCGCTCCTCTCGGAGTAGGGTTCCACGTTAAAATCCCGCATTCTTCATATGTTTTATTCTTGTTCCATGTTTTTACTTCCGCTTCATATTTTCTACACACATCCTTGTCTTATATTCTGCACAAAGTCACGGACTTGTTTTAAAAGTCACATAGGCTTGTCAGGATTCTCTATTCAATCTCAGCTTTTTTGTGTGTTGTCTTACATCTAGGGTTGCAAACGGTCGGATACGGATATAGGTATTACCATATCCTTATCTGTTTTTTAATACGAATACGGATGCGGATACTGATATTAAAACTATCTTACCATATCCTTAAAAAACGGATACGGATGTAAAACGGATATTTATCGCACACGAGTAATGTTAGAAATACTCTATAGGAACAACTTAAATATATATGAATTGGATGGAAAACACATGATATTAATTTACAAAATGTGTTTGTATCATAAAAAGTATATAAATATGGTAAATAGAGGTAGAGAATTATGTTATATATGGTTAAAAATAAATCTATGACTATATTTATATACTAAAATGGATATACGGATACAGATACGAATGTGCGGACATCAAAATGATATCCATATCCGTATCCATTTTAAAACGGATACGAATACGGATATCAAAATATGTATAAAATGGATACGGTGACGGATCGGATACGGATATATCCATATCCGTTTGCATCCCCACTTACATCTCACCGTGCCTATATTCATTACCCTATCTCCTAGTACTGTCCTTTATCCATTATACATTTTTTTAAGAATTTGTTTTAAAAAGGGGAGTATCCCTATTTTATTCATTTGTTTTTCTTGTGTCTAGTTTTAGTCAAATCCGAAGAAGTTTTTTTCCCTCTATCCATAGCTATTTCTACTTCTTCGTAATAGGGGAAATTGTTTTTGCCAGACCTAACCTATTGCAGTAATATCTTTTAGTTTTTTTAAGGTTTTTTTTGTAACTATTGGTTGGTAACTTTTTCTCTGTGCATACGTTTTTTCTTATTAAAGTTTTTTATCGTTTTTCTATTATTAGATATTGTTGCTATCTTTATTCTTTTTTCTGCACACATTCTTAAAAATAGTGACTGTTTTATGTGAGAAAGATTGTTACTAACGTAACATGTTTTTGATTGCTTTGGCTATTATCTTCATTCACAAAGTATTAAGGCATCACCTTTGCTGATTAGTTTTTTTTCATAAAAAAACATAATCTTCTACTGCTTTATTTTTTTTTGGATAAACCTAGATGGCAACCAAACTGATTGCTTCCGAACCAGCTAAGCTCGAAAAATTGAATGGTGTCAACTATGACATGTGGAGTCGAAAAATTTTATATGGCTTGACGCATGACAATTTGGATAGCATCATTGACACCCCTCCTCCTCCTGAACTCTCCGAAGAAGCCACTGATACTGAGAAAGTTACCCATAAGAAATTGTTTGAACAGTGGGAGAAAACATATAAGAAAGCTCGTAGTTTCATCATCATTCACGTGGAGGATGATTTGATTAGGGTTTTTGAAACCCATAAATCCACATACGAATTATGGAGAGCGATCAAGGGGAAGTATGACTCCAAGACGGACGTAAATATGCAGCTCATGTTGCACAAATATAACATGTGCAAAATGAAGGAATCCGATAGTGTTATTGAACACGTAAATCGGATGATAGTAATGGCAAAAGATTTGCAGACAACAAGAACTACTATTCCTGAGAATTTGCAGGTGGCAAGTATATTGAATAGTCTGCCATCTTCATTCGATATGGCGGCCACCACCTTGAGGCTAAATAGAGCTATAAAAAGTGTGATCGATTTGTCCGCTCAACTTGCGATTGAGTAGGACTTAACTGAAAGAAGGAAGAAGACTGATGTCTTTGAAGTTAAACAGGAAGAGGCACATGCGGTTCATCACAAGAAGTATATAGGTCCCACAAAAGCTAAATTTAAGGGAAACCAGCAACAATGTGGAAAAGGACCACGAGGATCGTGTTATTCTTGCGAAAAATTTGATCATTTCAACCAACTACCCCACTAAAGGGGTGAAATCGGGTCAAGCTAAGGTTCCTGAAAATAAAAACAAGAAGCATGAATTTGTTGGTGTGGTTGAGTGTAACTCTGCCACAACTGACTGTGAAGGCTGGTGGGTGGACTCTGGTGCCACCCGACACATAACGAAGACCAAAGAGGGACTCGTAGACTTCAAAGAGCTCAAAAAGGACGAGCAAAGGATCTACATGGGCAATAACACCTACCTAGATGTGGAAGGTGTTGGAACTTATAGACTGGATCTTGGGGAGAGTGTGATGACCCTCCAAGATGTATTCTATGCTCCAGGGATCCGAAGGAATATGATTTCAGTGGCAGCTATCCTGAAGAAGAATATGGAAGTTAGATTCTATAATAATCGTGTTTCTATAGGTCGAGATAGAAAAGTCTTTGTAGTCGGCAAATTTATGCCTGAGCATGACGTATTTTGTATCCATATTTTTATTGAATCAATAAATGGTGATTTGAATTATTCTTTGTGTTTATTATCTGATTTTGATTTATGGCATATGAGACTAGGACACCCAGGAAATAATAAGATGAATCAAATAATAAAGTTAGATATATTTCCTAACATAACAGGAGCAAGAAAATTGCCATGTGAGCACTATTTGACCAGAAAAATGACAAGAAAACCCTTTTCTATAGGTCAAAGGTCAAAGGAATTGCTAGAGTTGATTCATTCAGATATTTGTGGTCTCCTAAGTGCCAAAACATATGGAAATAAGGAATATTTTATTACCTTTATTAATGACTATTTGAAGTTTACCTTTGTATATCTCTTGGAAAGAAAAGACGAAGCTTTTGAATGCTTTAAGAAGTAAAAAGCTGAGGTAGAAACTAAATTGGGTAGATCGATCAAAGTGCTAAGGACGGATAGAGGTGGAGAATTTAACTCGAGAGAGTTTAATGACTTTTGCATTCATGCATGCATTGTAGACATACAACAATACCATATGTGCCATAACAAAATGAAGTGGTAGAAAGGAAAAATCAAACATTGATGAATACGGACAGTGCATGCTCTCTCATTCAAGACTTCCAAAGAACTTGTAGGGTGAAGTGGTATTTACTGCAAATTATATACAAAATATAATTCCCACAAAATATGTTGAATCCACACCATATAAGATATGGAATGGAAGAAAGCCATAGTTAGATCATCTCCGTAGATGGGGATGTGAAGCACATGTCTTAGTCCCTTATCATCTTAGAGATAAGGTTGAATTCAAGACAATAAAGTGTATTTTTATCGGTTATTCAGAGAAATCCAAAGGATATAGCTTTCTACATCAAGAAAGAGGTATAATTGAGAGTCATGATGCTACCTTTCTCGAGAATAAAGAGGTTAAGGAAACAGAATCTGAGGATTTGGAACCTCTACTTTCTAGAATATATTAAGCTCGGGGAATTCGACAGTCATTTGCATGATAATGATTCTGACTCGGAAACATACCTATTAGGAAGGGAATTTCTTTCGGATGTTGAAGATGAACCTATGAATATCGATATTCCTTTGAAAGTTGTGGGCGAGCCTATTCAACCCACTGGTTTAGCTGGAAACAAAAGACCCAGAATGCAACCTGCATGGATGGATGACTATCATCTATATTCTTGCGAGGTTTCGTGTTTTGCTGTTGATGAGGACATTGTCGATTGTACCGATCCAGTGTCCTTTGATGAAGCGATGGATTCATCTAAGTCAGAATCATGGATGATTGCCATGAAGGATGAACTTGACTCGATAAACAAAAATGATGTCTGGGAACTATGTGACTTACCGGTAGGCAGGAAGTCCATAGGATGTAAATGGGTCTTTAAGAAAAAGTACCAAGCTGATGGTACAATTGAAAAAATACAAAGTAAGACTAGTTGCTAAAGGTTATACTTAGAAAGCTTGAATTGATTTTCAGGAAACATATTCTCTCGTTGCCAAATTTACATCGATAAGGATGATTTTAGCACTGGTCGTGTATATGGATTTGGAATTATTCCAAATGTATGTCAAGACTGCTTTTCTCAATGGAGAATTGAGAGAAGAAGACATATACATACGACAACCTGATAGTTTTCAAGTAAATGGTAAGGAGAATATGGTTTATAAATTGAAAGTCTATATATGGATTGAAACAGTCCTCGCGACAGTGGTATCTCAAATTCCATGATACAATTATTCAATTAGATTTTGTGGCTAATAAATTGGATAATTGTGATATGTCATGCATAGTGCGAGTAAATTTATGATTTTATCATTGTATGTAGATGACATCTTGCTTGCAGGAAATGTCATAGAGATGCTAAATGATATAAAGAATAAATTAAGTTCTGAATTTGAGATGAAGGACATGGGAGAGGCATCCTATGTTCTTGGAATCCAGATCAGTAGAGACATGAGCTCAAGAACATTGAGTTTAGATCAAGAGAAGTATTTGCATACAGTATTAAAGAGGTTTGGAATGCAGAACAATACTCCAACCCCTACACCACTTGTGATAGGAAAAAGACTTAGTAAAAGTCAATGTCCAAGAAAGGGACAAAAACCACTTGATGTTCCATATGCACAAGAAGTGGGTAGTTTAATGTATGCAATGTTATGTACGAGACCTAATTTGGCTTATCCAGTAAGCCTAGTGAGTATGTATCAAGTAATCCCGGGCAAGTGTTGAGCACGTTTTTCTCGAGGACGGGAATTAATGATACGATATGTCGCTGCTGCTATCCCCAAAAATCCCGTGACATTTTATTTTTGCTATTTATTAATATGTATAGCGGACATGGTCGAACTCAGGGAGGCTGCAAATCCCGAGGGTTATTCAATTAATTGAAAATAAATTAAGAGAAAATAAGAATCTCGAAGGACAACTATCCTTGGTTTTTATGATTTTTTTTATCTTTTTATCTTTTTTATTTTTTTATTTCTGATTTTTTTATATTTTCTAATTTTCAATTTTTTTGTGATTTTGATTTTGTAAAATTTTTTTTATTTTCAAAAATAACACGAAGCAATATTCACAAGATCAAAAATACGCACAGTAACTCTTTTCTTTTAATTTTTCAATTTATCAAAAATGCTCAGGAAAAGAAAATATTTTTGGGTTTTAAAGTTTTGAATTTTTTTGAGAATTTTTGTGGAATTTTCAAATGTTTTTTTTGTATTTTTCTAAAAATCAAACAATGAGAAAATACAAAAATGTACACAGCCTGGAGTAATTTGCAATTTAAAAATATTTTAAGTGCCCAAAACTCTTGAAAATTATTTTTATAACAAAATAGAAGAAATTATCTACAAATAGAAATTGAAATCACAATTTTTGGATTTTTGTAGAATTTTTTGTGATTTTTATAATATTTTTAGTATTTTTCAATTTTTTGGATTTTATAAATAATTAATGCATGAAATCTGCACACAAATTTAAAACAATGAAATAAAATTATCATAATATTTTGAAATTTTCGGAGTTATTTTCGAATTTTTATGAAATTTTGAATTTCAAACAGGGAAAAATGACATGTTTTTTATTTTTCATAATAATAAATGAAGACAAAATGCAATGGAAATTTTATGCTATGAAAAACACCATAGCAGAAGCATGCACAATTTTTTTGAGAATTTTTAGACTTATAAAAACATTTATTTCAATAGGGAATTCAAGCAAATTAAAGAGTCTGAGTAACAGGGACTGAAATGCAAAGATTCAATATTTTTGCATTAAATAAATAATAAAAATAAATGTGCTGGATGAAAGTGAGATTTTACCAATAAAACGTGTCAGGCACGAGACTTGTACTGGAGCGAGGCGTTTCTGCAATATTTGAGAACTTCTAGCGCGTTCACGCAATTTTTGAATCCTCCAAGGATGCTGATGTAATTTACCAAAAAATATTAAAGCCCTAATTCTCTTCCTGTTCTCTTCGTTCAAAACCAAGGGGGTCTAAACATGAGCCGTCCGCCGCCCACACACGTGAGGTCGGCTGGGACGGCGGTGCGAGGCACGTGTTCAGGAGCGGGCGGAGGTCGAGCGGTCGACCCGAGAACGGAGGGCTAGCGGAGGATGACGCGCGACGGCGTCGCGCGAGGCGCGACTGAAGGAGGCACGCGATGGGGGCCGGCGGACTGGAGCGGAGGGGTGGCCGAAAGCGGAGGCTGGAATGGCGCGAACGGGCGACGTCCCGAGCACGTTGCTCCAGGCGTGGGGCGACTGAATGGGCGCGCAGGTGCGGTGGAGGGGGTTGTCGGGCGCTGCCGCGCAGGAGTTTCCGCGCGCGACTGAGCGCAGCTGGAGTCGGGGCGGCACGACCAGTTGACGGTGGCGAGGCGCGTCGGGAGCGGAGGTGCACGACGGTCGACGGAGGGCTGGTGATCGTTGGCGTCGATGGGAGGGGCGGCGGCGCGTGGAGGGTGGCCACCCCTCTTCTTTTTTTTTAAATTGTAAACAGGTGATAGAAAAAACAGTGAATAAAAAACTTTTTATTTTTTTATATATTTTTTTAGATACGAAATTTAGGAATTCAAAATAGGAGATAAGAAATGTTTTTTTATTTTTTGTTATTTTCTTTTTAATAATCCTGCAAAACAAACGTTAGAAATAAAGAAAAAATAATTTTTTATTTATTTATTATTTATTTATTTATTTACAAATCGGAAAATGAACGGGGATCTGACAAAAAATGAAAGGATCTAATCCGATTCTCCGACCAACGTACGTGGTAGGAGTTGATAGATTGTGGAAGATATAATAGAACGCGTGGAGATCGAGAAAATGAGATGAAAATTTGGAATTGGAGACGGATCAAATCGAGATGGATTTTTTTTCAGAAAAATAAATTGACGATGAAATTAAAAATACGACGAAATAGACTACGACTAAACTAAAATAGAAAAAAATAAGAAAAATGTTGATCTCATCTTAGGAGCGGAAATGGACCGTAATCGCCTCGACGACGGTCGACTCGCTGTCACCGGACGGCTCGGAGGCTAGACACTTTTCTCGACGAAATTTTCTCTCGGAGATCGAGCTCCTCTCTCTAAAGATTGATCAAGTTGAAATGAGGGAAAAGGAGCCATATAAATAGAAAAGATAGAATGAAATTTGAATTTTGAATTTTTTGGATAAAGAGATAAGAGAGATGAAAATTGAAATGAATTTTTGATTTTTTTGGTGGAAGAGATAAGAGAGATGAAATGAGATAAAGTAAAAGAGATAAAACTATTTACAAGATTATTTAAATTTTTTGAATTTTCGTCACTTTATTTAATTGAATTAAAAAATGTTAATTTTTTTATTTTTTATGGTGGTTAATTAAAAATATCAACTATATACATATACTATATACATATATGACATTATATACAAGAGTAAATGAGGAAATTAGCCTCTTTTTTTAAAAAAAATATTTTTTTGATTTTTATTTTTATTTTAAATAATTAGTAAGAATAATTTACTAATATATACAAATACAATATTTATAAAATACATGGGAAAATTGCACAAACCACCCTGGAAAATCAACTTTTTACTCGTAACTCCAAAAATTATGAAATCATAGCCATTTTAAAGATAATTTAATTTAGAATCCAATGGAAGTGAGATTAGTTCAGGTTGAGTTCATATGGAGTCGGAATTGATCTTTCAATTAGTGCTTAGTGGCTTTTTCCAAGTGTGGCTACTTTTATTCTGTACATGATTTAATTGTGCAATTATTTTTATTAATTAGGACACATTTTTATTTAAAACTTTGGTTTTGAAAGTTATTTGATTTGAGGTCAATTAAGACACAAATAAATTAGTGTTAGTTTTATATAGATATACACAAAATAAGTGAGAAGTATTTACAACAACACACACACACATTTTTTTGATTTTCTACTTAAGGACCCTTATCTCCCCCTACTTTATTCATGGTCGATCATGTCAAGTCTTGACCTTCTCTCAGGGTTCGGGTCAGCCTGTATACAGTCTTCCTTTTTTTATTTTCTTTTCTTTATTTTCCTTTCTTTCTTTCTTTATTTATTTTAGGTTAAAATTAGAAAGAAGTGTGCAATATTTACACATATGCAAATTAGTAAGAATATGGAGTTAGTGTTATATACAGGTGTTTTATAAGGGATTTTAAGCTAAAATAAATGAATAAAGACGATGAATCGCAGATTCATCAACATGCTCATTGGGAATCCATTAAGAGGATTCTTCGATATCTAAAAGGTACTGTACCATTGAAGTTGATTTATCAAGCTGAATCACTTGAAATTGTGGTATACTCCGATGCATATTTCGGAGGGATATTGATGATAGGAACTCCACATCAGGTTACCTTTTCATATTTGGTGGTGCAGATGTTTCTTGGGGAAGCAAGAAACAAAGTTGTGTATTAAGACATACACAAGAAGTTGAATATATTGCATGCAACATGGCTACCACTCATGTTGTTTGGATTAGACGTTTTCTTGAAAACTTGGGCCTCGAATTGGTCAAATGACCAGTTGAAATATATTGTGATAATCAAGCCGCTATAATCTTGATTGGGTCAAATAGTTCAAGAGGAAAACACATTGAAATCCAATATCATTAGGGTTTTTATCACTTGTGCCCCTCCGAGATATCGCAATATCAGTTATGCTCCTATCTTTTTGGTAATATCAGTTGTAACATTCACTTCTTTCGCCGTTATCTCTTGTGCCCTTCCGTCAGATTGACCGTCAATGAGTTGACTTAACCATAGTTTTTTCAAACCTTGGTGCAGTTAAGAGGGGTATTATTGTCCAAACTTATTCATCTTCTTCCTCATCCATTTGTTCTTCTTCCTTTCTCCTCATAATTTCTCCCTCTTAGTGACACCTTCATGTATCCATCGAATCTCTAAAATTTTTGCATTTTCACGGATATATCACTCATTTATGGATCAAACAGTGAATTTTATTGAATTTTTTAATGAATTTTTATGAATCAACTAGTCAAAAAATTATCTTAGTCTAACAAAAACCGAACGCTCTGCGGTTTCAGGGAGAGGAGGAGGCGCGGGAAGGCGGGGGGGGGGGGGGGGTAGGGGAGGCACGGGGGCGACCTGGGCATAGGAGACAACAGGAGCAGGGGAGGCACGGGGGGAGACCTGGGCGTGGGGGCGGCGGCATTCTGATGACCGCCCGAACGACTAAGGTAAAGGTAAAGAAATAGTCGTCGCGACCTCAATCACTCGGGCTAAGTATATCAAGAAAAATATCGAACCGCGAAATAAATCAGAGATCAAAACACGAAGTGCGGTCCTAACTATGAGATTAACCTGGTATAGCACCCAGGGTCGAACACAAGGAGCACAGATTGGCCTTGCGGCCTACGATGTAGTCAGAAATCCGAGAGAGTATTTTTTAGTGTTTTTAAGGGTTTTTATATTTTTTTAGGATTTTTGGAATATAAAGAAAACAGGAAAAGCACACAAACAATTAACTTGAACAATTTATTTAATGCATTAAAAAGCAAGCAAAAATTCAGACAAAAATGTTTTTATGTGTTTTATATTTTTTTTATGTTTTTGGTGAATTTTTGAGATTTTTCTGATGTTTATTTTATTTCCTAAAAATCAAACAGTGCGAAAAGCAAGGGGTACTGTCCAGCCAGGCCCAAAACCCAAAGATAAAATATCTAAGGATCTCAAAGGGACCTGGAGGTAATTTTCCTGTATACTAGAGAAAACAAGGAAAATTTGAGCACCAAAATTATTGTTTTTGAGTTTTTAAATTATTCATTATGATTTTTAGGAGTTTTGAGGTGTTTTTAATTTTTTAGGGTTTTTACTCAATGAAAAATAGCCAAAATTGGCTAGAAAATCAAGGAACACAAAATAAACAGTAACTAATTTTTTTAGAATTTTTAAAAGGGTTTTGATAATTTTTTTTGGGGTTTTTGACTCTAAACAGTAGCAAAAATAAGGGTTTTTGAATTTTTAAAAATAGCAAATGAAATCAAAAATGTCCTCAAAAATCTACAAAAATCCTACACCATGGCAGGAGCCATGTGTCAAATTTTCGTTGGATTTGGAGGTGATTTGATATTTTATTCAAAAATCAAAATGGGGGCACTGTGCACAGGGACCAAAGTGCAAATACCCAAAGTTCTGGGGGTCCTGGTGCAAAATACCCAAGAAAAACACGTGCCAAGCACGTGCCTGGGGCACTCAGGGACCCAAATGTAAGAAAAATAAGTTCCAAGGGCTTATAGGTAACAAGTACCAAAAGTCCAGGGGCTTATCTGCAAAATACCCAAAATAAAACGCACATGTGGAAATAAATCACGCACAGGGGTATAAATGCAAATAAGTAAAAGATTTCATTCACTAAAGAACATCCAGAACTACAGGGGTCTCTATTGCAAATAAACCAAAATATCACGTGTCGATGCACGTGTCCACAACTGGCAGGGGTATAAATGCAAATACGAGAAAGTACGAGGTTCAATATGCAAATATCCCAACGTAAATAAAGTACTCAAAATATTTACAGGACTAGAAATAAAAGACTCAAACTACGAGGGGGCCTAAGCAATTTACCCCTTTATTCGCCGACGGCTGGATAGGCGCCACGTGGAAGATCGGTCGGTCCTGGATGGCTGGCGCTCCTCTTCGTCTGACCTCGAGCCGAATCGACGGTGCTGGAGAGGACACGTGGAAGATCGAACGGGTATGGCCTCAGGTGCCTCTCTCCGCTGCTCGAACGGTCCTGATCAGCCCCTAACGATGATCGACGGATGTTGCTCCTCGAAGAACGGACGGTGACGATGGAAACTGGGAGCGGGGGCTGATCGGACGGTGCTGGAGGATGGTGGAAGAACACTCCACCGGCGAGCTTCGCCGACCTCGTGCGTGAGCTGCAGTCCTCCTTAGCTGCTCCTGATGATCGGGGAAGATAGGCGACGGCGTCCCGCAGCTGCTGGTACTGTCCGATGGCCCACCCGAGCCCGGGAGGGGCTCCGGCGAGGTCGTCGGCGAAGAGCTCCTGGTCTGAACGTGTGGGGGTCTCAGATGACTCCCTTTGGACCTGCAAAATGAACCAAGAGCTTCGCGGGTCGAGGGCAAAGTGCCTCGACCCAAAGAAGCGGGGTGAAGGTGGCTGGTGGGTCGGTGCGAATGAGCTCCGGCGAGCTGGGGATGGGGAGCTCGACTCCCAGCTCCGGGGCGAGCTGGGTTGAACGAGTGGGCGTAGAACGTGCGCGAGGAATTGGCGAAGGTGAGCATGTGCTCCGATGACCGAGATGATGGACGATATGGCCGGAATCAGAGGAACACGGCGAGGAGTCGATTTGGGCGAAACTAGAAATTACGCGAAATGAGAGGGCGAAAGGGTTACCTGGGTGAAGTGGGAGACTGTGCTGGAGTGTGGCTAACTCCTGGTCGTAGCCTCGAAGGGCGTCAAGGCCTGAGGCTCGAGCTCCGGTCGAGTGGCGGAGCACGGCGGCGTGAAGCTGCCGGATCAATGGCCGGCCACCTACTCCTCGCTGCAACAAGGGCCAACGCGAGCTGTCACCTCGGTGGTTACGATGGAGGTCACGGGAGTGAAGGTAGGGATCCAAAGATGAGGCGCGGAGGCGGCGGAGGTGGTTCTATATATAGCGGCAGTCGCGATTAGGGTTGGGAGGCGACGGCTATGGAAGGCGTGGATTTCCCGGCGAAGGATCTGGCGAGGATGTCGGATGATCGGCGAAGGATCCGGGCGCGGGGTTTGCGTGGGCGACAGGCTGGAGGCGCGTGGAGAAATTGGCGAAGGCGGGGCGGCGCGCGCTTTCTCAAAAAGGAAAGAGTCCGCGGGGGAGTTGACCGGGGTCAACAATCCCCCGTGGACCAATCAGGAGCTGCCACGTGTTTGAATTTTTTTGTTTATTTATTTTAGGCTAGAAGATGGCCGAATTAAGAGAAACTTAAAGCATGAAATATTTTTCTTTTATTTTTTCCTATTTTTTTGGTGATTTTTAATTAATTTTTGGAAATAAGACTAAGGTATGTACATTATATAGGGATATATACAATGTGTAGGCTTTTTATTTTTGATTTTTTTATTATTATTTTTATACAATTTTATTCCTATTTTATGTTTTATTTATTTATGGAATAAAATGAGGAATAAAAGGCTATTTTTATTTTATTTTTATTATTTATACACATAGGTGAAATAAATAGATATACACATGGTATATATACAATGTATTTTTGTATTTTCAAAATTTGTTGTTTTTATTTGATTTTTGTTTTGTTTCTTTTTATTTATTTTATTTACAAAATATACCATAGAATATTCACAAAAAATTTTGAAAATAAATACATTTATTTATAGGGTTAAATAAATAAAGGATGATGGTCTATGTACATGGTGAAAGGGCATTTTTGGAATTTTGATTTTTAAATTTTTATTTTGTTTTTAATAGTTTCTAAATATATACAAAATATGTACAAGCATATTTTTGGGTGAGGAAAATATAATTTTATTTATTTACAAAAGTATGTACACATGAGCTCCTATCTCCCTCTACTTTGGCTTTTATGCGGTCAGGCCCATGCTGAGCCCTCCCTTGGTTTAGGTTGCTCAATATTTATTCTAAATATTTCCCTCTTTTTCTTTTTACTCTTTATTCTTTTATTTTTGCACAAAAACATGCTAATTACAGGTTTTTACACAATGCATGCTTTTGGTAATTATTTGTATTTACACATATCTACTTGTATTTGCAAAGGTTTTTTTGTAGCTAAAATAGAAGAATAAAGAGTGATGAATGGGTATTCATCACCCCCCTATGCTTAACTTTGCTAGTCCCTTAGCAAACACTTATTTGAAAAAGAAGTGAAAAAGAAAGAAAAAGAAAAAGAAAAAGAGGATGTTCATGGATCAAGGTTGAATTATTAAACTTTCCTTTATTAACTTGAAATATGGAGCTCGATCAGATCTTTGGATTATTAATGTGTCGGAACCTTATTTGGACTTAAGCTTAAAACTCAACAGTCTCCAAGTTCCACCAATCTATGGGCAAGACTCCTTAATAAACCAGATCAGAACAAGTCTACATACACAAACTCTAATGACCATGAATCTTTCCATGCGGTGTACGTGATATGTGGCTCCCCACCTCAGAAGTAACAAAGAAACAACCTCCCTCAACCTGGTAACTCTAATTCCTCGGTCTAGCAACTCTTTCTTCGAGAAGCGGGGTATTCCCTTCTAAGTTCAAGTGCAACCGGCTCAAGAAGAGGGGGTAGAAGTATAGAGTTTTTGGAAGCTTAGCCAGTGTAGCTAAGTCTTCCGCTGCAAGCTTCATGAGATGTAACATTGATACCATAAGCTTTTGCTTTATTTGATTATGTACACTCCGGTGGGGTTATTAAATTTTCAATCCGACCCACCACTTTTTTGGAGTTCTTTTTGCATTTTTGCATATTTTTTTTTCAAGAACTTCTGTACAACATATCTACATGGTGCAGCATATAAGAAATTTCCTCTTGAGCCAGTAGACTATCCCTCTTTTGAAGCTTTATTGCAACCCACAGCTTCTGTCTTTAGCCTTCATCACCACTAGACCAAGTTGAGGTGCACTTCCTTCACTATAAGAAGAAGAGAGGTTCCGCCTAGAAGTACTACCCTCATATGCTACCCCAAGCCAAAGGAAACTGCCTCCTCACCACCTCATCCGTGGAGAGCCATGTGTAAGTGCAGGTGCAAGTCAAGCCATTGTCTAAGAGTCATGCGTGTGTTGTTAAGTGCTCTACTTAGGCTCATCAAGCTGACATATGCTCATAGCCTAGTGGACTCAAAGAATTAAGTCCTTATGGACCTGAAAAGCCTTAACCCTAAGTCCTATAAGGTTCCTCTTAAAGTTAAGTGGATTAAGATCTTTTTCAAGCTCCATTTCTCAATTTAATTCCAGGCTTAGTTTAAATGTCAACTCTTATCCAGGAAAAACTATATACATATATGTACACAAGATGCTATTTACAAATGTTTTACAACTATGCAAAATTTTTGAAAAATGTTTTGAAATCATGAATAAATGATGCATGAGGTGCAAGTTTTGCAAAGAGATATTTACAAACATTTACACAAGATTTTTGCAAACTTTTGATTTTCAAAACATTTTGGAAAAATTTTGTACTATATACATAATTTTGATACAAAATATTTATACAAGCTTTACACAAAAGATTTTTGAAATCATTTTTACAAAAATACTTTGTACGCTAGCTATGTATGTGCAAGATAAAAGAGGTTTATGTACATGAAAAAATTTTTAAATTTTTGTGATTTTTAGCCATTTTATTTATTAACACACTCACACAAAGTACGAGTTATGGCTAAAGTATATATGAAATATACACACACCCCCCCTATACTTAGCTCGAACGATGTCCTCAGAGTGATCAAGAGCGATGAAGAAGACATAACTCGGGCTTAGTAAAAGGGAAGTGAAAAGGAATGGCTAAGTACCGGAATGAATAAATGAATAGAATGAGAGGAACTCGGTGGTCTCCCCCTATACTTAGGATTAACTAATCCTAAGTATAGCAAGCTGTACATGAAGGGAAAGCCGAGTGAAGAAGATACAGAATCTGCCCCCCCTATACTTAGGGTAAAATATCCCTAAGTATAGGCAGCAAAAACAGGAGCAGAAAGAATGAAAAGAATACTCGCAGGTCCGACATTCCCCCCTATACTTAGGGTAAAGTACACCCTAAGTATAGCATAATCACAGGATGAGAAAATGGATGTGGGACTAAAGAATAGAATGATATGGACAACTGGATCTATACAGGCGGAGGAACAGTGAAAATCAGGCGTGAGATGCAAAAGATGTGAGTCAAAAGACCACATCTCACGCAAAATGAATAGGGGCACAAATAATAACGTCCCGCGGCTCATGATCTAGAAATGGTTTTAGCCGCTGGCCGTTCACTCGGAAGGTACTCTCAGAAGATAACTCAGATATATCAATGCTTCCGTTATCGTGTACCTTTCTGACCAAGTAAGGTCCCTTCCATTTGCTCTGTAGCTTCCCTGGAAATAATCTAAGCCTCGCATCAAACAGCCATACTTTCTGTCCAATCTCAAAATGCTTGTGGCTGATATGAGAATCATGCCACTCCTTCACTTTCTCCTTATAATGTAGGCTGCTTGAGAAAGCTGCATCTCTAAGCTCCTCCAGGGCAGCTAACTCTGCCCTCCTCTGGTCTCCAATACCATCTGGATCCATCAAAATATCTGTGACTGCCCAAAGTGACTTGTGCCTCAGCTCAACAGGTAGATGGCATGGCTTGCCATAAACGAGGCGAAAGGGAGATGTGCCCAATGGAGTCTTGAAAGACGTCCGATATGCCCACAAGACCGAGTCCAAAAGCTGTGACCAATTCTTTCGATCAGGGCGGACGACTTTCTGTAAAATATTCTTGATCTCCCTATTCGACACCTCAGCTAGACCATTTGTCTGTGGATGGTAAGGTGTGGCAACACGATGGTCTATACTGAACTTGCTAGCAAGGGCCTTCACCTGGTCGTTGACGAAATGAGACCCCCCATCAGAAATCAAAACTCGTGGAACCCCGAACCGCGTGATGATGTGTTTTCTCAAAAATCTGCAAACTGTCCTCGCATCAGCGGCTCGGGCGGGGATAGCCTCAACCCAACGACTAACATAATCTACGGCCAACAGAATGTACTCAAATCCCTGACTCTTAGGGAATGGACCCATGAAATCGATGCCCCATGCGTCAAAAACCTCACAGAAGTGAATGGGTTGCATCGGCATCATATCACGCTGTCCACAAGTGCCCATCCTCTGACAGTCAGTACACCTCTTCACAAACTCATCAGAGTCCTTGAAGAGGGTAGGCCACCACAAGCCGGATTGGAGCACTTTCTGTGCCGTTCTTCTCCCAGAATGATGTCCTCCTGCCTCAAGCTTGTGGCAGTAAGTGAGGACACTATGATGCTCCTCCTGAGGAATACACCGACGCCAGATGCTATCCCCTCCTTCGTGGTAAAGGATGGGATCCTCCCAGTGGTAGGACTTGGCCTTCGCAAGGAAGGTCTCACGCCTCTGCCTGGGCCAATCTTGTGGGACTTTCCCAGCAACGAGAAAGTTCACAATATCGGCGTACCACGGGAGTGAGGCGATAGCAAGGATCGCCTCATCCGGGAAGGTATCTCGAATAGGATCAATCTGCTCAGAATCCTCAGGTTGCTCTAATCGGGAGAGATGATCCGCCACCACATTCTTGACTCCAGGCTTATCCTTGATCTCAATGTCGAACTCCTGGAGTAGAAGGATCCATCTAGTCAATCTGGCCTTGGCATCCTTCTTTGCCATGAGGTACCTGATGGCGGTGTGATCTGTAAACAAAGTCACTCTAGATCCAATGATATACGATCTGAATTTATCTAGGGCGAACACTACTGCTAGCATCTCTTTCTCTGTGACCGTATAATTCCGCTGGGCGGAATCCAATGTGCGGCTAGCATAGTGTATGGCAAATGGAACTCCATCCCTCCTCTGTCCCAGCACTGCCCCCACGGCAAAATCGGAGGCGTCTGTCATGATCTCGAATGGGAGAGACCAATCGGGTGGCTGAAGGACAGGAGCCTCAATAACACACTGCTGGAGAGTCTCAAAGGACGAAAGACACTTGTCATCGACAAGGAACTCGGTGTCTTTCGTCAAGAGATCAGTCAACGGTCGGGCGATCTTGCTGAAATCATGAATGAATCTCCTAAAAAAACCAACGTGCCCCAGAAATGACCGTAGCTGCTTCAAATTGGACGGCGGTGCGAGTTTTCTAATGACGTCAACCTTGGCCGGATCAACCTCCATGCCCCTGTTGGAGATGATGTGGCCAAGCACCGTCCCTTGAGTCACCATGAAGTGACTCTTCTCCCAAGACAGAACCAAGCGGGTAGCAATACATCGCTGGAGCACTCGGTCTAGGCAGTCAAGACAGGAATCGAATCCGTCGCCGTAAACCGAGAAGTCGTCCATGAAGACCTCCAAACACTCCCCTACCATGTCCGAAAAGATCGACAGCATGCACCTCTGAAAAGTCGCAGGGGCGTTGCATAGCCCAAATGGCATGCGTCGAAAGGCGTATGTACCGAAGGGACAGGTAAAGGTGGTCTTCTCCTGATCCTCAGGAGCGATGGCCACCTGATTATAGCCCGAGTACCCATCCAGGAAGCAATAATGGCTCTTCCCTGCCAGTCTCTCTATGATCTGATCAATAAAAGGCAGGGGGAAATGGTCCTTCTTGGTGGCCTGGTTGAGTCTCCTGTAGTCAACACAGACCCGCCAAGAGGTGGGTACTCGTGTAGCAATCTCCTCTCCCGACTCACTGATCACAGTCGTGATGCCCGTCTTCTTGGGCACCACATGCAAGGGGCTAACCCACTTGGAGTCGGAAATGGGATAAATAAAATCTGCACTCCACCATTTTGATATTTCCTTCATGACAACCTCTCGTAGGTTGGGGTTCAGTCGCCGCTGGAACTCACGCGACGGCTTTGCCCCTTCCTCGAGATAGATATGGTGGGAGCACAACGAGGGACTAATCCCATGGAGATCTGCTACGCTCCATCCAATTGCCTTGCGGTTCTTTTCAAGAACCCCCATCAGACGGGATTCTTGTTCTCCAGTCAGATCGGCAGAGATGATGACTGGGTACATCTCAGACTCTCCCGCAAGGAATCGATACTTCAGCGAAGTAGGGAGCGGCTTTAGCTCTGGACAGCTGGGTGCTGGCAAATCTGGCTTCTGAAGAAGATGTGTGTATGCTGACAATTCTGCCAAATCTGCCTGGGAAAATGATAAAGAACTCTCACAAACTTGATCTGGAGAAGGCGGGTCCTCTGCATTGTCTCTGATCTGCTCTGCCTCTACCTCCTCCTCATCTGTAGGCTCAGGTGGATCCAGGTCTGGTATCTGATCATCACAATCTGCCCAATCAGATTCTGAATCCGAGGGATCTGTATCAACTGCGGTAGCATTAGTACCACCGTAGAGCAGGGTGGCCTCAGTACCACCATCACTGAAAATCGTGTCGCGATCAAGGTCCGACTCTGCTGACTCAATAGTATCCTGAACCAGGGCTGTGCTCTCCAGACTATCCTCTGCTATCATCTCTGCATCAGCTGTATCTGAATATGAGAGGATGGTCTGTGCTGCAGGATCTGCCCAAGCTGCCTCATCATCTGTGATCACAAAATCACAGTCCTGGTGTATGTCTGGCTCTGTATCTGTCAGCTGTTCTGAATCTGTGCTGCCCTCTGAGCGGGATCTATCTCTGGCTCTGTGGTCCTTAACCGTCTCTATTTGTATACTCTCGCCCTGGACGCGAAAGAATACCTTCCCACTGTCATGGTCAGTCACTGCCTTGGCTGTGGCCAAGAACGGGCGACCGAGGATGATGGGGGAATCGGTCAACGAGTCAGGGGTCTCCATGTCCAGCACTACGAAGTCCACGGGGAATTGCAAACCCTGAATCGTGACGACAACGTCTCGCAACAACCCCTTTGGCCTCTTGACAGACCGATCAGCAAACTGAAGGTATGTCCTGCTCTGTCTAAGAGTGCCCAACTCTAAGTGGTTGAGAAGGGCTGCCGGAAGAAGGTTGATCGACGATCCGCTATCTAATAGAGTACGGTCGAACCTCTGCTCACTAATCTGACATCTGACATATGGGGCTCCTAAATCTGGCCTCTTGGTAGGCAGATGGTTCTGGATCGCGTAACACGTGGCTTTTGTCAACACATGAATTTATGTGGTTTTGTTCCTCTTCTTCCTCCTGACTGTGGTTCTGTCTCTCAAGGATCGCTGAAGAAGAGGGATGTGTTGCAAAGCTTCCTGGAGGGTCAGCTGAATGTGAAATCAGTCTATCATGCTCTGGCTGAACTCCTCCTGCTCTCTCTTTTTTGGATCTTTTTCTCTTTTCTTCCCCTTCCCCAACTCAAGGGCTCTAGGAAAGGGGATCACATGGTCCTTCTCAGATGAAGGACTAGGAATAGGCCTAGACGGTTCGATGACCGGATCCTCACATACATCATTCACCACAGTGGGATCAGAAGAAACTAAACCTTTTCCTTTATTCAAAATAGAGTTCTGAGATACATCCACACGAGAAAAGACAACATCTCTATCAGAATGAATATTGGTGGCCTCAGTACCACCTCTAGTTGGCTCTACAACTAGACGTCTCGCGGCCTCAATACCGCGGGCTGGCTCGGCTCTGCTGGTGGCGTCAGTACCACCTCCTCGATATGGTGAAGCGGCGGCCTCAGTACCGCCGGTGGAATCAGCATCTCTGGTGGCATCAGTACCACCGTCATCATCATGTGCGGCTTCAGTACCGCTCTCCTCTTCCTCATCTGGCGCTCTAGATGGATCCTCGCGTTGTCGCTCAGATGAGGCACCGCCTGCTGGTCTTCTACCGCTCCTAAGTGTGACAAAATCAGCATCAAATAGATCCGACGATATATCATCAAATGAGTCACTAGGAGTGGTAGGCTCAGTGTGAACTACCTGCTCAGACTTCCTCTTCAAGCTATTCGGATTAGGCTCGATCTGTGCAGGGATGGCGGCCTTCCCTCTCATCAGGTCCCGCATTTCCTGGCGGAACTCGTCCATCTCCCGTCTAAATGTAGCCTGCTGCTCTGTGAAGATGCGGGCTAGATCATCCATGGCGGGGCTCTCATGGGAGCCCGACGGGTTGCCTCTCTGGTAATGAGGCTGCTGGACCTGATGCTGCTGCGGCTGAGAGGGATAAGAGGAAGGATGCTACTGCTGGTGAGCCTGCTGCTCACGTCTCCAAGTCTGTCCCTGCTGCTGGTAGGGACGAGGTACGAAGGACGATGGCTGGTGTGGCTGGTATGCTGGGGGCTGCTGGTGATCTCTCTGCTGGGAGTACTGCCCTCCCTGACCGGCTGGCTGCTGTTGGGACTGGTTACCCCCATTCCCCCACCTGAATCCGGGATGGTCTCGTCGGATTCCAGGTTGAGGACGGTCATACCAAATCCCGTTGACATCCATCAACGGCTCAGCATCAAAGGGGTCTGGTGGGAGTACTCCCAGAGGCTGATCCGGCTGATATACCACCATCTGTAAGTCTGGAGATGGTGGTGACTGGTAAGAGGGCTGCTGCTGCTGGTACGGCTCCGCCTGTACAAGGTGAACTTGTCTAGGCTGCTGCAAGGAGCTGGAGCGCTGGGACGAGCTGCGGCTGCCACCGGAATCGCCTCGCGACTGAAGACGGAGCTGAGAAGCCGTCTGTGCCTCCTGAAGACACAAGAGATGGGTCTTCACGTCGCTCAGAGTTTGTGCCATCTGCTCCATCTGAGTTATGCCCTGGCACTGCTTCTTCTCTATTATTTCCATGCGGTCCAACTTTTCGCTGATAATCCCCATGTCCGCAGCGGCCGACTCTGCCTGTGCGGCTACAACTGTGGACGAACTGGATGGACCTGTATCAACCCGTGCTATCCGCTGGTACTGCACGGGTCCTGGCGGCTGCTGAGATCTCTGTGTGTATAACCGAGTCTGGGACATCACCATGTAATTTTCGGCCATCTCCTCGTAGATGGCCCAGACTTGGTTGTGGTCCTTGGCAAAGTAGGACCCGCCGCAAGAAGCATTCACCAGACCCTGAAGCTTGATAACCCGCCTGACCGACAGAGGTAAAGGTCTGAAAAGGGTCGTTGCGACCTCAATCAAACAGACGGAGAATATCAAGAAAAATCAACCACTCAAAGAGATCAAATCAATCAAAACAAATACGAGCGGTCTAGCTATGAGTTTAACCTGGTATAGCTCCCAGGGTCGAACACAAGGAGCACGGATTGGCCGAAAGCCTACGAAGTAGTCAAAGAATCAGAAAAAGGGAGAAAACATTTTTTTTAGTGGTTTTTAATTGTTTTTAAATTTTTTTGGATTTTTAATATGTGAAGGAAATAAAAGAAAGTATAAACAAGCACACTTGAGTAATTTATTTAACACACCAAAAATCAAGCAAAAATTCCAGAAAAATTGTTTTTATGTTTTTTAAGTTTTTAAGTGTTTTTGGTGAATTTTTGATATTTTTCTAATGGGTAGATTATTTTCTAAAAATCAAACAGTGCTAAAAATAAAAGGTACTGTCCAGCAAGGCTTAAGACCCAAAAATAAAATATTTTTGGATCTCAAGAAGCCCTGAAGGTAATTTTACTGTATACTAGGAAGAATAAGGAAAATTTAGGCACCTTAATTATTGTTTTTGGATTTTTCAATTAATTATTATAATTTTTATGAGTTTTTGAGGGTTTTTCAATTTTTAGGGTTTTTACTCAATGAAAAATAGCCAAACTTGGCTAGAAAATCAAACAACACACAAGAAACAGTAACTAATTTTTATAGGATTTTTCAAGGGGTTTTTATATTTTTTTGTGATTTTCCAATTCGAACAGTAGCTGAAATAGATGTTTTTGAATTTTTTAAAAATACTAAACGAAATCAGAAATGTCCTAAAAAATCCCTAAAATTCCTACACCATGGCAGGAGCCATGTGTCAAAATCTCATGGGATTTGGAGGTAATTTGATATTTTATTCAAAAATGCAAAGTGGGCACAGTGCACAAGGACGTAAGTGCAAATACCCGAGAATCTGGGGGCCTAGGTGCAAAATTCCCAGCAAGTCACGCGCGTGGCGCGTGGCTGGGGCACTCAGGGGCCTCTTTGTAATAAAAACCCACTCCTGGGACCTTTTGGTAACTGGTACCAAAAAGTCCGAGGGTACGGGTGCAAAAAGCCCACTAAAATCCGCACATGTCCAATAAAAACGCTCACAGGGGCACAACTGCAAATACCATAAAATATTTCTTCATTTCATAACAACCCAGATCTACAGGATAAAAGATGTAAAAAGCCCAACTAAACACGTGACGAAGCACGTGGTCACATACACACAGGGGCATACATGCAAATAAAACTAAGCACAAGGTCCATCATGCAATTTACCCTACGTAAATAAAGTTCTAAAAATATTTACAGGACTAGGACGAAAAAGACAAACTAAGAGGGGGGCCTAAGTAATTTACCCCTTTATTCGTCGACGGCCAGATGCGCGCCACGTGGAAGATCGGACGGTCATAGATGGCTGGCGCTTCTCTCCTTCAGCTCCTGGGCCCGATCGACGGTGCAGAGGGGGCCACGTGGAAGATCGGTCGGCTCAGGTGCGGTGGAGTCCCTCTCTCTGCTCTGACGGTCCAAATGCGCTCCTCTGGATAATCAACGGCTGTAGCTCCTCGGAAGATGGACGGCTGGGATTAAAACTGGAGCTTGGGATCCATCGGACGGTGCTGGAGGATCGTGGAAGAACACGACGCCGGCGAACTTCGCCGGCCTCGTGCGTGAGCTGCAGTCCTCTTCAGCTGCTGCTAAGGATCGGAACAGGTCCGCGGTGAAGCCCCGCAGCTAGTGGTAGCCTCCGATGGCCCACCTGAGCCCTGGAGGGGCTCCGGCGAGCTCGACGGCGGTGAGCCTTCGGCCTGAATGAGAGGGGGGCTCAGATGCCCTCCTCTTGCCCTGCAAAACACGCCAAAAGCTTCGCGGGTCGAGGGCAAAGTGCCTCGACCCAAAGAAGCGAAGTGAAAGTGGCTGGTGGGTCGGTGCGAAGGAGCTCCGGCGAGCTGGGGATGGAGGAGCTCGACTCCCAGCTCCGGGGCGAGCTGGGTTGAGTGACAGTGCGAAGAACGTGCGTGGAGGAGCGGCGAAGGCGTGTGGGGGTTCCGATGATCGAAATAATGCACGAGTAGGCCGAAATCAAGGGAACACGTCGGAGGATGGATTTGGGCAAAATCGGAAATTACACTAAATGGCTAAGCGAAATGGATACCTGGATGATGCGGGAGACTGGGCTGGAGCTTAGCTAGCTCCTGGTCGTCGCCTCGAAGGTCGTCACTGCCTGAGGCTCGAGCTCCGGTCGGGTGGCGAAGCACGGCGGCGCGAAGCAGCCGGATCAGTGACCGGGGCACCCTTTCCTCTCTGCAACAGGTGCAACCGCGAGCTGTCACCTCGGTGGTTGTTCTGGAGGTCACGGGAGTGAAGGTGGCGAGCCAAAGATGAGGCGCGGAGGCGGCGGAGGGAATTCTATATATAAGTGCAGGCCCGATTAGGGTTAGGCGACGACGGCTAAGGAAGGCATGGATTTCGCGGCAAGGAATCTGGCGAGGGATACGGATGATCGGCGAAGAATCCGGGCACGGGGTTTGCGTGGGCGACAGTCTGGAGACGCGTGGAAAATTCGGCAAAGGCGGGGCGGAGCGCATCTTCCAGAAAAGGAAGGAGTCCGCGGGGGAGTTGACCGGGGTCAACAATCCCCCGTGGACCAATCAGGAGCTGCCACGTAATCGATTTTTTTGTTTATTTAATTTAAGGTAGAAAAAGGCCGAATTAAGAAAAACTCAAAACATGAAATATTTTTCTTTTATTTTTTTCTATTTTTTGGTGATTTTTAATTAATTTTTGGAAATAAAAATAGGGTAGCTATATATATAGGTATATGTACACTATATAAATTTTTGAATTTTTTATTTGTTATTTTTGTGTATTTTTATGCCCATTTTATATTTTATTTATTTACATCATGAAATGAAGAACAACATGGTATTTTTATTTTATTTTAATTATTTATATTCATAGGTTAAATAAATAGTTATATACATTTATATACATGGTATATACACTGTATTTTTGTATTTTTAATTTTGTAATTTTTATTTGATTTTTGTTTTGATATGCCATAGAATATTTACAAAAAGTTTAGAAAATAAATACATTTATTTTTAGGGTTAAATAAATAAGGAATGATGATCTATACACATGGTGAAAGGGCATTTTTGAATTTTTTTGATTTTTTTAAATTTTTATTTTGTTTTTTTTAATAGTCTCTAAATATACACAAAATATGTACAAGCATATTTTTGGGTGAGGAAAATATAATTTTATTTATTTACAGAAGTATATACACATGAGCTCCTATCTCCCTCTACTTTGTCTTTTATGCGGTCAGGCCCATGCTGAGCCCTCCCTTGGGTCAAGTTGCTCAATATTTATTCTAAATATTTCCCTCTTTTTTTCTTTTTACTCTTTATTCTTTTATTTTTGCACAAAAACATGCTAATTACAGGTTTTTACACAATGCATGCTTTTGGTAATTATTTGTATTTACACATATCTACATGTATTTGCAAAGGTTTTTGTAGCTAAAATATAAGAATAAAGAGTGATGAATGGGTATTCATCACCCCCCTATGCTTAACTTTGCTAGTCCCTTAGCAAACACTTATTTGAAAAAGAAGTGAAAAAGAAAGGAAAAGAAAAAGAAAAAGAGGATGTACATGGATCAAGGTTGATTTATTAAACTTTCCTTCATTAAATTGAAATATGGAGCTCGATCAGATCTTTGGATTATTAATGTGTCGGAACCTTACTTAGACTTAAGCTTAAAACTCAACAGCCTCCAAGTTCCACCAATCTATGGGCAAGACTCCTCAATAAACCAGATCAGAACAAGTCTACATACACAAACTCTAATGACCATGAATCTTTCCGTGCGGTGTAAGTGATATGTGGCTCCCCACCTCAGAAGTAACAAAGAAACAACCTCCCTCAACCTGGTAACTCTAGTGCCTCGGTCTAGCAACTCTTTCCTCGAGAAGCGGGGTATTCCCTTCTAAGTTCAAGTGCAACCGGCTCAAGAAGAGGGGGTAGAAGTATAGAGTTTTGGAAGCTTAGCCAGTGTAGCTAAGTCTCCCGCTGCAAGCTTCATGAGATGTAACATTGATACCATAAGCTTTTGCTTTATTTGACTATGTATACTCCGGTGGGGTTATTAAATTTTCAATCCGACCCACCACTTTTTTTGGAGTTCTTTTTGCATTTTTGCATATTTTTTTTTCAAGAACTTCTGTACAACGTATCTACATGGTGCAGCATATAAGAAATTTTCCCCTTGAGCCAGTAGACTATCCCTCTTTTGAAGCTTTATTGCAACCCACAGCTTCTGTCTTTAGCTTTCAACACCACTAGACCAAGTTGAGGTGCACTTCCTTCACTATAAGAAGAAGAGAGGTTCCGCCTAAAAGTACTACCCTCATATGCTACCCCAAGCCAAAGGAAACTGCCTCCTCACCACCTCATCCATGGAGAGCCATGTGTAAGTGCAGGTGCAAGTCAAGCCATTGTCTCTAAGAGCCATGCGTGTGTTGTTAAGTGCTCTACTTAGGCTCATCAAGATGACATATGCTCATAGCCTAGTGGACTCAAAGAATTAAGTCCTTATGGACCTGAAAAGCCTTAACCCTAAGTCCTATAAGGTTCCTCTTAAAGTTAAGTGGATTAAGATCTTATTCAAGCTCCATTTCTCAATTTAATTCCAGGCTTAGTTTAAATGTCAACTCTCATCCAAGAAAAACTCTATACATATATTTACACAAGATGCTATTTACACATATTTTACAATCATGCAAAATTTTTGAAAAATGTTTTGAAATCATGAATGAATGATGCATGAGGTGCAAGTTTTGCAAAATGATATTTACAAACATTTACACAAGATATTTGCAAACTTTTGATTTTCAAAACATTTTGGAAAAATTTTGTACTATATACATAATTTTTGATACAAAATACTTACACAAACTTTACACAAAAGATTTTTGAAATCATTTTTACAAAAATACTTTATACACTAGCTATGTATGTGCAAGGATAAAAGAGGTTTATGTACATGAAAATTTTTTTTAAATTTTTGTGATTTTTAGCCATTTTATTTATTAACACACTCACACAAAGTACGAGTTATGGCTAAAGTATATATGAAATATATACACCCCCCCTATACTTAGCTCGAACGATGTCCTCAGAGTGATCAAGAGCGATGAAGATGACATAACTCGTGCTTGGTATAGGGAAGTGAAAAGGAATGGATAAGTACAGAAATGAATAAATGAATAGAATACGAGGAACTCGGTGGTTTCCCCCTATACTTAGGATTAACTAATCCTAAGTATAGCAAGCTGTACATGAAGGGAAATCCGAGTGAAGAATATGCAGAATCTGCCCCCCCTATACTTAGGGTAAAATATCCCTAAGTATAGGCAACAAAAACAGGAGCAAAAAGAATAAAAAGAATACCCGCAGGTCCAACATCCCCCCTATACTTAGGGTAAAGTACACCCTAAGTATAGCATAATCACAGGATGAGAAAAAGGATGTGGGACTAAAGAATAGAATGATATGGACAACTGGATCTATACAGGCGGAAAGAACAGTAGATATCAGGCGTGAGATGCAAAAGATGTGAGTCAAAAGACCACATCTCACGCAAAATGAATAGCGGCAATAATAACGTCCCGCGGCCCATGATCTAGAAATGGCTTGAGCCGCTGGCCGTTCACTCGAAAGGTACTCTCAGAAGATAACTCAGATATATCAATGCTACCGTTATCGTGTACCTTTCTGACCAAGTAAGGTCCCTTCCATTTGCTCTGTAGCTTTCCTGGAAATAATCTGAGCCTCGCATCAAACAACCATACTTTCTGTCCAATCTCAAAATGCTTGTGGCTGATATGAGAATCATGCCACTCCTTCACTTTCTCCTTATAATGTAGGCTGTTTGAGAAAGCTGTATCTCTAAGCTCTTCCAAGGCGGCTAGCTCTGCCCTCCTCTGGTCTCCTATACCATCTGGATCCATAAGAATATCTGTGACTGCCCAAAGTGACTTGTGCCTCAGCTCAACAGGTAGATGGCACGGCTTGCCATAACGAGGCGAAAGGGAGATGTACCCAATGGAGTCTTGAAAGACGTCCGATATGCCCACAAGACCGAGTCCAAAAGCTGTGACCAATTCTTTCGGTCAGGGCGGACGACTTTCTGCAAAATATTCTTGATCTCCCTATTCGACACCTCAGCTAGACCATTTGTCTGTGGATGGTATGGTGTGGCAACACGATGGTCTATGCTGAACTCGCTGGCAAGGGCCTTCACCTGGTCCGTTGATGAAATGAGATCCCCCATCAGAAATAAGAACTCGTGGAACCCCGAACCGCATGATGATGTGCTTCTTCAAAAATCTGCAAACTGTCTTCGCATCAGCGGCTCGGGCGGGGATAGCCTCAACCCAACGACTAACGTAATCTACGGCCAACAGAATGTACTCAAATCCCTGACTCTTAGGGAATGGACCCATGAAATTGATGCCCCATGCGTCAAAAACCTCACAGAAGTGAATGGGCTGCATCGGCATCATATCACGTTGTCCACAAGTGCCCATCCTCTGACAGTCAGTACACCTCTTCACGAACTCATCAGAGTCCTTGAAGAGTGTAGGCCACCACAAGCCGGATTGGAGCGCTTTCTGTGCCGTTCTCCTCCCAGAATGATGTCCTCCTGCCTCAAGCTTGTGGCAGTAAGTGAGGACACTATGATGCTCCTCCTGAGGAATACACCGACGCCAGATGCTATCCCCTCCTTCGTGGTAAAGGATGGGATCCTCCCAGTGGTAGGACTTGGCCTTCGCAAGGAAGGTCTCAAGCCTCTGCCTGGGCCAATCTTGTGGGACTTTCCCAGCAACAAGAAAGTTCACAATATCGGCATACCACGGGAGTGAGGTGATAGCAAGGATCGCCTCATCTGGGAAGGTATCATGAATGGGATCAATCTGCTCAGAATCCTCAGGCTGCTCTAATCGGGAGAGATGATCCGCCACCACATTCTTGACTCCAGGCTTATCCTTGATCTCAATGTCGAACTCCTGGAGTAGAAGGATCCATCTAGTAAGTCTGGCCTTGGCATCCTTCTTTGACATGAGGTACCTGATGGCGGTGTGGTCAGTATACAAAGTTACTCTAGATCCAATGATATACGATCTGAACTTATCTAGGGCAAACACTACTGCTAGCATCTCCTTCTCTGTGACAGTATAATTCCGCTGGGCAGAATCCAATGTGCGGCTAGCATAGTGTATGGCAAATGGAACTCCGTCCCTCCCTCTGTCCTAGCACGGCCCCTACGGCAAAATCAGAGGCGTCCGTCATGATCTCGAATGGAGAGACCAATCGGGTGGCTGAAGGACAGGAGCCTCAATAACACGCTGCTGGAGAGTCTCAAAGGATGAAAGACACTTGTCATCGACAAGGAACTCGGTGTCTTTCGTCAAGAGGTCAGTCAACGGTCGGGCAATCTTGCTGAAATCATGAATGAATCTCCTATAAAAACCAACGTGCCCCAGAAATGACCGTAGCTGCTTTAAATTGGACGGCGGTGCGAGTTTTCTAATGACGTCAACTTTGGCCGGATCAACCTCCATGCCCCTGTTGGAGATGATGTGGCCAAGCACCGTCCCTTGAGTCACCATGAAGTGACTCTTCTCCCAAGACAGAACCAAGCGGGTAGCAATACATCGCTGGAGCACTCGGTCTAGGCAGTCAAGACAGGAATCGAATCCGTCGCCGTAAACCGAGAAGTCGTCCATGAAGACCTCCAAACATTCCCCTACCATATCCGAAAAGATCGACAGCATGCATCTCTGAAAAGTCGCAGGGGCGTTGCATAGCCCAAATGGCATGCGTCGAAAGGCGTATGTACCGAAGGGACAGGTAAAGGTGGTCTTCTCCTGATCCTCAGGAGCGATGGCTACCTGATTGTAGCCCGAGTACCCATCCAGGAAGCAATAATGGCTCTTCCCTGCCAGTCTCTCTATGATCTGATCAATAAAAGGCAGGGGGGAAATGGTCCTTCTTGGTGGCCTGGTTGAGTCTCCTGTAGTCAACGCAGACCCTCCAAGAGGTGGGTACTCGTGTAGCAATCTCCTCTCCCGACTCACTGATCACAGTCGTGATGCCCGTCTTCTTGGGCACCACATGCAAGGGGCTAACCCACTTGGAGTCGGAGATGGGATAAATAAAATCTGCACTCCCACCATTTTGATATTTCCTTCATGACAACCTCTCTTAGGTTGGGGGTTCAGTCGCCGCTGGAACTCACGTGACGGCTTTGCCCCTTCCTCGAGATAGATATGGTGGGAGCACAACGAGGGACTAATCCCCTGGAGATCTGCTACACTCCATCCAATTGCCTTGCGGTTCTTTTCAAGAACCTCCATCAGACGGGATTCTTGTTCTCCAGTCAGATCGGCAGAGATGATGACTGGGTACATCTCAGACTCTCCTGCAAGGAATCGATACTTCAGCGAAGTAGGGAGCGGCTTTAGCTCTGGACAACTGGGTGCTGGCAAATCTGGCTTTTGAAGAAGATGTGTGTATGCTGACAATTCTGCCAAATCTGCCTGGGAAAATGATAAGGAACTCTCACAAACTGGATCTGGAGAAGGCGGGTCCTCTGCATTGTCTCTGATATGCTCTGCCTCTACCTCCTCCTTATCTGTAGGCTCAGGTGGATCTAGGTCTGGCATCTGATCATCACAATCTGCCCAATCAGACTCTGAATCCGAGGGATCTGTATCATCCGCGGTGGCATCAGTACCACCGGACAACAAGGTGGCCTCAGCACCACCATCACTGAAAATCGTGTCGCGATCAAGGTCCGACTCTGCTGACTCAATAGTATCCTGAACCAGGGCTGTGCTCTCCAGACTATCCTCTGCTATCATCTCTGCATCAGCTGTATCTGAATATGAGAGGATGGTCTGTGCTGCAGGATCTGCCCAAGCTGCCTCATCATCTGTGATCACAAAATCACAGTCCTGGTGGATGTCTGGCTCTGCGTCTGTCAGCTGTTCTGAATCTGTACTGCCCTCTGAGCGGGATCTATCTCTAGCTCTGTGGTCCTTAACCGTCTCTATTTGTATACTCTCGCCCTGGACGCGAAAGAATACCCTTCCCACTGTCATGGTCAGTCACCGCCTTGGCTGTGGCCAAGAACGGGCGACCGAGGAGGATGGGGGAATCGTTCAACAAGTCAGGGGTCTCCATGTCCAGCACTACAAAGTCCACGGGAATTGCAAACCCTGAATCGTGACGACAACGTCTCGCAATAACCCCTTTGGCCTCTTGACAGACCGATCAGCAAACTGAAGGTATGTCCTGTTCTGTCTAAGAGTGCCCAACTCTAAGTGGTCGAGAAGGGCTGCCGGAAGAAGGTTGATCGACGATCCGCTATCTAATAGAGTACGGTCGAACCTCTGCTCACTAATCTGACATCTGACATACGGGGCTCCTAAATCTGGCCTCTTGGTCGGCAGATGGTTCTGGATCGCGTGACACGTGGCTTTGGTCAACACATGAATCTCTGTGGTTTTATTCCTCTTCTTCCTCCTGACTGTGGTCCTGTCTCTCAAGGATCGCTGAAGAAGAGGGATGTGCTGCAAAGCCTCATTGAGGGTCAGCTGGATGGTGAAATCGGTCTATCATGCCCTGGCTGAACTCCTCCTGCTCTCTCTTTTTTGGATCTTTTTCTTTTTTCTTCCCCTTCCCCAACTCAAGGGCTCTAGGAAAGGGGATCACAGGTCCTTCTCAGATGAAGGACTAGGAATAGGCCTAGACGGTTCGATGACCGGATCCTCACAAACATCATTCACCACAGTGGGATCAGAAGAAACTAAACCTTTTCCTTTATTCGAATTAGAGTTCTGAGATACATTCATGCGAGGAAAGACAACATTTCTATCAGAATAAATGTTGGTGGCCTCAGTACCACCTCTAGCTGGCTCTACAACTAGACGTCTTGCGGCTTCAGTACCGCGGGCTGGCTCGGCTCTGCTGGTGGCGTCAGTACCACCTTCTCGATATGGTGAAGCGGCGGCCTCAGTACCGCCGGTGGAATCAGCATCTCTGGTGGCATCAGGACCACCGTTATCATCATGTGCGGCTTCAGTACCGCACTCCTCTTCCTCGTCTGGCGCTCTAGATGGATCCTCGCGTTGTCGCTCAGATGAGGCGCCGCCTGCTGGTCTTCTACCGCTCCTAAGTGTAACAAAATCAGCATCAAATAGATCCGATGACATATCATCAAATGGGTTACTAGGAGTGGTAGGCTCAGTGGGATCTACCTGCTCAGATTTCCTCTTCAAGCTATTCGGATTAGGCTCGATCTGTGCAGGGATGGCGGCCTTCCCTCTCATCAGGTCCCGCATCTCCTGGCGGAACTCGTCCATCTCCCGTCTAAATGTAGCCTGCTGCTCTGTGAAGAGGCGGGCTAGATCCATCCATGGCGGGGCTCTCATGGGAGCCCGACGGGTTGCCTCTCTGGTACTGAGGCTGCTGGACCTGGTGCTGCTGCTGCTGAGAGGGGTAAGAGGAAGGATGCTGCTGCTGGTGAGCCTGCTGCTCACGTCTCCAATTTTGTCCCTGCTGCTGGTAGGGACGAGATACGAAGGATGATGGCTGGTATGCTGGGGGCTGCTGGTGATCTCTCTGCTGGGCGTACTGACCTCCCTGACCGGCTGGCTGCTGATGGGACTGGTTACCTCCATTCCCCCACCTGAATCCGGGATGGTCTCGTCGGATTCCAGGTTGAGGACGGTCATACCAAATCCCGTTGACATCCATCAACGGCTCAGCATCGAAGGGGTCTGGCGGCAGTGCTGCCAGAGGCTGATCCGGCTGATATACCACCATATGTAAGTCTGGAGATGGTGGTGACTGATAAGAGGGCGGCTGCTGCTGGTATGGCTCCGCCTGTACAAGGTGAACTTGTCTAGGCTGCTGCAAAGAGCTGGAGCGCTAGGACGAGCTGCGGCTGCTGCCGGATTCGCCTCGCGACAGAAGACGGGGCTGAGGAGCCGTCTGTGCCTCCTGAAGACACAAGAGCTGGGTCTTCATGTCGCTCAGAGTTTGTGCCATTTGCTCCATCTGAGTTATGCCCTGGCACTGCTTCTTCTCTATTATTTCCATGCGGTCCAACTTCTCGCTGATAATCCCCATGTCCGCAGCGGCCGACTCTGCCTGTGCGGCTGCAACTGTGGACGAACTGGATGGACCTGCATCAACCCGTGCTATCCGCTGGTACTGCACGGGTCCTGGCGGCTGCTGATTTCTCTGTGTGTACAACCGAGTCTGGGACATCACCATGTAATTTTCGGCCATCTCCTCATAGATGGCCCAGACTCGGTTGTGGTCCTTGGCAAAGTAGGACCCGCCGCAAGAAGCATTCACCAGACCCTGAAGCTCTGGCGTCATCCCACTAAAGGAAGCTCTGAACTAGGTTCGGCTTCGAAATGTCGTGGTGTGGGCATCTATCCAGAAGCTCTCTGAACCTCTCCCATGCCTCGTGAAATTGCTCGTTAGGGAGCATGGAGAAGTTGTTGATCAGGGCCCTTGCTGCATTCGTCCGCCCGAGTGGATAGTACTTGTTTAAGTACTCGGTGCGGAGCTGCTCCCAGGTGTAAACAAACTTCCCTAGATGCTTCAGCTAGGCGGCTGCTCTATCTGCCAGTGAAAAAGGGAAGGCCATCATCTGAATCGTATCTTGGTCCACACGACGGTCGTGGACAGTGCTGCAGATCATCAAAAACTCCTGGAGATGGAGGTGGGGTTCCTCAGTGGCAAGTCCGTGAAAATGAGGAAGCATCTGCAGGGTGTTCGGAGGGAACTTGAAATCCCCCACGATAGCAGGTACCACCACCCACTGGTGCATCAGTGTAGATCCGGGGTTGTGTAACTCCCGCATCGGTCTCGGTGGCCCTGCTCCGGCGGCGGCTGCTGCGGCGGCTGCTGCCTCAGCATCAGCGTCAGGAATGTCCTCAGGCTCGCTCGGCTCGTCTCGCTCTGCTCGGAGTCGCTCCAACTCCCTTCTCATCTCAATCATAAAAGCTCCCTGATCGCGTAACTGCTGCTGAACTGTCTCTAATGATGCGATCAGGGTGGAGTTGATCGCCCCCTGGTCAAATACGACATGCTGCTCTCCCTGCTGACCTCCGGGGTAATCGTCTGATCTGGCGGCCATACCGACGTCTGCAAAATCAGATGAGCCCAACTCAGGTTCTGTCAAATCAATTCGTCTTTCCTCGGGCTCATGTCTCTCAGTAGCAAAAGAAAGGGGATCGAGGGGGAACAGGGTGGAATCGTACTCGGGCCCGGAGAGCTGGTCTTGACTCTCACGGGCCAACCTAGATGATGAAGTAGACTCGCCTGAAAGCGGTGCAGCCAGAGGCTGCCTAAGAGATCGTCTACCCATCATCTTGATCTGGCGAGTTGGGCGGATGGGATCTGGAGAAAATATGATCGCAAAGCAAACCCCCGGTTCACCAACACAACACAATATGAAGACCGTGAAAGCTCGGTCAATTATCTTGTCAATTTTATGGGTGAACATACAAAATATCAGAGCGCTTTCGTGACCTGTTAGGATACCCGATGCTACTCCAACCGACTGGCCCGCACGGAAGAGTCGGTAGTCAGCTAGAAATAGCACCGGAGGGCTCTATCTAGGGTACGGGTCACTCTCTCGCGCATCCAAACCATGCAAGGAGGGGTTGCTCTCCCAAGACAATTTTTAATGTGAGTGTCTTTTAGGGTCAATAATGTTATCCAGTCCCAATTTTTTTGTTTTTCTTTTTAATTTTTTTCAAAATAAATACAAGCGGCCTAACGATTTTTCCGATTCTCCTGATGATTAATCCAAAAACAGAGGGAGAAGACGAAAAAGCGATGCGCGAAGAAATCAATGATGCATGCAGAGATAGAAATGCGTACCTTGTCTCCAGCACTCTACATGCAAGTGATCCGCGCAGAATTTAAAGACAGAAATAAAACTACCTAAATGATGCAACGGGAAAAACCGAGTCCTAGATGAGCAACTACTATCGCAGAACCGTCTAACTCAGTTACTCGCCTTCGATCCAAAGAGTCCGGTCTTGGCTTACCCTCCTCTTCTCGACAGGTCGAGTTCAGGAGTAGCGCTTGTGGGCAGGCTCGCGGCACGTAGGCTCTCAGGAAAGCAACTAAGTTATTTTTATTATTTATTATTAGTAGGTCCAATTAACGATCTATAGGAACAGATAGGCAGTTAAGTGTGGGGACCCTACTAATTACGGCACAAGCAAGAGAAATTCCTAAATCTAGGGGCTCGAGAAAAACCGCGTAAACACCGGAAAAGGCAGCTAGCTATTAAAACCACAGAAAAAGCCGCGAAAATCCAAATGGGTCCCCCGAGTACACCGGTACTCGGCGAAACAGACCCGCTAAGTTACAAGTGTCCACAAGTCCAAAGTCTAAGTTATTACAACAAATATTGTTCTCTCTCTCTCTCAGAAATAAAAATTCCTTCTTCTCTCTCTCTTCCTCCTGCACGGGTCCTCTAAAAAGAAGCTCCAAGTCGTCCAAGCAGTACCTCGCACAAAAATCAAAGAGAGAAGGTCAGAAAACAATAATAATATAGAGAGAGACAAAAATAGAAAAATGACTACAAAGCCGTGCTCCCCGGCAACGGCGCCATTCTGATAACCCGCCTGACCGACAGAGGTAAAGGTCTGAAAAGGGTCGTTGCGACCTCAATCAAACAGACGGAGAATATCAAGAAAAATCAACCACTCAAAGAGATCAAATCAATCAAAACAAATACGAGCGGTCTAGCTATGAGTTTAACCTGGTATAGCTCCCAGGGTCGAACACAAGGAGCACGGATTGGCCGAAAGCCTACGAAGTAGTCAAAGAATCAGAAAAAGGGAGAAAACATTTTTTTTAGTGGTTTTTAATTGTTTTTAAATTTTTTTGGATTTTTAATATGTGAAGGAAATAAAAGAAAGTATAAACAAGGACACTTGAGTAATTTATTTAACACACCAAAAATCAAGCAAAAATTCCAGAAAAATTGTTTTTATGTTTTTTAAGTTTTTAAGTGTTTTTGGTGAATTTTTGATATTTTTCTAATGGGTAGATTATTTTCTAAAAATCAAACAGTGCTAAAATAAAAGGTACTGTCCAGCAAGGCTTAAGACCCAAAAATAAAATATTTTTGGATCTCAAGAAGCCCTGAAGGTAATTTTCCTGTATACTAGGAAGAATAAGGAAAATTTAGGCACCTTAATTATTGTTTTTGGATTTTTCAATTAATTATTATAATTTTTATGAGTTTTTGAGGGTTTTTCAATTTTTTAGGGTTTTTACTCAATGAAAAATAGCCAAACTTGGCTAGAAAATCAAACAACACACAAGAAACAGTAACTAATTTTTATAGGATTTTTCAAGGGGTTTTTATATTTTTTTGTGATTTTCCAATTCGAACGGTAGCTGAAATAGATGTTTTTGAATTTTTTTAAAAATACTAAACGAAATCAGAAATGTCCTCAAAAATCCCTAAAATTCCTACACCATGGCAGGAGCCATGTGTCAAAATCTCATGGGATTTGGAGGTAATTTGATATTTTATTCAAAAATGCAAAGTGGGCACAGTGCACAAGGACGTAAGTGCAAATACCCGAGAATCTGGGGGCCAAGGTGCAAAATTCCCAGCAAGTCACGCGCGTGGCGCGTGGCTGGGGCACTCAGGGGCCTCTTTGTAATAAAAACCCACTCCTTGGACCTTTTGGTAACTGGTACCAAAAAGTCCGAGGGTACGGGTGCAAAAAGCCCACTAAAATCCGCACATGTCCAATAAAAACGCTCACAGGGGCACAACTGCAAATACCATAAAATATTTCTTCATTTCATAACAACCCAGATCTACAGGATAAAAGATGTAAAAAGCCCAACTAAACACGTGACGAAGCACGTGGTCACATACACACAGGGGCATACTGCAAATAAAACTAAGCACAAGGTCCATCATGCAATTTACCCTACGTAAATAAAGTTCTAAAAATTTACAGGACTAGGACGAAAAAGACAAACTAAGAGGGGGGCCTAAGTAATTTACCCCTTTATTCGTCGACGGCCAGATGCGCGCCACGTGGAAGATCGGACGGTCATAGATGGCTGGCGCTTCTCTCCTTCAGCTCTTGGGCCCGATCGACGGTGCAGAGGGGGCCACGTGGAAGATCGGTCGGCTCAGGTGCGGTGGAGTCCCTCTCTCTGCTCTGACGGTCCAAATGCGCTCCTCTGGATAATCAACGGCTGTAGCTCCTCGGAAGATGGACGGTTGGATTAAAACTGGAGCTTGGGATCCATCGGACGGTGCTGGAGGATCGTGGAAGAACACGACGCCGACGAACTTCGCCGGCCTCGTGCGTGAGCTGCAGTCCTCTTCAGCTGCTAAGGATCGGAACAGGTCCGCGGTGAAGCCCCGCAGCTAGTGGTAGCCTCCGATGGCCCACCTGAGCCCTGGAGGGGCTCCGGCGAGCTCGACGGCGGTGAGCCTTCGGCCTGAATGAGAGGGGGGCTCAGATGCCCTCCTCTTGCCCTGCAAAACACGCCAAAAGCTTCGCGGGTCGAGGGCAAAGTGCCTCGACCCAAAGAAGCGAAGTGAAAGTGGCTGGTGGGTCGGTGCGAAGGAGCTCCGGCGAGCTGGGGATGGAGGAGCTCGACTCCCAGCTCCGGGGCGAGCTGGGTTGAGTGACAGTGCGAAGAACGTGCGTGGAGGAGCGGCGAAGGCGTGTGGGGGTTCCGATGATCGAAATAATGCACGAGTAGGCCGGAATCAAGGGAACACGTCGGAGGATGGATTTGGGCGAAATCGGAAATTACACTAAATGGCTAAGCGAAATGGATACCTGGATGATGCGGGAGACTGGGCTGGAGCTTAGCTAGCTCCTGGTCGTCGCCTCGAAGGTCGTCACTGCCTGAGGCTCGAGCTCCGGTCGGGTGGCGGAGCACGGCGGCGCGAAGCAGCCGGATCAGTGACCGGGGCACCCTTTCCTCTCTGCAACAGGTGCAACCGCGAGCTGTCACCTCGGTGGTTGTTCTGGAGGTCACGGGAGTGAAGGTGGCGAGCCAAAGATGAGGCGCGGAGGCGGCGGAGGGAATTCTATATATAAGTGCAGGCCCGATTAGGGTTAGGCGACGACGGCTAAGGAAGGCATGGATTTCGCGGCAAGGAATCTGGCGAGGGATACGGATGATCGGCGAAGAATCCAGGCACGGGGTTTGCGTGGGCGACAGTCTGGAGACGCGTGGAAAATTCGGCAAAGGCGGGGCGGAGCGCATCTTCCAGAAAAGGAAGGAGTCCGCGGGGGAGTTGACCGGGGTCAACAATCCCCCGTGGACCAATCAGGAGCTGCCACGTAATCGATTTTTTTGTTTATTTAATTTAAGGTAGAAAAAGGCCGAATTAAGAAAAACTCAAAACATGAAATATTTTTCTTTTATTTTTTTCTATTTTTTGGTGATTTTTAATTAATTTTTGGAAATAAAAATAGGTTAGCTATATATATATATATATAGGTATATGTACACTATATAAATTTTTGAATTTTTTATTTGTTATTTTTGTGTATTTTTATGCCCATTTTATATTTTATTTATTTACATCATGAAATGAAGAACAACATGGTATTTTTATTTTATTTTAATTATTTATATTCATAGGTTAAATAAATAGTTATATACATTTATATACATGGTATATACACTGTATTTTTGTATTTTTAATTTTGTAATTTTTATTTGATTTTTGTTTTGTTTCTTTTTATTTATTTTATTTACAGAATATGCCATAGAATATTTACAAAAAGTTTAGAAAATAAATACATTTATTTTTAGGGTTAAATAAATAAGGAATGATGATCTATACACATGGTGAAAGGGGCATTTTTGAATTTTTTTTGATTTTTTAAATTTTTATTTTGTTTTTTTTAATAGTCTCTAAATATACACAAAATATGTACAAGCATATTTTTGGGTGAGGAAAATATAATTTTATTTATTTACAGAAGTATATACACATGAGCTCCTATCTCCCTCTACTTTGTCTTTTATGCGGTCAGGCCCATGCTGAGCCCTCCCTTGGGTCAAGTTGCTCAATATTTATTCTAAATATTTCCCTCTTTTTTCTTTTTACTCTTTATTCTTTTATTTTTGCACAAAAACATGCTAATTACAGGTTTTTACACAATGCATGCTTTTGGTAATTATTTGTATTTACACATATCTACATGTATTTGCAAAGGTTTTCGTAGCTAAAATATAAGAATAAAGAGTGATGAATGGGTATTCATCAAAGCTCTGGCGTCATCCCACTAAAGAAGCTCTGAACTAGGTTCGGCTTGGAAATGTCGTGGTGTGGGCATCTATCCAGAAGCTCTATGAACCTCTCCCATGCCTCATGAAACTGCTCGTTAGGGAGCATGGAGAAGTTGTTGATCAGGGCCCTTGCTGCATTCGTCCGCCCGAGTGGATAGTACTTGTTCAAGTACTCGGTGCGGAGCTGCTCCCGGGTGTATACAAACTTCCCTAAATGCTTCAGCCAGGCGGCTGCTCTATCTGCCAGTGAAAAAGGGAAGGCCATCATCCGAATCGTATCCTGGTCCACATGACGGTCGTGGACAGTGCTGCAGATCATCAAAAACTCCTGGAGATGGAGGTGGGGCTCCTCGGTGGCAAGTCCGTGAAAATGAGGAAGCATCTGCAGGGTGTTCGGAGGGAACTTGAAATCCCCCACGATAGCAGGTACCACCACCCAATGGTGCATCAGTGTAGATCCGGGGTTGTGTAACTCCCGCATCGTTCTCGGTGGTCCTGCTCCGGCGGCGGCTGCCGCTGCGGCAGCCGCTGCTGCGGCTGCAGCGGCCGCTGCCTCTGCATCAGCATCAGGAATGTCCTCAGGCTCGCTCTGATCTCTCTCTTCTCTGAGTCGCTCCAACTCTCTTCTCATCTCAATCATGAAAGCTCCCTGATCGCGTAGCTGCTTCTGTACTGTCTCTAATGATGCGATCAGGGTGGAGTTGATCGCTCCCTGGTCTAATACAAAATGTTCGGGTTGGCGATCATCTGAACTGCCGGCTCCGGCCATAGTGACGTCTGCAAAATCAGATGAGCCCAACTCAGGTTCTGTCAAATTAATTCGTCTTTCCTCGGGCTCATGTCTCTCAGAAGCAAAAGAAAGGGATCGAGGGGGAACAGGGTGGAATCGAACTCGGGCCCGGAGAGCTGGTCTCGACTCTCACGGGCCAACCTAGATGGTGAAGTAGACGCGCCTGAAAGCGGTGCAGCCAGAGGCTGCCTAAGAGATCGTCTACCCATCATCTTGATCTGGCGAGTTGGGCGGATGGGATCTGGAGAAAATATGATCGCAAAGCAAAACCCCCGTTCACCAACGCAACACAATCTGAAGACCGTGAAAGCTCGGTCAATTTTATCTTGTCAATTTTATTGGGTGAACACACAGAATATCAGAGCGATTACGTGACCTGCTGGGATACCCGATACTCTCTCAACCGACTGTCCCGCACAGAAGAGTCGGTAATCAGTCGAGATGAGCACCCGGAGGGCTTTACCTAGTGTTCGGGTCACTCTCTCGCACAATCAAACCAAACAATGAGGGGGTTGCTCTCCCCAAGACAATTTTTTAAGTGAAGTGTCTTTTAGGGTCAATAGTGTTATCCAGTCCCAATTTTTTTTTTGTTTTTCTTTTTAATTTTTTTTCAAAATAAATACAAGCGGCCTAACGAATTTTCCGATTCTCCTGATGATTAAGCCAAAAACAGAGGGAGAAAACGAAAAAGCCGATGCGCGGAGAAATCGATGATGCATGCAGAGAAAGAAATGCGTACCTTGTCTCCAGCACTCTACATGCAAGTGATCCGCGCCGAATTTAAAGACAGAATTAAACTACCTAAATGGTGCAGCGAGGAAAAACCGAGTCCTAGATGAGCAATTCCTAGCGCAGAACCGTCTAACTTAGTCACTCGCCCTTGATCCAAAGAGTCCGA